>CM052019.1:23094861-23694861 GCA_028476575.1 Platygaster robiniae | reverse complement strand
TAAACCAATTATGTACGAATACATTATTTGATTGCAAAATATAAAAACATTGTCATTCTCAAATCATGCACATATTTGTTGATCTGTAAATTCCACAGTGAAAAAGTACTGTTACACTTATTCTATATAAATAAATATAAATGGAAATCTTAAATAAGAATCATATGATTAAGCTGTGACTACATCATCCATCGAAAAGTATTAAAATGGAAAATGTGTTATTCTCTAATCATTCAATTTCAGACCTAAGAAATCTTGAAGTCATAAAACTAAAAAAGTAGAAAAAAAATCCTGAATAATAATAATTTAATCATTGAGCTTCTAATATATATCTTTATACATAAAACACAAAAAGCAAAAATATATAATTTAAGAATCATAAATTTCAGAAATTAAAAATCTGCACGACAAAGTCATGAAATGAGAATGATTAGATTCGCAAAAAAAATTGTAAAAGGAAATTCCGCATTAGGTTATTTAAATAACTTAATGAAAGATGAATTGCGTGATAGGGAAATAATAATGTGAATGTTTTGGCATTCTCAATCATTCGTTTTCGATCAAAACATTTTCAAAAGAGAATTTTTATTATGTAATTAGAAATACATATATGAATCCTACATAAGAATGATGGCATTATGTATCTATAAATTCATTGTTAAACAATGGAATTGAGAAATTCAACCATGTGGAGTAAATAACTTATACCTGATTCGTACAAAAAAAAAAGGAAAACCACTAAAAATCACACAAATTGTCACCAATCGTCGTCATAGATGATTTTTACCGTTGATAATAATGAAGATTTTCACAACCATTTATATTGTTATGCAAAATGTCAAAAGAAATATATATTTTTCTAAAATTTGACGTTTGTTTACGAAATCTGTCAAAACTGGTCAAAACAAAACACTCATCAGCAGCTCGACGATCTCGGTTGAGGCATGCGCACTATGGCCAATATACGAGAACTTGAAATAGAAAAAGACAAAACATCTCGCTTAGCTATAACACGGGAGTGAGCCTCCCCTGGTCCCAACTTAATCCTACGCCTATCCTAGATCTCTGAAATTATTTATAGTGGCTTTTCCTAATACTTACTACATTTTTTTTTACATAAAAACACAGTGATTTTGAGAGGAAAATTGCTCGACTGATTTTGTATAAAAAATCGCGAAGCTAGTCATTTCCTCTGTTAAAACCTTATAGACATAAATCATATGTTTTGCTATAATGAAAAACTTGCTTTTGAAAGAAAGCACTGCAATTGTTTTGATGCGATGCCGAAAAATACAGCAAGTGGCAAAATGGTGATAGTTCCAACCTCACACGGAAATAAAGACAGATGTAACAATTACTGTACTTAATAACTCAAAATTGCGAAATAAACAACCTAAAATTCTACCGTGGACGGAGGCTCATGTAAGCCTTAAGGCGCAAACTCATAATGTCGCAGAAAAACCAGCAGCACGCTAGTTGTTGTTGTTTTTCGGTTGTTTTTCGTATTTCACATCACTACTGATCACTACAGTTCTAGCGAAGAGAAAGCTACAGCCAATCAGCGTATAACCCTAGCGTATCGATACAGCCTGCGCGCATCGATGCTAAGAAATATCGGGTATCAAAGTATCGATACAAAATATCAGAGTATCGGTCCAAAAGTATCGATGCTTTAAGGTATCGATACTGTATCGCCCATCACTAGCTTGAGCAGTCTTGAGCGTCTTGAGTTTTGAGAGGGCGAGAGCTGGGAGATAGTAGACATAGCAAACAAATAGATGGAAATTGATGCACATAGAAACTCTGAGAAACACTGAGAAACACTGAAAGCGCGGACGCCAGTGGACGCGCTTGTTAGGTTAATGAGGTTTTTGGTGTAATAATACAAAGTACAGTGAGTTTCCGGGAACTATGCCTGGTGGGAAAACGAGCCACGGTGAGGGTTTCGCTGAGCCCGAGTGGCTGTTTCAAGAGTTGAGGGCGCAGGAGGGCGCGGGTAGGTTGCTGGTGCTGGATTGCAGGCTGCACCCGGACACGGAGCTGGCGCGTATACGCGGATCCGTACCGCTGGCGATACCGAGCATCGTACTGAGACGTTTGGCCGCGGGCAAGGTCGACTTGCTATCGACCATAAAATGCCTGGATCTGAGGAAAAGGGTGGAAACGCTTTTGGGTGACGACAGGGCGAAGGGAACGTTCGTGCTGGTCGGGGACTCGACGGAGCCCCAGGGGCATCAGGGCGAGACGATACAGGTGTTATACAAAAGGCTCAGGAACTCTAGGGCCAACGCCGTCGTGCTCGTTGGTACGTGGAATAGCTCGCATATCGAGGTTATTTTTCAAGCTTGACGACGGGAGATTTAACAGGGTGTCTACTCAGGCGCGAAGGCAGAGGGAGATTTGAGGGCTCAGACCCTCCCAAGATTCTGATAAAATCAATTGATAGTTCATGTAAACATGAAAAATTTACATCGATAAACAATAAAAATGTAAGTTATGAACAAATGTATGGAAACGTTAGCAGCATACATTTTAAAAAAAAGTATAAACTACACGAATCGCATAAACATTTGAATCAGAAAAATTATCGCAACTGGGTAAATAATCAAGAAAAATAAAAATCTACAAAAATGCTCAATATTTACACAACTCAAAATGTTAGATCATCAAATTCTGGAAATCTTTAAAAAATCCATATCAAAGTAATAAAAGCCTTTGGATTTATACAAACTTGAAAAAATGAAATTATTTCTGTGGCTTCCCGCCATAATCGAGAAAGTCACTTGTGCCGTAAGGCTCGGTTTACATTATATTCTTACAAAATTTTGAATGCTATAGCATGCGTGACTCGGATATGGCTGGAAGCCACAGAATTTAATTCAATGAAAAAACTGTTTTCTAAAAAATCTCAAAAAATGCCTATACAATCTATGAATATTAAGATTCAAGAGCATCAAATTCCAAATATACTATAAATCAATAAAAACTCTAGAAAACGCAACATAATCTGGTAAATGTCACAAAAATAAAAAAAAAAGAATAACGATATAAAATACCATATTCATATAGAAAAATCTATATGAATGTGATTCCATCATTAATTCTTGAAATTGTTAAGAATAGATCAAAATTCACATTTTAAAGCATCCAGTTTTTCAAATCTCTGTAGCAATCCAAACAAATATAAGTAATCCATAAAAATACTCGGAAATCCTCCAGAGTTTTTTATATTATCCTGGAAAAATGAGAACTAGTTTACTAGTTTCCTTGCTAACCAGTTTACTAGTTTACTGATTTACTTGTTAACGAGTTTACTACTTTACTAGCTTTTTTATTTAACTAGCCTACTAGTTCATGAGTTTACTATTATGAATTCGACAAGTTTACTTATTAACTAATTTACTCGTTAACAAGTTTGCTAGTTTACTATTTTACTTGTTTACTATTTTACTACAATTTCAGTAGTTGAATAGTTTAGTAGGTTACTTGTTTACTAGGTTGGCAATTTACTAGCTTGCTAGTTTGCTGGTTTACTCTTTTTCTAGCTTAACAGTTTATTAGCTTCCTAGTTCTCCAGAAATCTTTCAAAACATAAACATTATGTAGATGTTATTTCCTTAGAAATTTATACAATTTTCTGTCCTGGAGCGTATTCATTAATATTATACTATAATTACGTATAATTTTAAAAATTATTCTATAAATTTAGATAGAAAAAATTATACGGTAAACATTATATACATCCAATTCAATTTACACAATTTGAACAGTTAAACATACTTTTGATTGTAGAAATACTAGAAAAATACCGAGTTAAGTTTTGAATATATGTGACTTGCCATTAGAAAAATGACACATCGCTCCAAAAATCAAAAACCGGTTTTTTGTATCTTTTAATAATTTTTGAGTGGTTCTAAGCAACACAAAAATTAAAAAAGTTCTACAGACATTATTTCCTATAAAAAAAAAGAGGGGAGGCAGACTTTCAGGAGTCACCTTTCACTACAGAATTGATTGACTTCTATCGCTTGCCCTGTAAAATCATGGTTGGGAGCGATGTGTCTCTTTTCTCTTGGCACGTCACATACACTATAGCCCCGAAGCTATTCACTCTGAAACAATTCAGTCGTCCCGTTGCGTAATGCACCGCGAAGAAAAATTCGACAGTTTGGGAAATTACACCTACTGTGCTGTCATTAGACGGGCGACGGAATGCCAGTTTGATAGAGACTGTTTAATGACGGGTGAGTCCCAATCAATTGTTCATCTTGGCTACGTCGAAATATAAATGAACCTAGCTTGTTTTCAAAGTAGCCAGAGGCACTGAATAGCTACGGGGCTATAGTGTATTCATAAAAGAAATTGTCTGAAAAATCAATCGTTGAAAGTCTCAATACTATAGAATAAAACAGTAAATATCTATTAAGGGAACCATGCAAATATTATAAAAATATCAGAAAATACTACAAAATTTGGCGAATTATATACAATACGTAAGTAATACAAATGTATGATATTGGCTCAAAAACCAATACAAATGTATGTATTGGCTCAAAAACCAATTCAAATATATAAATTTTTTGGAAGTATGATTCCTAGAGCATTGCATTTTAGGAAGCTCTATAGAAACCCATATTACTTAATATCAGATAATTCTTAAAGTGGTACAAATACAAAAAGTATTAGTAAAAAAATTGAAACCTCAGTTACTAATTAAAATCACAGAAATCAACTTCCATTATTTATGAACATGAAAAATGCACAACTCGAATCAAGATTCAAAAAGTTATATAACTTAAATTCCAAAATGTAAAATATTTTAAAATCGCTTTTTTGTTACATATTGTCAAAAATTCAAACTTATAAAATCTTAAAGGATACATATTTTTCAGAAAAACTCCTCCCTAAAATTTTGGGGAGGAGTACCAAAACATTGGTAAATGAACCTTACATAAAATGTTGCTTAACAGCTTTTGATTTTCAGCTCTTCCATTGCTCAACGGGGATTTTTTCAAACAAAATGTACCTCAATTCAAAATGAATTGTTAATGTGTTTCAAAAAACAAAATTTACTGCATTTTGAAACTGCTGTCAATGAAATTCATTTTAAATTTTCAATTGTATGATTCCTGAATATGAAAATTGACCGCAAGATATGTAAATAGTGCAAAAATTTTTAATTTAACAACTATAGTACATTTCGCATCTAGGGGAAATATAAATTTCTCACGAGGGATATATTCACCCGAGGGAGAAATAAATTTTTTTCCGTGGTGCAAACGATTTTTTTTATCGTAGCGGCCTAAAAATCCGATTTTTGCCCACGAAGCGGGCAAAAAAGTAGGCTTTTTAGACCTCTATGATAAAAAAAATTGAACGATAGAAAAAATTGAAACTCGAGTGGAAAATCGTGACTTAGACTTTCAAATAAGTAGGGGTGTGCGGGATAGAGAATTTCACGGGTCGGGATGAGTCGGGAAATTTTGCATGGGGTCAGGACGGATCCCGAGTTTTTCAGGAAATCCCGAAATGTCGGGAAATCCCGAAATGTCGGGAAACCCCGAAAATGTCGGGAAAGTGTCTTTCCTGTCCCGAGGCATTTCCCGACCCATCCCGACATCGGGATTGCCGAAAAGTCGGCATCCCGCACATCTCTATCATTTATTTTTTCATAAAATTTTCGGACTTTACTTTTTTTTTCGTTTGAATCGTCTTTTAACTTTGAAATTTCCGAGGACATTTTAATACGAGTATCGAAAATTACTATCAGTAATCACTAATCACAGTAATCACATGTTAAACGACTGCAAAACACAAAACGTCCCGAGAACAAATGATTGTCAGGGAGACTGTAAGGTGCTGTCAGCTGTGACTTGTGAGGCATCAGGATCCTCGACCAGTCGATTCTTGTCCATACCTGAGATTTCCTTATCAACGATTTCCTGCCTGAGCCTCTCCCCTGCATTCCATGGAATCCAGGGGAGAGGTTGTTAAAAATACCCTAGCCAGCTCTACACGTTCCGTGAATCTGGAAGTTCCAGAAATTTTTCGAAATTCATTGAAGTTCAAGACTTCCGAAAAGATCATGGTTCTCAAAAATTTACGGATTTTCGGAAAAAAAAATCCCGGAAAATTTAGGAATCACAAGAGTTTGGCACGCTGAAAAATTTCAGGAATGATGAAAAATTCGGAAATCACGAAAAGTCCGGGAAATCCTGAAAAGTTCGGGAAATCCCGAAAATGTTGGGAAAGTGCCTTTCCCGTCCCGAGGCATTTCCCGACCCATCCCGAAATCGGGATTCCCAAAAGGTCGAGATCCCGCACACCCCTACAAATAAGGCCTCATCAATTTTGACTTTTCAAAGATAAATCATTTTTGATTATTTAAATTGAAGTAATTTTCATTGAATTAAGTGCAAAATTAGAGTGTAGAACAGAGGCAAGACAAAAAAAATTAAAATTACTCTTATGGATTAACTTAATTACTAATCGAAATTTCCGAAGCAGAACAATTCACGATTTTGATATTTTGTATAAAAAAATTTCAAAGGTTTTGTATTAAACGGAGATTATCATATAGACTTTTAAAATTATACCGAATCTTTTCGCGTGGTTTAAAAAAAAATTTTCAAGTAAAAAGCTTGAACTTTTTTTATTTTAATGTTTTTATCATTAACATGTAAAATTTTTTTAACTTGTTCAAATATATTAGTTTATTTAGAAGATATTAACGTGCCAAGTCGACAATACGTTCTGTGAAAAGGTAAATGACGTCCTCGATTTCGTCGCTGGTAGTTTATCTAGAACAAAAATCAAACCAAATTTTTTCAGTAATCTGTCCTCTTCAATGTTAACCTAAAAAAATATTAAAAAATTTTTTTTACTGATTTTGGATAAAAAAAAATAACAAAAAATGTTAAATTTTACATGCATACTTTGTTCCAGTTTTTTATGAATAGTTGAATTTTTTTTAGTTTGGTACGCATTGAAGAGGACACATTACTGAAAAAGAATTGGGTATGATTTTTGTTCTAGATCAACTACCGCAATGAAATTAGGGACACTATTTACCTTTTAACGGAACGTGAAAAGGTGCACGTTGAAATCTCCTAAATGGACAAATATATTTTAACGAAATGAAAAAATATAACACGTTTATGATAGTCTTCAAAAAAAAATTTAAGCCTTTAACTTCAAATTTGTTTTTTCAACCACGAGCAAAGATTCAGTATGATTTCGACCGTCTTCTAAGAACCTTAATTGACTGCATGTTCATAAATTGCTGTCAATAAATAAAGAAATCTCTTACTATTTTTATTTCAGACTTCGCATTTATAAAATTTTAATGTTAATTTTTTTATCAAATTCTTCGCAAAGTAAACAAGGTTGAAACAATGAGATTCATTGCAAACAAAAATTGAATAGAAAAAACTTTTTTCGCATGAGTTTTTAGAAAATTATTCAACGAGTTGTGTGGTAACATGATACTTAAGCTAGCACACATTAATCCAAATCATAAATTTATGATTATTTCATACAATAATAATAACAGTTAATTATAATTAGTGAGCCTGAAAACGGACGAAATAGTTAATTATCATCATGCGTACATTGAGTTGTGTGCCAGTTTAAGATTCAAGCTAGCACACATCACCAAAAATTGGAGATTATTGATTATATTCAATAGATAATGGTTAATTATAAGTATTCACGCAAGAAGTAGCAAAAAAATTTGATACTATTATGAAAAAATTAGTTTAGTGCCATCTTAAGACTGAAGTGAGCACATATCACGAGAAACAAAAATTAATAATTTATCATCTGATAATAGTTCATTATAATTGGCTGTGCAGAAAAAAATTACACATAATATATTTTTAATAAACAATGGGCTGTGTGAGAGCTTAAAACTCAAGGTAAGATACATTTAACAAAATTAATGGTCAGCTTTTCTATTAGAAGATAATGTTTTTTATGTAGCTCTGATGTGAAAATCTCGTTTTTCATCTAGTTTAAAGTCTTCAAATTCGTCTTACAGCCAGAGTGAACATATTAAAATATCAAACGTGAATATTAGGGACGGACGATTATCCTCGATTTAATCAGAATACAATTATCAATCGATCATTTCAAATCTACGATAAATCGATTTTTGATTATTCTGGTGAAAAATTGTAGTTGTTTGCTAATAAAGAAATATTTTTAAGAATTTTTGGAGATACTTGAAACAGTTTTTTAGAGATCTCTCAACTTAATTTTATCCTTTTCTTTTAATGTTTGAAATAATAGTATATTACATAACACGAAAGCAAACCCTCATTCAACAGCCGAGTATTGAGGAAACCACGACCAAGGATGCCAAAGGGTTTGCTTTTGCGTTATGTAAAGGGTTTTATGCAAAGTTGAGTGCTTGTCGGGTTTTGTTGACGGTAAAGTGGACGCCCCAAGATATCTTTGTAGTTAGGATTAAGCGTTTGTCTAGTGAGTCAGCTGACTGTGAATGCATGTCACGCGCATGCGCACGCGCAGTAACAATCACTTTTATTGCAGCTAAGAATTTTACAGCGTGTAAAATGACACGTATCGCAAAGATATCTCTGTGCGTCCATTTTAACGTCAACAAAACCCGAAAGGTATTCGACTTTGCATAAAATTGTGTTTCTCAAACTTTACTGTTCATCGCCAGAATAGGCTGGCTTCAGTCGATTAGAACTGATAAGTAATAAGTAATGTGGACAACATAATAAGGAGGTCAATAATCGATTAATAATCAAAAACGATTATTTTTGGTAATAAACTGTAAAGATTTAACCATCATAAAAAATAATCGATTATTTTTAATAATTGCCCATCCCTAGTGATTATGATAAAAACGTTATATTCATTAGTATGATTACACATGGTTAAAAATCTCTTGGTTCAATTAATAAATCCAGTCTGGATATTTTGAGAACTAAGTTGAATCTAGGGTAGCTATGTATATCAGGACACCTTCTAAAAAATAGTAAAAAATAGTGATTTTTTTCAAAATATAGCTCATTTTTTTCATTCACGCTTCCATAAGTGGAAAGTGACATTTTCAACTATAATCATTAAAAAAACATCTTAGCCCATATAGTACATGGATTGAGCATCGGCCGAAAAAACTGAAGCTGTTATTCATGCAATTACTCATTTTTAAAATATGTATGATTAATTTTTTTTTTTTTTTTTTTTCAGTTTTATTAAAATTCAATGTCCATGAACCTAGCAGAGCAAGGTCAGCAGAACACTATTTGACATATTGCATAATAAAGTGTTAATTAAGTGTACTATTCGCGAATTAAATGCACCTTCTTTTCAAAAGTTATGACATGTTCTGCCAGGTTCGTATGAACTCAGCAGAGCATTTCCTTGAAAAACCAGCAATACGAAAAGTGACCTGACTTATAATTAGTTGTTAATTAAGTGTACTATTCGCGAATTAAATGCACCTTTTTTTAAAATTTATGACATTTTCTGCCAGGTTCAAATGAACTGAGCAGAGCACTACCTTAAAAAACCAGCAAAACGAAAAGTGACCTGACTAATAATTAGTTGTTTATTAGGTGTTCATGAAGCCTACTATTCGTGAATTAAATGCACCTTTTTTTTAAAAGTTATGACATTTTCTGCCAGGTTCATATGAACTCAGCAGAGCACTACTGAGGGCTCGCTAGCGAGTTGCTACGCTTTAGCACTGCCAAGCTATGCATACAAAAACTACTTGAACTGTGACATCATCGAGAAATTTTTTTCTGTTTCCCGCTTTCATTTTAGCTTTATTCAGAAAACCACTCATATATTTTAGATCTTGAGTATATAAAGAATTCCAATCCAACATTTGTTGCTTGCAAACTAGCACACATATGTAAATAAACAATGTTAAAGAAATTCTCTGGTCGAAAAATATTTCTTTTCATGGCGTGACGTGTACTCTGATTCTATCGCCTGTCGGTAAAAATTTTACAGCTTTCCACTTTTAAGGTAACTTACTGACAATACTGATTGATAGTTTGCAACAGTTTGGATGTTTTGTTGACGTAAACAACTGTGTGACAGTGTTAAAAAATGTAAATGTTATATGTAAATAAATTGTGTAATTAAATGTAAATAATGTAAATATTAAATGTAGAAGTGAAATGAAAAGGCGACAATAATTTATCATTTAGAACGAGATACGTATAATTTTTATTTTCAACATGAACAAGTACATTGATAATACATATTGCATATGAAAGGCTGAGAGTAAAAACCGAACTAGTAAAAGACAAATGAATGTGAAACTCCATGTTTTCTGTCTCTACTTGTTTGGTTTTTCTTCTTAGCCTGTCATATAGTTATATGCAATCTTTGTTTATATTTGTTACTTATGACGTAACATACAAAATGAACAGGCACAAAAATCTCTTGAATAAAAATTCAATACTTCAAAATTTCCAAATTGAATAAAAAACTCGAAAATACACTTTTCATGTATACAGCACGCTGTATATAATTTTTTAATTCATCCATTACGTATTTAAAGAATGACGTGAATTTTAGGAATGACTTGACTTGAATTCAATGTAATAGTACGTCCAGAATTAGCTTAGTTGGTAGAGCTCCCGATGCATTCACGAAAGGTCCTGTGTTCGAATCCTGGCTACCAATGCATTTTTTTGTTTATGAATCAAAAGACTTTATTAAGTTTTTATAAAATTACTTTATAAAGTTCTTTATAACGTTATTTTATAATATAAAAGACTATACAAATGTAGTGATGCGCGATTCTGAAGCGATTCTTAAAGAATCGAGTACTTGGATCCAATTCTGTAAAGGTTGATCGATCTAAGAATAGTTAAAAATTTTCCATGAAAGTTTTGTAGAGTACTCGGAATATGAAAGTAAAAATGTGAATTGAGCAATTTTTACTAGAAAAAATTTTATGCAATAATTTGCTATAGGTTGGAACGTAATTATTTTATAAAAGACTATTTTAGAGAAAAAAATTAAGAGGTTTCATAAAATTCCATCATCAAGAAAGCAAAAACCATTAAAATAAGATTCATACAGAAGACTGAAAATTTTTCTCATTACATACATAATAGATACTAGAGAGTCATAGATACTATAGAGTATAATAATAATAGATACTACAGAGTAATAGCTACCGTAGTATCCAAGTTGCGCCCAATCTTACCTGCCCAAAAAAAGGTTCAGTGATCCTCATTCTGAGTTGCGCCCAAGTTCAAAAAGGGAAGTTAATCCTCATTCCGAGTTGCGCCCAAGCCCAAAAAGGTTCACTATTCTCCTTCCGAGTTGCGCCCGAGTTCTCGTAAACACCGAGTTAATCATGACCCTGTAACGGTTTGCTCTAGCAACGTGGGATAATTATTGGACAGATATTCCTCAGAACTTCTCGTAAACACCGATTTTTCTCGGACACGAAAACATCGTTCGAAAAAGCAGTCTTTGGGTTTAATACGTAAACAAGAAAAACCCGTGTTTAGATGTTCTAGATTAGAAAAGAATTTTATTTTTCTTCGACTTTCAAGTTCCTTCGGGCTTCAACGTGTTTATGCCTGCATTTATGGTGCAAAATTTTATCAGTTCACTTGAGACACTAGACGCAACTAGTTGCTAAAATGGCCGCGATATCTGAAATGTTGAGTGAAAAGGAAAACCTTTGCTTGTTCATGACGGTTTCAAATTTCGGGAACATCGATTGATAAAATCAACGGGTGAAATGTTTTGGAGATGCACGAATAAAAAGTGTACCGCGAGATTATATACGCTTGGACCGGACCGCGTTCTTTCGAAGATTTTAAACGACCATTCAACTCACGTTGCCGATAGTCAGCAAGTTTTGAACAGGAAAAAAGTGAATAACGCGGTGAAAACTAAAGCCCAAGAAGAGTGTTCTTTCGAAAAACCGAGGAGAAAGATCAGAGCGCAGGTGAAAAATGACAAAGATTGTATGGATACGTTGACCGATACAGATATGATGCACATTGGAAAGAACCTTAATCGCGCAAAGTTGCAGTGCTTCCCGAAATTGCCAAAATGTACAAACGATGTGCATGATTATTTGAACCAATTGCAATTGAAGTCCGTAAAAGGAGAGGATTTGCTTTTACATAATGATAAATCGAGTCAAATCTTAATTTTATCATGCAAAAGTAATCTGGAATTCATGTGCAATTCGGAAATCATATTAGTTGATGGCATATTTAATTATTGCCCGAAATTTTACGTTCAAATGTTCAGTATTCTCGCATACAAAGATGATCGATATATCCCGATCGTGTTCTGCCTACTAAACGATAAGAAGCAAATATCTAAAACGACAGTTTTTTTCGCTTTGAAAGAAAAGTGCTCGAACTTCGGATTTTTTTTTCGCCTAAGATGGTTGTGTCCGATTTCAAACAGTCTATTTTGTCGGCGGTACGACAGGAATTCTCAGATTCAACAATGATTGGATGTAGATTCCATCTAGGCCAAGCTTGGTAAATATATTTATATCTGAATATAAACTTTTGCCGTACTAAAATAATTACAAATTTTCATGAAAATTTGAAATTGCTCTTAGTTAGGGAATAATTAAAATTTTAGGGAATACTTGCTTTAGGAAAAAAATTATGCTAATTTCCCAAATTCTTGTATGTATAAATATTAACGTATATAGGTGGCGGAAAATTGGGGAGTTAGGCTTAGTTCCCGACTACAAAGATGAAAATTGCGAAGTAGGGCGATGGCTACATGATTTTTTTGGCTTGACTTTTCTCCACCCTCATGATGTCGGGGATGTTTTCGCGGACCTAATAGCTGAACAGCCTGATGATGCTAGGGCGACTACATTCGCGGAATATTTGGTTGACACCTACATCGGTGAATACGCGACATTCCCGCCAACACTCTGGGCAGCTGCAGATCACAGCGTGTGGAGGACAAACAACGGATGTGAGGGTTTCAATTCCAAATTCGCGACAGAAATTGAGACGCCTCATCCTAACATTCACACTTTTCTCGAATGTATTAAAAATATTCAAATCGATACATACGCGAAATTCAATGCGGTGGCTTCCAATGAAATACTTGGAACATCGAAAAAAGACAGCTCATTTTTGATCGAAAAAATTAAGCTATATTGTGCCAACGCAATCGACAAACTAGCGTACGTTAAATGCATGGCTATTAAATATACGCCATTTTAAAAATTGCAGTTGACAAACTAGTGTATGGTAAATGCATGGCTGTCAAATATATGTCATTTTAGAAATTTCATCGGAATAATATAGAGTTCTTATTTGTATATTCTCCCATTTCCTCTTTATACCTGGCCAAATTAACTTTTTCAACTTGGGCGCAACTCGGAAGGGGGATTAGTAACCCTTTTTGGGCTTAGGCGCAACTCGGAACTTTTTCATGCCAATTCAAAGGATTTGGGCGCAACTCGGTATCAACCATAGCTACTCTCTCCCTTGAGTCTTTCTAATAGATACCAGGAAATTAAAAGTTGATTAATAAACTTATTGCTAATTCAACTGCATGATTGTGCGCGATATTATAAATCAAAAAATTTTTCACTGATTTATGTAAAGCTATTTATCTTTCGCATGCTCTCCGTTAGCGCTTATCTTCATTAGAATGATTTATGTTATAAGGTTTTACATGAAAATGTTACGTATATAGGTTTAATGCATTGAAATTACTACATGATCATCCGTATCATTTCACTTTTATTAAATCTGGACTCAAGCCTTTCCAGCCACTCACCTGCCCAGTTTTTCTGACAAATCAATATTTTCAAACCTTGAATTATGAATGTTTTTCAATAATTTTTCTAATATTATCAAAGACAAAATGGATTTTCATCAGAAGTTAGGGGAGGTATGAGGTAGTATATACAGTAAATTTTATTTGTAGTTAATAGCAATAGAAATAATATTGTATTCGTGAGTACAAGTGAACAGAAGCAAGGGGAAGAAAGGGATGGTGCTTCTGAATTATTTGAAATTGATATGAACAATATATGTGGCGCGGTTTCTATAAAGGGACCTAACAACCAAAATAGCGTTTCGAGAAAAGCGCGTTTAAAGTTTTGGTCTCGAAAGCAATTAAAAGAAGCGTATTCGTCCCTTCTTTTTCTATTTTCTACTCCATTCTTGGACGAAAAAGGCGTGAACTAGAAGATGTCATAAATGATTCGACACAATAAAAATACAAAGGAACCAGTCCCCGAGGGACCGTTAGGTACGGACACCTAATAATGTAGTAGCAAGTAAAGTGAGAGAGCGATGCTTTAGCCGGATTTTACCAAAAATATTGGAATATACATTCAGAAAAAAATTTATCCTGAGCTCAATTTTTATCGTAGAAACGTGAGACTGGCTGCAAATGAAAGATAATTATTTACTTCATTGACCCATGTAAAAATGTCAAAATCAAGGTTTTGGTCGTTATGTCTCTTTCTAGAAACCGCTTCACATATCTGTGGCTTCCAGCCATGATGACGAAACTCACTAACAGCTGTTTTCGAGAAAACCAGCCTTAAAGTTTTCGAAGTGTTTTTCGAAATTTGCAAACTTTCGTGACTTTTTCTCTTACGAAATCATTGATTGCATTGCGTAAGTGAAAATATTTTAGTTGAGTGCGCGCAAATATGCCTAGAAAGTATTTTTTTATTGAAAATTGTGACTCAGTCGGTTACGCCGGGAAGCCACAGATGTTATGATGTGTGTGCGCAGCAGTCAGCTGATGTTCAGCTGTGTTCAGCATCAAAACAAAAACGGGAAAAACGCAGAAAAAGTGTGAAAAAGGGGTGTGTTCATGAAAATTGCAAAAAAAAGGTAAATTGAATAATCAATCGTACCATGCAGTGGAATTATTTATTTATTTTTTCCGCGTGAAATTCTGTGGCTTCCCGTCATAACAGAGAAAGTCACACATCTCATAACGTTCAAAATGTCATCAGAATATCATTTAAAATGAGCCTTAGGCATAAGTGACTTTCTCTGTTATGGCGGCAAGCCACAGACATCATTATCAAATTGATTTAAACAATGACGGATGAACTGATTCCTTATGCCGGGAAAACGCTGAGTTGTGCTGTCATGCTGAGAAAAATGCAGCTTGTTGGTTATGAAATGTCGATAGAAGGAACCGAATGTTGGATATTAGAGTGTCAATTAATATTTTTTGAAAAAGTTAACATTTACAGATATCGAATTTCACATTAACTTAATTTCGAAAAAAAGTGAGTTTCGTCATTATGGCGGGAAACCACAGATATAATAGTAGTCAGAATTACAGGTATTGGTCATTGCAAGATGAACATTGAGATGGTGCTTCAAAGTTATACGCTTAAAATTTATAATCCTTAAAAAATATTATTGTATTCATTACTACAATTACAGGAAAAACAGAAGAAGAATAAGGAGACACTTCCTAATTTTGTATTAAGAATATTGTAGGAACAATAATATTGTAAATGTCACTATTATCGTAACAGAAGCAAGGGGAGGAAATGGGTGGTGCTTCTGGAATAATTAAGATTCATGCAAAGTCTTCATTACAAAGATTACAATTTGTCGCTGTTGCAAGTCATAAAGCCGGGCATGTGAGTGACTGGAAAGGGTTGAGTCCAGATTTACTAGAAGTGAAATGATACGCATGATGATATAGTAATTTCAACGTATAAAACCTATATAAGAAACATTTTCATGTAAAACCTTATAACATACATCATTCTCATGAAGATAAGCCCTTACAGAGAGCATGCGAAAGATTTGGTTTTTTTTTTGGTAACTTTTTCAGACTAGAGCGCCCACCTTCAAATTTTACGTTGAAGATGTTTTTTTGGGGTTTTATATAGAATAATTGATATCAAAAACAGATATGGACATTTTCCACAAGCAATGGAAATTCTTTGCAAATTACAGGAAAATAAATATAACTTTAGAAGATTATGTATTGGCAAATTTCCATTATTTGTAAAAGAATTCCTATCATATACGGAAAATTTCCAGAGCTATTCATGAAAAAAACTTTATACAGAATATCAGGTAAAAACTTGAAAAACTTCATGGAAACATTACCAATAATTTTTTTTTGAGCCCAGCGTTATAACACTAACATAAAAGTCATTCCTGTTTAATAATCATTATTGTGTAAAAGCTAATAATAAGAAAAATACCAGTAAAAATAAATTGACATTAATGTTTTGTAATCTGAACCATTTTCCGTTGCTGTTTTTACATAAAAAAGAATTCAAACTTGTGTATATCAAGCCATGCCTGTGCGGTACTTATCATTAAAAAACGAGAAACATTAGTTTTTAGCAGTTTTTACGTGTATTGAAATGTTTTATAATAACTAAAAAATTTTTTTTCCAAAATCGTCAAAGGCCTACTCGAAAAGTTACTCGTTACACGGGATGACGCTCTCGTATGGAGAGATCAATGAAAATCAGAAAGATAGTACATTTTTCATGGTGCAAACAATTGTTTTTATCGTAGCAGGAAAAAAAGCTGATTTTTGCCCGCGAAGATGGCAAAAAAGTAGGTTTTTAGACCGCTACGATAAAAAATATTTTTTATGGTAGCCACATAAAATGAGCGTGTTTTGCTGCTCGCGGATTGAGCGTAAGAATCCTCTTTTCGAGCGGTGAAGGGTTCACTGACTCGAAAAGAAGAACCTACGCTCAATCCGCTACGTAGACAAACACGCTTCTCATTTTGTGTGGCTACCAAAAAAAGTATAGTGCATATCACGGTGGAGAGTTTTCACGATCGACGGCAACATTGTCGAAACGAGTGATAAGACGCTGTTCTCCCCCTTGATATGCAATATACTATTTCATCACTAACCTGAAAACTTACCCTCTAAATTGACTTTTCTGTTATCGTGATGAAAAATATCTCACGTAAACAAGTACGGATGTGCTCCTAGGCATAACGGGTTAGAAACCTCGCCTTCGGCTCGGTCCGTAATAGCTGTATGAAGCTGGCACCACAAAATCAAAAAAATTGAAATATTTTAACCTTGATCAATTGTCCATCGATTGACCATGATTGCCCACAAAAAATTTTTACTTGCCCACCTTTTGCTTTGTTTATTTTTAGGAAGAATTTCCGGGTGCCAGCTTCACGCTAGCAACCCATTTTTATTTTTTTACCCGTATTTTTATTGCAATTGATTGACCATCGTGTGACAATCATTGCCCTAAAATATTTTCGTTTGCCCATCCTTAGTTTTCAAATTATTTGAAAAAAAAGTTTCCGGGTGCCAGGTTCACGCTACTGAAAAGGTACATTTCCCAATGTCCTACATTCGTTTGCAATGTTGAAAACGATTGACCATGGCGACAAAATGATTGCCCATGCATCAAATATATAAAATGTATGAAAGTTATATGCAAAAAGAATAGCGAGAATAACAACAGCCATATACAAACATACCAATGGGACAGGACAGACAAATATGCGTACATAGTCTATAAACGCTATAATTGAAATGAGATCTATATAAGTATGATCACGTTGACTCGGTTTGAGCAAAATATGGCTGTTTGCCCACTTAAAGTTTTTGCAGTAATTTGTTATAAATTAAGGTTTTCGCGTTTGAACGCGATATATCGTTTTTATCGACTTTCTGATGCTGAACAAACAACGAATAGTTGTTTTTCCAGTTACTTATCAGACACTAAACTAACTTACGACTTTCGGTCGTTTGACCATCCCTAGTTTCTACGTAAATTAATTGTTAATTTGAGAAAAGGGTTCATGAATAGAAAAACTAATAATTTTACAAAAAAAAAAAAAAAAAAACTATAAAATGAAATTTTAACATACAATCTTATAATCAATACTATTTTCGATCAAGATGCGAAAAATTGTCGTTTGCCCACTTACGGTTATTGCGAGAATTCGTTATTTATTAAGGATTTCACGTTTAAATGCGAAATATCATTTTTTATAAACTTTCTAATGCTAGACAAACGACGAACCGGTGTTTTTCCAGTTACTTATCAGACACTGAACCAGTTAACAACTTTTGGTCGTTTGACCACCCTCCATTGTTACAAAAATTAATTATTTAATTTAAAAAAATGTGCATTAAAGGGAAAACTGTGGATTTTGACGAGAGAAAAAAGTGGAATTTTTAATTTGAAAATGAAATCGTATGATTGATTTCATTTTTAATTAATATGCCAAAAATTGTCGTTTGCCCATTTACAGTTTTTTCAAGAGTTTGTTATTAATTATGGATTTCACGTTTGAACGTGATTTATTAATTTTTATTAACTTTCTGTCTGTCTGGCTGTCCAAACGACGAAAAGTTGTTTTTCCAGTTACTTATCAGACACTGAACCAATTTACAACTTTTGGTCGTTTGACCACCCTTCGTTGTTACAAAAATTGATTATATAATTAAAAAAAGGGTGCTTTCATGAAAAAACTGATGTTTTTTACGGGGAAAAAAAATGGAATTTAAGTTTTAAAATTAAATCTCATGATTAATCTCATTTTTTATCAATAAGCAAAAAAACTGTCGTTTGCCCGCTTACAGTTTTTGCAAGAATTTGTTATTAATTAAGGACTTTGCGTTTGAACGCGATTTATCAATTTTTATCAACTTTCTGAGGCTTGATTTTTGATAGTTTATTCCAAAAGGTAAATAATGTTTTGGATTGCAAAACTTACGTTGGTACGTTTGCAGCAAAGATATTGCATGAAATCCCAAATGTTGTAAAAATGTCAACTTGCAAAAATTGCATAACAACAATGCTCCCACAACCAACTATAGAAATTGATCCAAAATTTGTTCATGAATACGGGATGAATACTTCACAGATGGCTTGGTCCATTTTCCGGCAAATCACTTCAAAGAAAAACAGCTCCAGTGCTCTACTTGCAAAAATTTGAAATACACGACTTTTACTTCTGGAATCCATATTTCACTTGATATTGAGTACTGTCTGAGCAAATATTGGCAAATTTTCGATATTAAACCAGAATTGAAGACATTAAAACTATCAGATATCACAACAGAAATAAAAATACATGAGGAAAAACACACATCGAGTGGAGCTATTGAATGCGTGTATCCGACGTTTCCTTCTACAATTCTGCATTACATAGGGCACTGTCGTAAAGTCACTGGAACTTGGCAAACCCATAATAACTTGTGCAAAACCTCAAGCATCGTCAAAGAAAGTGCAACGTTGAAATCACATATCGTTTTTTATACTCGAATTTCATAATTCAATGAACGCAGCTTCTATTACTTACAGTGATGGGCACCAATTACACTTTGCTCATATTCACGTCATTAATAAACTATCTAAAATTTGTCGCAAAACCGTGAAAATGTGTAAGCAGATGTATTTTACATAAACTTTTGAGGATTACAATCAAAAGTTATTGATTACGGAGTTTTTTACACCTTGATTGCAGAAAAACCCTGTAATCGAAACTTTCGATTAGAATCCTAGAAAGAAGAGGTAAAAATACATCTTCTTACAAATTCTCATGGTTCTGTGACCAAATTTAAATACTTTATTAGTGACGTGACAATGAGCAAAATGTGATCGGTGCCCATTTCTGATGATTTACTGTTTTAACGCTTTTCTGTGCCATCCTCTGTAAAAAAATTAAATGAAAAAAAAACTTCATGAAAAAATTACTTTATCAAAAACTACGTAATATGAAAAATTTGAAAAAATTTGAACTGACGTGAGGATTATTTATCACACAACTTATTGCACACGAAATAAACTTTAAAAATGATATTTTTTCAAGAGTATATTGTATAGAGAAGCAATATTCTGATTCAAAGGCAAAATAATGATAAAGTATGTTAAATATACTTATTATTAGTAGTTATCAGTTTAAATTGAGAATGAATAATTTCTATTCAAATTTTCTAGTAGATAAGTTTTACTATTAGTTTTCTATTGTAAGTTAACCATGTTACTGAAACATTTATACTTAAATTTTGTAATTGTGCAATAAAAACAAATGAAGTTTGCAAAATATACTCGTAATTTAGAAACTACTTTTATTTTTGAGAACATAATGATAATCAATCCTACCCTTTGTAATGGTTAATCTGTCTGCATCACCTTCGTCCTCTGCTGTCATCGTTTGCCTGCTAATATGTTTTTTAAAGTAAATTCCAAAAAAAAAAAAAAAACATTTTCAACGTGAATTTAGAGATGAAAGCGCTAGAAAATTTGTTATTGAAAACAAATATCGCGTTCAAACGCGGAAACCTTACTAAATAACAAATTCATGCAAAAACCATAAGTGAGCAAACAAAAATATTTCGCATCTTGATCGAAAATGATATCAATTATAAGATTCTATGTTGACATTTCATATTTCAGTTTTTTTTTTTTTTTTCGTTATAATTATCAGATTTCCTACTCATTCACCCGTTTTTCAAGTAAATAATTAATTTTTGTAACAAATGAGGGTGGTCAAACGACAAAAAGTTTTTAATTGGTTCAGTGTCTGATAAGTTACTAGTAAACATCGATTCGTCGTTTGCCGAGCCTCAAAAAGGTAATAAAAATTAATAAATCGCCTTCAAACGTGAAATCCTTAATTAATAACAAATTCTTGCAAAAACTGTAAGTGCGCAAACGACAGTTTTTTTCATATTTATCAAAAATGCGATAAATCATAAGATTTAATTTTCAAACTTAAATTCCAGTTTTTTTTTTCTCGTAAAAATCATCAGTTCTCCCATTAATGCATCCTTTTTTTAAATTAGATAATCATTTTTTGTAACAACTGAGGTTGGTAAAACGACCAAAAGTTGTAAATTGGTTCAGTGTCTGATAAGTAACTGAAAAAACATCAATTCGTCGTTTGTCCAGCCTCAGAGAGTTAATGAAAATTCATAAATCGCGTTGAAACGTGAAATCCTCAATTAATAACAAATCCGTGCAAAACCTGTAATTGGGCAAACAACAATTTTTTGCATATTGATTGAAAATGCGATCAATCGTAAGATATAATTTCAAATTTAAAATTCCAGTTTTTTCTCTTGTGAAAATCATCAGTTTTTCCATTAATGCACCCTTTTTTAATTAAATAATCAATTTTTGTAACAACGGAGGATGATCAAACGACGAAACGTTGTCAATTGGTTCAGTGTCTGATACGTAACTGGAAAAACATCGATATGTCGTTTGTACAGCCTCAGAAAGTTAACAAAAAAAATGTATCGCGTTCAAACGTGAAACACTTAATTAATAACAAATTCTTGCAAAAAATGTAAGTGGGCAAACGACAATTTTATGCATATTGATCAAAAATGCGATCAATCATAAAAATAAATTTTGAAATTTTAAATGACAGTTTTTTCTTTCGTAAAAATCATATGTTTCCCCATTCATGCACCCTTTTGTTAATTAAATAATTAATATTTGTAACAATGGAGGGTGGTCAAACGACCAAAAGTTGTTAATTGGTTCAGTGTCTGATAAGTAACTGGAAAAACACCGGTTCATCGTTTGTCTAGCATTAGAAAGTTTATAAAAAATGATATTTCGCATTCGAACGTGAAATCCTTATTATTAACAAATTTTTGCAATAACCGTAAGTGGGCAAACGACAATTTTTCGCATCTTGATCGAAAATAGTATTAATTATAAGATCATATGTTAAAATTTCATTTTCTAGTTTTTTTTTTTTGGTTAAATTATTAGTTTTTCTATTCATGAACCCTTTTCTCGAATAAACAATTAATTTACGTAAAAACTGGGGATGGCCAAACGACTGAAAGTCGTAAATTAGTTTAGTGTCTGATAAGTAACTGGAAAAACAACTATTCGTTGTTTGTTCAGCATCAGAAAGTCGATAAAAAACGATATATCGCGTTCAAACGCGAAAACCTTAATTTATAGCAAATTACTGCAAAAACTTCATGTGGGCAAACAGCTATATTTTGCTCAAACCCAGTCAACGTGATCATACTTATTAAGGTGGACCTTAAAATGGGTTTGGTCGAATTTTAACCGCGCCGCCCCCTGAATTGGTTCCAAATAATTCAAAAAATATCCCTGAATTTTTTTAGATTTTTTATTTAGCGTTAACCCGTGCCCCTAGAGCCCTTCTTTTCCCCATTTAAATAACATGGCATTTTGTCTTTATCGCAGTCAATATTTTTTTGCCGCCATAAAAATCGGTCTAAAAATATAGTTGACACGTCAAATTGCTCGACAGGGTGGCAGCAAACTACGAAAAAATTAACACCGGTCAATTATAATATTTTGCACGTAATATTCAACAAGCAAAATAGGGTAATATTCGATTTTGCGAGTTTTACGTGTTCCAACTTGTTATTTCACTGAATATCTCTAATATTCCATATTATAAGTATATTTTCCGCATTTCGTCAATACTTGATTACAATTTGGGATATTGAGAAGTACTAATGAATTATTTATTATCGTTTAATAACGAATGATAACAATTATTCATAACAAAACAGTAAAAATATCAATAAGAATCGTATTTTGGAGTATTTCACGATTTTTGTGTACTTTGTGATTTGATATACTAAGCTTCCTATGACTGAGTGCCATACATATTTATAATTCTAATGCTACTTGAAGAATGGCAATGCAACTTGATTTGAACAGTTACTGATATAATCTTACAGTACTATTATGTTACATTTTCATAATTAGTAATAAAATTTCTACAGTCAAAGTTATCAAATCTGTAGAATATGTATCAAATCCTAATTTTGAAATTATATGTTTATTTCTACACTATTTTGAAGCTTTTTCAAAACAATACAAAACTTTAGTTGCTCTTTCCTGTTGCTGATGAACAAAAAATTGTGAAATACTCAAAAACACGATTCTTTTTCATATTTTTATTGTTTTGTTATGAATAATTGTTATCATTCGTTATTAAACAATAATAAATAATTCATCAGTACTTCTCAATATCCCAAATTGTAATCAAGTATTGACGAAATGCGGAAAATATACTTATAATATGGAATATTAGAGATATTCAGTGAAATAACAAGTTGGAACACGTAAAACTCGCAAAATCGAATATTACCCTATTTTGCTTGTTGAATATTACGTGCAAAATATTATAATTGACCGGTGTTAATTTTTTCGTAGTTTGCTGCCACCCTGTCGAGCAATTTGACGTGTCAACTATATTTTTAGGCTGATTTTTATGGCGGCAAAAAAATATTAACTGCGATAAAGACAAAATGCCATGTTATTTAAATGGGAAAAAGAAGGGCTCTAGGGGCACGGGTTAACGTTAGATAAAAAATATTAAAAAAATTTAGGGATTTTTTTAGAATTATTTGGAACTAATTAAGGGGGTGGCGCGATTAAATTCGACCAAACCCATTCCAAGGACCACCCTAATACTTATATAGAACTCACTTCAATTATAGCGTTTATAGACTATGTACGCATATTTGTCTGTCCTGTCCCATCGGTATGTTTGTATATGGCTGTTGTTAATCTCGTTATACTTATTGCATACAACTTTCATACATTTTATATATTTGATGCATGGGCAATCATTTTGTCGCCATGGTCAATCGTTTTCAACGTTGCAAACGAATGTAGAACATTGAGAAATGTACTTTTTCAGTAGCGTGAACCTGGCACCCGGAAACTTTTTTTTCAAATAATTCGAAAACTAAGGGTGGGCAAACGAAAATATTTTAGGGCAATGATTGTCATACGATGGTCAATCAATTGCAATAATAATATTTTTAAAAATAAACGACGCAAAAGGTGGGCAATTAAAAATTTTTTTTGGCAATCATGGTCAATCGATTAACCAAAAAAGATTTTAATTTTTTTAATTTTGTTGTGCCAGCTTCATACAGCTGTGCGTCATTACCCCGTTTTGCTGAATTTGCACATCCGTACCTGCTACGTAATATACTATTTTTTTCTAAGAAATGGAGTACATCATCTTCAAAAGTGTGAATAGCGAGCAAACATTTGTAGTATTCACTTAATTTGAGTGAAAAATAAAATTCGTGTGAAGTTGGCAACCCTTTTTTTTTAAAACATAAAATTTTTGAGAGTTCTGGGTAGCTTGGCGATAGTTCTGGAGTTCTAGAACAAAATTATTAATAGTTCTGGAAAAAAACAGGTGAAAACGCTCAAACGAAAAAAAAGGGCGCTAACTTCACGCGGCGCCCCATTTAGGCGCTACATGAGTTCTGACGTATTCAGAATGTTCCTAATACATAGTTCCAGGGTTCTTTAAAAGATTTTCAATAGTTTTGGGCAAGTTTTCGAGAAAACGAGGTATAAAGTTTTTAAATGACAAACCATTATTTCCGATGAATAAACCAAATTGAGTCGGAAAAGAGTTCTGATTAGAGTTCTGAGTAGCGCCGCAAGTGTTCTGAAGTATTTTTTATTTTTTTTTTTTTTACATTTTTTTTTATTTTTTTTTTTCTTACATTTATAATGACATTTGTTCTGTAAAATTAATAACCGGCGACCTTTGATCTACCGCCTAGGCGGGCACTGAGTGTTCATACAGTCTTTATCTGTCGCGTAGGCAGATCATGGTTTAAGGATTCTCAACCTCTCCTGTGACCCTGATAAAATTAATTATTATTTTATGCAGAATTGAAAGAAGGTTATGTCCATTTATGTATAATAAAAGTTTAAGCTACGAAAAATTATGAATGAAAACTCTAATAATATATGTTTACACTCGTTCGCCTAGTGAGTGAGCGCCGAGTGAACGAGTCTGCCTAGTGAGCGAGTACGTGGCGACTGAGTCAACGAGTACCCCTTACCCCTACCCGTGACCTGCGGTGATCGGGTGGAAATCTTCTCCTAATTCAAATTATAATTTTTTGATTATTTACTGTGGAATTTACAGTGATTTTTTTTGTTTTTCTTTCATTCATGCCTCGAAACATTTTTTATTTTTAGAATAGCAACATAAATGTTGCTATAACCATAATGTTTTCAAATCAAAAAATTGTTAATTTGAAATGACGGCAGTGAGTGAGTAAAGAGAATTCTAATTTTTCATATGTCTCTCTCCACTGGAGTTATAATCCACGAACACCACTATATTTTGTTTATTATTTATTATTTTGCGGAGTGACAAACACTGTTCTACGACAACGGTGAACAGCTGTTCACTACGCGAAAAAGACAGATTTTTATGTACAAGAGAGAAACCAAAGATTGAATACACGACCGGGAGTGCGTTCCAAAAGATTTACTAAAGTTTAACTTGCGTAGGTTTTTCTGTTTTCGGAGTACAAAACTCATGCCCGAGTTGAACTTAGTTGACTTTTGGAACGTACCCCAGACTTGCTATCGGTAAGCTGTGGCGGCTGTGCCTTTCGAGATTCGAATTTCCGCGCCCCACGCTAGGCCGACCAATCGCGAGCCTGAAAGGCGACGCTCGCCCTTATTGTTCGAATCGGCGGGAGAGGCAGCACACAGCACCACAAAGCAGCACACAGCAGACACGCTTGCTAATATGCAAGCCATTTCGTAGTAAAAAAAGGCAATACCAAAAAATATATAGTAATAGCTGTGTAATGCTGGAGACGGGACTGTGAACCAGCGTTCGTAACTTGTAGCATAATTATGCTACGCGAAAAAGACAAACTTATGTTTTGCTTCACGCTTGAGAGAGGACGAAAGTCAATAGTTACGCACCCTGCTGTGAACATCCAGCTTCCTAATTAGTTTCTGTAATTATACTCTCAGTTGACTTTGACGCTGAGTTTTTTTTTTTTTTTTATTAATTCTGTAATCTCAACTAAGATTATTGATGTAAACATCATGTAGACATACTTACGTCATCTGTTTATACGGTGTTTGCATGTAGTTAAAAAAATGTTAGCATTGCAATTACATTAATATCACTATCAGTGCTTACATAAACTATGTCTACAAGAGAAACTTTGTATACTACCAAAAAAATTGTTAAAAATTTCATGTTTGAAAAAAATTAAACATCGTGAAGCGATTTATTAAATATCATTCATAGAAATAAGGAAACGATATGAACTGGGAATTGTTGAATGGAAAAAATGACAGGTGAAATCTATCAACATCATGTTCATTTCATTCGCCTATTACTTAAAATTTACGTAAGATATTATCAATATTTGTGACTTAAAATAAGGGTAAAGCCCTAGGTTCACAAATTCGATTTTAAATTTTTAACTTCAAAAGGTAATTCAAATGTTCAAAATTACTATCTTAGGAACCTAGTGACTTACAATACTTTAAAAAATCTGTTACTGCATAGGATAGTGAAGAGTATGATAATCTTTAAGAAATCTAGTTGAGACCATTGTTGGTTCATGACCAAAAATCAAAAGCAAGTTTTGGAAGAAAGAAAAACTGTGTCATAATTTACAAAATCTAATTCAAAGGATAAGAAAACGGTTAAATACAAATTGTAAAACTTGAAACCGAATTGATAGCTTTACAGATCTAATATATATTTTCAAATTGTAAGGTCTTAAATTCTTTGAAACGTATTTTTAGTATCTATAGTTGCTACACATTTTTTAAACATATACATAATCGCAACTATAAAATACTTGAATAATCTTCGAAACTCTTAAGGCGCTACTCAAAACTCTAATCAGAACTCTTTTCCGACCTGCTTTGGCTGAGATATCGGATAAAATCGCATTTTTGAAAAAAACGAAACTCAATTTTCGCTATAACTTTTTGGTATTTGATTTTTTTACGAAACATTATTTGAATAATCTTCGGAACTCTTAACGCGCTACTCAGAATCAGAACTTTTGTCCGACCTGTTTTAAGGGGGGAACCTGGTTTAGAGGGTCAAAAAAATCGATTTTTTGAAAGTCATCTCATTCGATTAGAAATATATTTAGAAATATGTCTGTAAAATTTCAGAGTGAAATTCCGATTCGTTTCGTAGATATGGCCTCTGAGAGACTGTGCGCTCAGGAAACAGATAAACAGGCGTCAGAGCGCCCAACGCGTCTAAACTCGCTCGGTCTCCAGATGATAAATGATTATCGGATTTTAGAGTATTAGTACCAAAAACCTGATTTTTTTTTTCTTGTGCATTTCACTGCATTTTTTTCTCAGTGATTACCTGTCCGTAGTAAAGCGCGCCTCGTCAAATTTTTAACTGCTATTAGGTCTTCTAATTCTGTCCAGTAGAGACGGTATTTGAATACGAGATGAATACTTATCCGAAAAAAAAAACATTGTGATCGTGCTCCTTCATCAAGATCGCGGAAAAGAAAGTTACAAGGAAATCAGTTTTCCCAGGATAATTCCAGTGAAAAGTGCAACAGCACCAACAACAGCGCGTCAGCGCGGAAACTCAGTAGTGCGAATTTGGATAGTGTGGCGACTAGCTCATCACATTTGTACAAGATAGTGGAATTTTTCAGTGTTTTCAGGACTCTCGCGGAAATCCTGGTTTGTAAGACTTGCAAAAAAGACATTCAGTTCCAAGAAACCGGGGATCGTGGCTTTGGCTTCAAGATTCTTGTTCTGTGCTCTTGTGGTCGGAGAAAAATCAATTCAGGCCCATTGATTAATACAGGCTACGAGATTAATAGAAGGGTCGTTTTCGTGATGAGACTCTTAGGTATAGGTCATGAAGGCATAAAAATTTTCGCTGGACTTATGGACTTGGGACTTGGTGTTAGTCGAAATTCCTACGATCTGATAATTCGACATATACATTCTACAGTGAAATTGGTTTTTGAAACAGTGTGCTTGAAAGCTGTGAGTGAAGAAAAGATTTGCAATGTTGACAATGGAAGAAAAGAAGATCAATTGAAAATATCTGCCGATGGATCGTGGAAAAAGCGTGGCTTTACCTCTTTGTACGGAGTTGCAACACTTATTGGATATTATACTGGCAAGGTAATCGATCTCACTGTGAAAAGTTCATACTGTCAAGCTTGTGTTTATTGGAAAAATAAAGAAGGTAGTGAGGAATATGAAAAGTGGTATGAAAAACACGAAAGTGAATGTTGTGCAAATCACTCGGGTTCAGCGGGAAAAATGAAGGTTGATGCTATTAAAGAAATGTTCGCGGCGTCCATCAATAAGTACGGAGTAAAATATTTGAATTATATCGGTGATGGAGATTCAAAAACGTACAAAGCTGTGGCCGATCTCAACCCTTATGGAAGCAAATATCCTGTCATCAAAAGCGAGTGTGTGGGTCACGTTGAGAAAAGAATGGGCACCCGATTACGGAATGTGCAAAAATCTGCGAAAATTGGTGGGAGGGGCAAGTTAACTGCAACTCTGATCAAAAAATTGACGACATACAGTGTGTCCCATATTTATAGGGCCACCCTATTTTTTAAGGATAATTTTTTTTCTATTGGAACAAAATGCACCAAATTTTTTGAGTGAATAAATGAGTCGAATTAACGATTTTTCCTAAAATATGGAGCTCGCAATTCCATTCGTTCGTTTATTTGGACATT
Source organism: Platygaster robiniae (assembly GCA_028476575.1). Classification (NCBI taxonomy): domain Eukaryota; kingdom Metazoa; phylum Arthropoda; class Insecta; order Hymenoptera; family Platygastridae; genus Platygaster; species Platygaster robiniae. The sequence goes on along the minus strand of CM052019.1, from coordinate 23,666,376 downwards.
TTTTCGAAAAAATCGGTGTCCCAAATTAATAGGGCCACTAAAAAAAAATTCAATTTTTCCGAAAGAATTCAATTTATTCAACAAAGTACATACATACAAAAAGATTTTATTCACATAATTAGTAATTAATAGTATTTCCGTCATTTTTGAATACCATTTTCATTCGCTTGACCATCGATTTATTAAGATTTTCGAGACTTTTCGCGGTGACGTTGTTCCATGCCGATTTGATCGCTTCCTTCAGCTCTGCGACCGTTGTGTACTGCTTTCCGTTGTCATACACATCGCGTACCATCATGCCCCAAACATTTTCCATTGGGTTAAGGTCTGGAGAAACCGCTGGCCACGCGAGTACGGGGATCTTTGACTTTGCCAACCAATCCTTCGTAGACTTGCTCGCATGTATGGCTGCGTTGTCCTGTTGGAAAGTCAATTTTGCAGAGCGGAAACGTCGAAGTTAGGGCTTGAGATGATCTTCTAGCACTGCCTGGTAATCTTCGCTTTTCATTTTATGAGAAATAAAAGCTAAGGCCACTTTTCCGAAACCGCTGTATGCCCCCCATACCATGACGGAACCGCCTCCAAAGTTTCGGGTTAAAAAATAACGAGGTTCATGTCTCAGATCACGCCAATAATAACGCATTCCGTCTGGACCATCTAAATTAAATTTCTTCTCGTCAGACCAGATAATCTGAAAAGCAAGTAAAAGACCCAAGCTTTAATTACATAGGCTTGAAGGAACTAATTATTTATTATGAGAAAAAATGCACTGTCTATGTACCTTCGACCATTCGTGCGTCCAATGCAGCTTCTCTTCTGCAAAATTGTAGCGTGCCTGCATATGATGAGGTTTCAGTTTAGGCGCTTTTTGCATTTTTTCACATACTAAATTTGGGGAATCCTTCAATACTCGATGCACTGTACTTTTGGACACTTGAGGAGCCACTTCAGTTTTTATTCTTCTGCACCCCTTAGTTGTTTGCGAGGCGGCGGCAACTATTTTTCGTTTGTCACGATCTGAGAGCTTTGGCCGTGGTCCACGTTTCTTCTTAACTATTTCATTACTTCTATTCTTTACATACAGGTAAATAGCATTTCTCGATCGGTTTATAAGCTTCGCTATTTCATGTTGTGATTTCCCACATTTTTCATACGCATCAATTGACGCCTTTTCTTCTGCAGACAATGCTTTCCCTCTTCCCATATTTGTTTTAGTTCCTCGAATGTTATTAACGCACAAGCACAATTGAACTGGCCAAAAATGCGTTCGGAAGCCTGTTTATACATGCCAGGTAAAGCGGGAAAAACCCGGGAACTCCCGCTACTTACGGGAATCCCCGCAATAAAAATAGGAGAAATATTTATTTCGAACATATTGTGGGAATGTGCACTTTTAAAATAGGGAAAATACGTCGATAATCTCTATAAAGAATGTGGGAAAGTACGTATGTAAAAATTCCTTGGGAAAAATTTAAATTAAAAGAAAAACACAACTGTAAATTACTTTGGGAATTCACGCACAATATTTATTTTGTACATATAGTTAGTACATATATTTTATGACATGTAACAAGTTAAATTTTAATATTATATATTTTAAATTACGTTACTTTACGAATTATTTATTATTCTTTTTTTATTGAAAAAAAAAATTGAATTTTTTTTTAGTGGCCCTATTAATTTGGGACACCGATTTTTTCGAAAAAATGTCCAAATAAACGAACGAATGGAATTGCGAGCTCCATATTTTAGGAAAAATCGTTAATTCGACTCATTTATTCACTCAAAAAATTTGGTGCATTTTGTTCCAATAGAAAAAAAATTATCCTTAAAAAATAGGGTGGCCCTATAAATATGGGACACACTGTACTATGGACTAGCCATTCGTAGGAATGTGAACTCTGTTAAAGACATGAAAAAAAGTATAATCGCGACTTCGGAGCATTTGATTTCCACCGACAAAAAACCAAAGCACAACTACTGCCCACCCGGAGTCGATAGCTGGTGTAAATGGCGAAAAGCGGAAGCAGCTGGTAACCTCGCGGAATTCAAGCATCCTGATTCACTTCATCCCGATGTCATCAAAAACATCTGTCCAATTTACGAAGCTTTATCGAATGAAGAGCTTCTTACAAGATGTTTGGGTGGGCATACACAAAACTCAAACGAAAGTTTCAACTCCACCATATGGCGTCTCGCTCCGAAGCACCTAAATGCCGGTTCAAAAATCATCGAGATAGCTTCATTTATTGCTGCATGCGTATTCAATGAAGGATTTTCGAGTACTTTGAAGATGATGAATGACCTGAAAATAAATATTGGGTCACACGCTCTCAACTTCGCAAGTGGATACGACGAGCAGCGAGTATCACGACAAGAGCGGCGCAGTTTTGACAGTACTAAAGAGGCTCGAATGGCTCGAAAAGAAGAACTTTTGGCTCAAAATGAATTTTACGAAGAAGCTGAAGGACTATTGTATGGAGCAGGAATAGCATACTAGCATTGGGTGTTGGTGAGTTTGAAAAATATACAAATAATTTCTGAGAAAAACTTTGAACGCGATTTTCTCGAAACAGTGTTTTTCGGCACTGCGTACACGATTAAAAATCTTGTTATTGCCGCATTTGTATAAATGATAGCTCTTTTTAAAGCTTAAAATGTCAGCTTTTATGTGAACCTAAAAAACCGCATGAAAAAAATTTTTTTATTAACTTTTTTTTGTTAATCATCTCAAATTTTTGTCAGTAAAACGCAAATTTTTTTGAACACCCATAAAATTTCCAATTATTAACATTTTAATTAATTTCTTAGGTTTAAATAGAAGGTTAACTCCTAAAGTGCAAAAAAAATTTTGGTTTTTATGTTTCAGATAAAAAGGACGACCGGTATCGTGTACGCAGTGGAGACTCTTCAAGCGAGTAGTGCCCGAAACAAAGATGAATTACTATTGCTTAAGATTGTCAAATAACATAAAAATAAATTTTTTTTGCAAGATTTGTGTATCTATGAACAAATTCATCAGTACTTGAAACATTTTATAAGATAAGCAGCCTTTAAAACTGTGCCGAATATCATACAATTTTCGGCGTTCTAAACCAGGTTCCCCCCTTAACGGAGTTATCAGAGAAAATCGCATTTTTAAAAAAACGGATCTTGATTTTCGCCATTACTTTTCGGATTTTGATTTTTTCGCCAAACATTATTTGAATAATCTTCAGAACTCTGAGGGCGCTACTTGGAACTCTAATCAGAACTCTTCTCCGACCTGTTTTGGCTGAGTTATCGGAGAAAATTGCATTTTTGAAAAAACGGAACCTAATTTTCGCTATAACTTTTTGGATTTTGATTTTTTCGCCAAACATTATTTGAATAATCTCCAGAACTCTTAACGCGCTACTTAGAACTCTAATCAGAACTCTTTTCCCACTCGATTTGGCTTATTTATTGGAAATAATTGTTTTTTATTTGAAAACTTTATACCTTGTTTTCTCGAAAACTGGCCCAGAACTATTGAAAATCTTTTAAAGAACCCTGGAACTATGTATTAGGAACATTCTGTATACGTCAGAATTCATGTAGCCCCTAAATGGGGCGCCGCATGAAGTTAGCGCCCTTTTTTTTCGTTTGAGCGTTTTCACCTGTTTTTTTCCATAACTATTAATAATTTTGTTTTAGAACTCCAGAACTATCGCCAAGCTACCCAGAACTCTCAAAAATTTTATGTTTAAAAAAAAAAGGGTTGCCAACTTCACACGAATAAAAATAAAGCAGTCATGAAATACTTTGTGCGATGTTAGTTTGGCAATGTAGAGCTGCAAAAATACTAGAATCGCTGGTAGCGACCTCTAGATATTTTTGATTTCGATTTTTTATGGCTTTATCTCTTAGTTTTGACATAAACTTTATAATTCAGTGTTTTATTCAGTTAAATCTGGCTAAAGCATCGCTCTCTCACTTTACTTGCTACTACATTATTAGGTGTCCGTACCTAATGGTCCCTCGGGGACTGGTCCCTTTGTATTTTTATTGTGTGGAATCATTTATAACATCTTCTAGTTCACGCCTTTTTCGTCCAAGAATGGAGTAAAAAATAGAAAAAGAAGGGACGAATACGCTTCTTTTAATCGCTTTCGAGACCAAAACTTTAAACGCGTTTTTCTCGAAACGCTGTTTTGGTCGTTAGGTCCCTTTCTAGAAACCGCGTCACATTTGTTGGAAAAAAATTTCAACCAACTAATTTTATAAATCCTATGCATTGCATAATGCATACTATGTATAACCATAAGTGATATTAGGAAAAAAATGCATGAGATATATTTTTTCTATAAGTTTAAATGCAACATAACATTTATTAACTACGTTAATTATTTCTAAAATTGCGTAAGCTTCCCGAAAGTTCAACTGAACTCCACTACCTCCGAAATCCTGAAGAAATGGTATTCTGTCAATGATTATTGCAGGTCTATTCAGGTATGTTCCAAAAAACCAATGAAGTTCAAAATTTGAGACACATTGGACATGAACAGTGAACAATCAAAAGTCATAAAATTTGTGTCTCGTCATTGACCGTATTCGGCCAATGACAAAACAGCGGTTGGCCCGGATGTTGCTGTCAATTTCCTCGGGACAAATTCCTGCACTTGAATGGTCTTTCTTCAGATATCTCTAAAAAAAGCTTTTGTTCGACCGTGATGAGTCACATTCATGCCCGGAACTTATCTTCAGGATTGAATAATGCTCGGTTTTGGCTATTTTTACAAACCCGACATATCAGTTTAGACAGAAAATATTTTTCTTGTCCAAACCACCCGTTCGGACGGACAAAACGTAATGCCCAAACCCGTAGTATGACCAAGCGTTCTTATCTCTACCTGAAGTTCAAACTCTGAATGAATGGACAGTCCGATCATGTTTGTCCATTGGATTTCGGATCACGTGAAAAATCTGACCAATGCAGACCTCTAGCCTGAAGTATAGTACATATACTTAACTACAGTCAAAGTATTCGAGTAAATGCATTAGAGTGCCACTTTTAGTGCCTCAAGCATAGCCCGTACGTCCCAAGACTCAAAATAGTTCCCAAGGAGTCTTTAGACCTACTGGTCAAATGAGTGTGGTGTCTCACTCGTACGTCATAGAGGAGTCATAAAAGCCTAAGTTAAGCACAGCGCGCGAATGATGGTTTGAGTAATATATCTTGTTGTCGTTTTACGAATTCTTTGATTTGATGGTCGCAATCTGACTGGTTCGCAATATTAATAAAACTTGGCCAATATCTTCTCCCTACACTTGCGTTTATATCTTCTTTTTTCAACATTATATAGTTTAAAAAAATTCAGTATATCTGGGAAAAATAACATTGCTGGAGGTAAATTGATATCAAAAGAATTAAATTTTTCGTTTTTGATTATGTAGAAAAAGGAAATGTATCGATAATGTTTCTGTAAGGCTTTAGTTAGGTTATTCAACTGTTTGCAAACATTTATTGAAGCTTCCAGTAATTTTATGCTGAGAACGTTATAAGTCTGAGAACATTTAATGTTACAAAAGGTTTACTAAAAGGCTTTCAGTAGACTTACATATAAGTTATAAATAATGTAGAAAAGTTTCATCAAAACCCCCGTTGAAAGCTTCCTGAAGCTCACTTTGTGGTATGTGTCTTACTAAAATGTTATTACACTGTTATGCCAATGCTATTACATGTAACAGCATTGTTATCAGGTTCGATTTGCAAAGACACATTATAAATCTTGCCAATAATAAAGCTCTTGATAAAACTTAAGTTGAAAATTTAAAATTCGCAGGTGGGTTCGAGGCATTCAGAAAAAAATATCCTGAGTGGTGTAAAAGCAGTCAAACAAACAATGAGGGATATTCAGATAACGAAATAAATGAGGGTGAACTGATGGGGCTGCGATCACTGCGCATCTCTACTCCCTCAGTGAGAGCTTATTCTGATTCTGACAGTGATAGTAACTGCGATTCTGTTGGTAAGTTTTTACATAAATATAATAGTCCACGAGCCCACTGTGAATTTTTGGGTCTATTTGTCCTATGGCTGAATTTTGCTTAAAAACTTAAGTCGAAAGTAGGTTAATAAAGAAACTATGTCTGCATAATCCATATCGTTCCCGGTGTGACTCATAAACAAATTATTAACTTTTATAAATATCTGGCTTTCGGGTTTATCACTCCTATGGACAAAATTAGTATCAATCGAAAGCCGTTCGAATCTAAGTGACCAGATTGAGGAGGCTGCCTCTCCAGTATAACCCCCTCCACTGCCCTACCAATTCTTCATTGCGAAAGGCGCCGTGCCGCCGTGAGGCCGCCGTTGTGTAAGGCGCCGTTAACTTTATTTACGCAGAGCGATAGGAAAAAAAGTCCTAAAATCAGGGTAGCTCGGGCTAGCAGTTTTCATAGTTGCATCTTATCGAATTTTCATTTTTGAATATTACAATGTAATAGGTCGTCTTTAAATATATTTCTACATAGAACAATTTTTGCACTTATCATATCATATCGCTTTGTTATATTTTACTCCGAAATAAAGTTTAAAAATGTAACAATTTATTAAAAAATAAAAGCCTTTTTCACTATATAATTATAAAATTCATAAAATACAATGCTTTTGAAAAAGAAGTTCCTTTTGAGAGACCATTTTTTTTATTCCAAGGTGGAAAATCTAATGTGATAAAATAATTTGGAAGAGGAAACTAAGGGACGAGAAAAAAATGTATCTCACTCTGAATAATGTGTTTTTATTTCATTTTCATACAAAAATGCAACTCATTACAATTCTAACACTTATGCTTACAACAATTTTATCTTATACTACTATCATGTGTTCTATTTTATAAACATTTTTTATTAGGTATAACTTTTCTATGAATGATTTCACCAGTCCAGCAATACTTGTACTTGCAAAATTTTTCATTATAATCTTATCCATTACTAATTACATCATCTGAAAAATTTACAGTTTTTGGATTCTGAAATGCTTTTTCCGTCGAAATAAATAAAAGTTCCTAATTGCTCTTTTTCACCTCATAAAGTGTATCAGATGTCACGAGTTCTAAATGACTATCAGTAATTTTGAAATTCTCAACATTTTGGCAACTTGCTCGTACAGCAGATTTTACCGTGCGAAATGAATCCAACAGTTTGTTCGAAATGCGATTTTTTTCGTCAGATTTAACATTCGGTACAAATGAAAAAGTCCCCTCAGGATCTGCGTTTGAGTGAGGTATTGTTCGAATTAAGATGATGAGCGCAAATAATTGTGGAAAACGATAACACTGATCATTTCTTTTTATGAGGGCTAAATTCTTTGATATTTCTTCGAAATTATATCCGTCAAACGTACGTTTCGTTGATTATGGTAGAAAATACAAATCAGTCCATTCATTACTAAGTGATTGCAGATCAATAACATTTTTTATGTCAATTCTTCTTGCTATTTGTATTACTTTGCCCACTGTTTTTTGCGCTCTGTTTCGAAGAATAAGATGTCTGGTCTTAAGTAGCTCGAAGTGATAAAAAATTTATCTTTAATGTAATAAAAATCAGAAATTATTTTTTTCACGGCTTCTAAATAAAAATTCAAGCAATTATTCCGAATTTCCATGACTAATTTCGTGTTTCCTTGTTCAATTTCTAGTAAATTAAGTTCACAACCAACTCCGAGAGAAACATTTTTTAATGGCACATAGTATTTGGTATCAGAAAAGTCTGTGCAGTATAACAAATTCAAATCAAAACGGTCGAAATCTTTAACAAAATAAGAGAGTAATGTTTTAAGTAAGCCCAGGCATTTTGAATGGAGTTTGTAAACCAAAGTTATCTGTGACTGTTGGAAAAACGAATTCATCGAATCAAATACAGCGAGAGAATGGGATAAAAAGTGAAAATAAGCTAGCGTTTCAGGATTGTTCATTTCGGTTAACAGAAATTGAGCAGTTTTGTTTGATTGAGAATCAGTCTGGGCTGTATCGAAAATCATTTTCAAAACGAACCAATGTTTTATGAGCGATCGAACAGATGCTAAACGCGAGAGCCAACGTACTTCAGACCACCGCTTCAAAGTTTCTTCAAATTTTCAAAACGTTTCGGCAATTCTAAAAACATTGCGTTCCTTTTTAAGCTTTTTGTAATATAATTTACACATTTCACCATGAACGATTCGACTCAGGGAGGTAAAACACGACAAGCAGTACTCGGAACAAGAGCCAACATGTGACAAACACAAAAAATTGATACCAAATTCGGAACTCGATTTTCGAAGAAAGTTTTGAAAGATCTTTTGACACCCTTCATTACCGAGGCATTATCAGAAGAAACTGCAATTATGCTTGTGATCGGTACATCGTTATTAGTTAGACATTATCAAAAGTTTCCATCAATTTAGGAGCAGAGCTATCTTTCTAGTCCAATTCAATGAGTTCCAAAAGTTCGACTTTGACATCAAGAGTTGATGGCTCAACAAAACGTACAACGCCTGACAAATGTTTTTTGTGTTGATAAGCTAACTCATCTACGAGAAATGAAAAACTATTTTCTCGTAGTATCGATTAGATGCGCTCTTTTTCAACTCGTGCCAAAGAATTCGTTATAATACTTGCGATTTTTGTGCGCACCAACATGAAGTTTCCTATTACACGTGGGTCTTCCTTGTGTATATCCTGAATGACAGTCAAAAGTTTTTCCGCAACCCGCAAAGATATATTGTAATTCGCAATGTAAGCACTAATTTTAAGTTCAGCTTTCTTCACTTTGGTGAGAAAAGGCTTTGATTCATCAAAATTATGCAAAGGCATAACTGCAATTTCACCCCTCCCATCAACAAAATTTTCCAGGGCTTTCTTATGGCTGGCTGTTTTTGCGTGGTCAACAACTTGGGTCTTTGTTGAGATATTAAACACGAATTTGAATCGCGCGCTCTTTTTGCCTATGTTAGCACAACTGTTCTTTTGAGTGTATCGCTGTCTTTTCATAAATAAATCCCTCTCACTCTGGTGCGTGGTTAAAACGGTAGAATACGTGTTATTATTCCACCTGCTGAATAAAGCTAATTAAACTAAAGACAATAAACTCCCAACAGGTTATGGGCCCAGAAAATTACGCTCCGATTTTTTTGAGACCAGGTGTTACGTTAGTCGACCGTTTTTTTGACAACACCTCTGAATATTAGGCAGGCGAAAACGGGCGTGGTTCGAACATAACCTCAATTTTTTTTTGCCACGAAAAGTAACAGCTCCGAAATAGTTTGTCACTGAAAAAGAAAGAATCATGGCTTCGGGTTCGCAACCGACAATCGAGAAGCTAACAGGGAGAGAGAACTTCAGCAACTGGAAGTTTGCGATGCGGTCCTGATTTGAATACGACGACCTTTGGGGATGCGTGGAAGGAACAGTCGAGGATACACGCAAAAATACGAAGGCCAAATCAAGAATAATATTGTCAGTCGATCCGATCAACTACGTACACATACAAGATGCGACTACGGCCAAGGAAGCTTGGGATAAATTGCAAAGCGCATTCGAAGATTCTGGACTGACTCGTAAGGTAGGACTCCTCCGTACTTTAATTACTACGCAACTTGACATTTGTGGTTTAGTGGAAGAATATGTAAGCAAAATAATTACCACTGCACACAAACTCAATGATTTGAAATTTGAAGTCAAAGATGAATGGATAGGGACATTATTACTTGCTGGTTTACCTGAAGAATACCGTCCTATGATTATGGGTATAGAAATTTTGGGAGTTGCAATTACCGCGAATTCGATTAAAACAAAATTATTGCAAGACATTTCATCTGAAATAAGCCCAAAAGAAGCTGAGAGCAATTCTGCTTTATACACGAAACAGAAATTCAATTACAGAAAAACGCAAAATTTTGAAAAAAATAGAAATGAATCTTATAACTCACGCTGTTTTAATTGCAACAAATTTGGCCATATCAGCAAATTTTGCCGCAACAAAAATAAATCTGGAACAAACGAAGATACGAAACATCACGACAATTGAGCATTCCTGGCCTGCTACGCTGTCGATGCCACAAAAAAAATCGTCTTGGTACCTGGATTCCTGCGCCTCAACCCATATTACCCACCAGCAGGACTTATTTCAAGAAAAGACACGTTCCTGCACAACCGAAATTTCCACAGCCAACAACGCAGCGATGAAGGCAACAAAAATGGGAGATGCAAAAATTCCTATTTCAATTGAAAATAAAAATTCTAAAATTTCAATTAGAGATGTATTATATGTTCTAAATGTTTCTGCCGAATTACTCTTTGTTAGCAGGATTGTCAATCGAGGAAACAAGGTCGAATTTTCCAGAGAAGGATGCAAGATTACGAGCACTGGAGGACAGCTTCTGGCAACAGCTTCAGAGAAAAACAAAATGGACCAATATCCGTTCAACAAGCCTTGTCAGGATCGAACTCAATTTTTTGGCAAAAAGCCACGCAAGAAGAATACGATGCCATGATCAAAAATCAAACATTGATTTTCACTGATCCACTTCCTGAAAAAAATTTTGAATACGAAATGGGTATTTTAAATAAAACCCGGAAAAGAAAATGAAAGAAAATTTAAGGCTCGTCTCGTCGCCAAAGGATGTTCTCAAATACAAGGAATTGACTTCCAGGAAACTTACGCCCCTGTGGTAAGGACCAACACAATTCGTGTTCTACTCGCCTTGGCCGCCAAATGGGACTTGGAGATTCACCACATGGATGTCAGAAACGCATTCTTACAAGGAGAGCTTGAAGAAGAAATCTATATTAATCAACCCAAAAAATTCATTATTCCTGGGAAAGAAATTGAAGTCTGCAAGCTACAGAAAGCGATGTACAGCTTGAAACAGGGAAGCAGATCATGGAATCAGAAATTACGGACTGTTTTGAAATCAATGGATTTTCATCAATCCCGTACTGATCAATGCCTTTATTTCAAGAAGAAAAATGGGAAAATTCAAATTATAACTGTATACGTTGATGACTTGATTTTTTTCGTCCAATGACAGGAAATCCATGGAGAACTCGAAGAAATCCTTGATGACGACCTTTTACATGTACGACCTTGGAGAAATTTCCAGATGTCTTGGACTGAAAATCACTCCAAACAGAAGTCAAGGAAAAATTTCGGTCGATCAAGCTGAATACATTAGCGACATCATCAACAAATTCAAGACGGCCGACAGCAACCCCGTGGCTACCCCTTTGGATCCGAACCAAAAACTCTCACTGGACATGTCACCGAAAACTGAAGAAGAAGTACAACAAATGTGCAACATTCCATACTGTGAAGCAGTTGGAAGTCTTCTTTTCGCAGTACAGGGAACAAGACCAGATATTGCGCACGCGGTGGGAGTGGTCAGCAGATTTTGCAACAATCCAGGAAAAGCTCATTGGACAGCTGTGGAACGAATTTTTCGCCATCTGAAAGGCACTGTTCAAAATAAAATTGTATTTCAAAAGGATGCAAATCCTAATTTTTTTGCTTTCAGTGATGCAGATTAGGAACATAAAGTTGCCGATAGGCGATCGGTCACTGGATATATAATCAAATTTAAGGGAGGACCGATTGCCTGGGCCAGCAAGCGACAAAATACAGTTGCCTTGTCGACAACAGAAGCGGAATACATGGCACTGTCATCTGCCTGCTAAGAAGTGCTGTGGGTTCGAAGCCTCATCACTGAAATCGTTCCGTTTCTCATCAAAGCCTCGATCTTCATCTACTGCGACAATAGAGGAGCAGTATATCTTGCATCGACAGGAGGATTTCGACAACGAACAAAGCATATCGATATCCGTCAACATTTCATCCGAGACCATATAGATCAACAGAACATCAGGATCCAGCACATCTCGACGGAGAAGATGGTAGCAGATTCGCTCACAAAATCATTTTTCGGGAAGAAATTTGTTTTTTGAAAAACGCAATTTGGTATGGAACCGTTTTAACTTTCTTTTTCTTTTAGTTATCTTTTTTGGATTGTTCATTTGGAATGATATATATAATATTGAATTTTTTTGTTATTTGGGTTAAGACTGAATTTATGTTTCTTGAATTTGAAGGGAGGAAAAAATTTAATTTCGAGAGAGGGTGTTGAGATATTAAACACAAATCTGAATCGCGCGCTCTTTTTGCCTATTTTGGCACAACTGTTCTTTTGAGTGTATCGCTGTCTTTTCATAAATAAATCCCTCTCACTCTGGTGCGTGGTTAAAACGGTAGAATACGTGTTATTATTCTACCTGCCCAAAAAATCTAATTAAACTAAAGACAATAAACTCCCAATAGTCTTTCCTGCACTGCAACTTATATTGCACGCAGTGCAAATGAATTTGCATTCATCGTTTGGATTTTTGCACAGCCAAGACGTCAATTTAAATTCTAAAAGGGTTGGGTCGCTAAACCACGCATCTTGAAAAGTTTTTCTCCTTTTATCCGATGATTCTGATTTAGAGAGTGAACTCATTCTTGAAAAAAAAACTGGGATTTAATGAATTGTTAAATTTGAGTTAATATTCACGGTCGATTGTGTCAAACAACAAGGCTTCTTCAACTAGAGCAAAAATCGAGTGCTAAGAGTAAAAGAAACACACAATTCGAAAAAAATGGAACACCTTTCATTTTTAATTGAAATCTTTTAATGTCTATTCTGAATCGAATATGAGTAATAAGACATGCAAGTTCAAACTTGAAGGGTTAAGAGCTGCAAACGTGACAAATTTACCATAAACTTCCGAGATTAGAAAAATAAAAAATTCGTACTTCAAAGATTATTTTCCAAATCTTGCGGAAGAATTTTTTAAAGCTCCTTTATCAAAATCAATGAGACACTTATTTCTTCTTTTTGGTTGAAAATAACCTATCATGAAATAGAAAACTATTGAATTATTGCCTGAAATAGTATATTTCCTAACAAGTGCGCAAAATAGGTTATTCCGCGGGGATAAAGTTCGGGATACGAGTCGTAGGCAAACGCACGAGCGTAGCGAGTGCGTGGAGCGAAGTCGAGTGCGTTCAAACCTCCATCGAGTGTGTGCTAGACGAAGACGAGTATTCCTAACTTTACCCCCACGGGCTGACCTATTTTACGCGCTTGTTATGTAATGTACTTTTTTTCACACTTGCACAAAGATGGCGATTTCAAGTTTGGGAAACAATAAATAAACAAACATCATTGTTTATTGAACCTTTTATTTATTTTAAATGAAAAATATTCTTTCTTTTAATTAATTCAAATGACAAAAATTAATTGATCGTAATGTTACAGTTTGTGATATGAACAATTTTCTGAATTTTTCCTTTTTTTCAATGATTTCACCAGAAAAGACATTTGTTGGCCATTTCTCAGTTTGTATCTCACCTACATTAGAACTCTCAAGTTCGTGAATGTACACATTGTTTTAGAATTGGGAAATTTCTGCTTGTTTTGTTGGTTTTACAGTGGAATTTGAATTGGCTGGTTTTTCGCTCTGTTCGTTGATATTTTCGGTTATCAAATGAGAAATTTTTTGTTTTTGTTCACGGAATCCTGAATATGATTCCGCCACTGCTGTCGACTTCTACCCACCATGTTGTTTGATCGTTGTGCTGTTCGAACCAGAATTCGCAAGAAAAGTGATTGAAGTTCAGCGAAAAGCATGACCCGTAATTTATTATTCCATTTTTAAAAATGTACTATAATTTAGAACCATAGTACGATACATTCAGTTCCAAATGTTCATTATTTTGATTTGTCGCAAATTTTCATTTATTTTCTATTTGGCTTTACCAATTTATTCCACTATTTGTTTTTATTTTAATGTTAGATTCAATCATGATGTATATTTTTTTGTTTTTATTTCACACTTTCTATTCATTACTTATATTTTTATTATTTTTCATAATTACCTGTGTATAATTGTGAGTCTGGCAAATCCAAGTATTTAGCAATTTTCTGTGGCATGGCACCAATCTTGTTTATGCCAATCGGTTGGTTGAAGCATTTGCCATTTCTGTAGTTTGAGAAAAAACGGTCGGTTTCCACATTTTTTGGTAGCAGAGCTTGATATTTTTTAACGATCTTGAAGAAATCTTCATCAATGGTGAACGATCGGTGTATTTTAGTTTTAGTGTTGGGAATTTTCACGAGAAGCATGGATCCATGCGTCTCAACATCTTGTACTTTTACGTTCGTGATTTCTTCTCGTCTGCACGCTCCAAGAACCCCAAAGATCAAAGCGACCTGAAAATTAATTTTTTTTTTTTGAACTCATCCCTTATTGATAACTAATAATTATTTAACGAAATTAATTTTATTGCATCAAGTGACGTTATTTATATACGATTTTTTATTTTATAATATTATTATTCACTACGTATGTTTGACTTATGTTTTTCATAAAATTTGGAAAAGAGATAACAAAAAAAGTATCATGTAAATATTAAGGCCTGTTTTTTCCTATTTATATTATTTTTGAACTTTTACCTTTGACACGAGATGTTCATCATCAGGAGCGTTGTTCAAAAAATTTTGAACTTCTTCGGTCGTCAAAGTTTTGGATTTTTTTGATTGGTAGCCATCTGAGTTGCGTTTCAAAAATGCAATTAACTGATGGCAAGAATTTATGTTGAGTTTTTCTTTTGCAATAAAAGTGGTTTTCAACATGGAAAAACGCGACCACAGCATTAGGAGAGAAAAACTTTTCGAAAGCTCATCGAAATATGCAATAAGCACATTTTCCGAAATTGATGACACATCGTTCGCCTTGCACCAATTTTTGAACTTTTCATATGTGGTGCAGTATTTTTCTGACGATTTTGGTGGCAGGAGATTTCCTGTCACCAACTCAGCCGCAACACGGATCTGTGGCGGAGTGTTTGGCGTATCCATCGCGAACGCAAATAACAGCAAATGATCTTTTTTCACGACAACACAAAACTCACAAAACAAACAAAAACAAATATTTCTCGAGGCACGACTAGCACGAATGAGCACGACTTCAATTGACTTAAATCTGGAACGTCAACAAACACAGGGCCTGCGTACTTTCGCCGCACACAACGCGCATGCGCCAACATGTCGCGTCCTGTCGGCATCGCGAGCGCCGATTTGTTGAGCGCGGGCCAATCAAAACCTTTGGTATATTTAAAAAAGTGCGGGAGTGAATAAAAGAGTTCGGGAATGAAAAGAGAGTGCGGGAATGAGACAAGAGTGCGGAAATGGAAATACATATGCAATATACTATTTTGCGGAGTAATTTCACACACGAGAAAGAGCCATCTTTGTGAAAGTGTGATAAAAAATAAATTTTCTTTTTTTTTTTTCTTTATTCTTTTTAAATAACTAGGTAGGTAAATAAACAACACTCAGTATCAATCTCTAACAGCCAAAATTCGTTGTTTGGGAACTGTGATTATTTGAAGTCGGCGTATCATTTTTGCAGTTATACACAACATTTTGAACAGTTACATGGATATATTTTAATGCTTTAAGCTCTTGAAATTCTATTATTCCACTTAAAATTTTTTAAAAAATATTTTATAATTGCCATATGCTAGTATTTACTTTCGGGAAAAAAAATTTTTTTAGCTTAGGTAATGCCCGAGATTTCTCTGATTATCGTAAAAAACATAAAAAAATTTGTAGGCTGCTAATTTATACAATTAATTTTTTTTGGCATTTATTCTTAAAACTGAAAAAACATGAAAGAAAGGTTAAACATACGTGTTGACACTTTATATTTTCTACAAAGTTCGGTCAAATTAATGGCGGATTCTCACAGGAAAGATGTTTAGTCACAAAAAAGTTATACAAAAAAAAAAAAATCACATTACTGCCAATAAAACACACTTCTCGTCAAATTGACTGAATTTGAGGTATAATATTTATATTGATTCAACAGTGGAATCATTCTTAGCGAATTTTACTTGGCCGCTCAACATTGAATAATTCTTCGCCTGATTGTTTGTACCCAACTGTTTATTTTCACTGTTAAAAAATATCGGTTAATTTTCTATGAAAATATTGCAAGTTTTTTACCTATATTCTGTACAAGATTTTCCCACAAATAGCTCTGGATATTTTCCATACGTGATGGAACTCTTCCATAAATTATAAGAAAATTTCCAGAATATGGGTTAAACAGAATATGGATAAAAACTTTCAAAATTTTTATGGAAAATTTACCAATATTTTAAAACAATGTTGTTATACGAACAGATACATGCGAAAAAATAGCTTGAATCCTAGAATCACCAATATCACCATGAGACGATAGATGAATGTAGTAATATTATTTTTTAAACTCTTGCAAAAACAGGTATGGTTCGATCTCACTATTTAAAAGTTTTTTAAAACTGAAATACATTTGAGAAATATAATGTGAACAGCTTCGAAAGACGATGGAAAATGAAAGAAAATTTGAGATAAACCTCATTGTGAGTCATTGGTAACGTAAAAAAAATTAAAGTGACTAACGTTACTAAACTTTCATTCCAAAACGCTTATCCCAGTTAATCTTTGGAATAATTGGGGAACTAGTATCTTATCAAAGTACGTAAGACTTTCTAAATTTTTTTTCTACGATACAAATTTGTACTACTTTTGTAGTATTACCCATACTCATTATTGTTTATCGTATTTTTTAAAGTTTCAATAGGTTCTACTTTAGCTATTGACGTCAAATACTTTCCAGTGATCCGTACATTTTCGTATCAATTTTATACATTATATTTCTCAACTGTCCTCAGTTACGAGTATTTATTTGCATATAAGTAAATCACAATTATGTTGCTCTTTTCCTCAATAATAGATTTTTGCATTAGTTGAAAAATTCTGGTTGTTTTGCACAATCGACCGCGATTGTCTTGCAATAAATAGTTCTTGAAATTATATTTATTTTTTTTTTTTTTAACTGAGCGCTTCCTACAGTAGAATCAACGGATAAATGGAGAAAAAGTTTTCAAAATATGTCGTATAGTGATCGACCTTTATAATCATTGAACTTTCTATCTTGACTGTGAAAAAATTCGAATAAGAAGAGATAGTTCAGTTGCACTGCGTGCAAAAAAGTTGCAATGCAAGGATAATGCAAGTTGTTGACCATACAAAAACAGCAAGCCACAGGAAAGTCCTGGAAAAATAAGTCAATAGGTGCGGTGAAAAAGCAGTTAATGCCTATCTATAATTTCTACGAATAAAAAAACATTTGCAACCAAAGTTGAAGAAACCGCAATTGAATCTAGCGCATTAATTACTGACATATCTTTAGGGACTGCTAATAACCTTGTGAGTAAAATTCTGGGTATTCATAAAAAAGATCATGTCCCTGTAAAACTAAGTATACATAAAAAAGTTTATTAATAAAATCTGTTAAAAACAGGTTTTTTTATGATTTTCTTATTGAATTTGATTTCGGAGTAAAATATAAGCAAGCGATATGAAGTGCAAAAAATTGTTCTACAGGGTGCGCCATTTCTTATGTCGGTATTGTAACATTGAATAACTTAAACATTTGACAACCGATTTACTTGACTTCACTTGTTTTGGAAACGTCAATTCAGTACAATTTCAACCATGTATCGCTTCACACCAAAAGAACGCGCTGAAATAGTTACTTTGTACATTGAAAATAGTCGTTCAGTTGTGTTAACTCAACGAGCATATCGTCGAAAATATCTTGGCAAACAGGCACCATCTGACAACACTATTCGTCGTTTGGTGTCGAATTTTTGTGACCACGGGACAGTGAAAGATCGCGAACAACCCGTTCATCAACGACCAAGACGTTCAAATGAACTGATTGAAGCTGTCAGAGAGAGCGTTGCCCAAAACCCAAAAGTTTCATATCGTCACCGCGCTCAGCATCTCGGCATCAGTGGAACCACTCTACGGCGCATTTTGAAAGATGATTTGCATTTGTTTCCGTACAAAATGCAATTAACACAAAGAATATTGCCTACAGATCATCCACGTCGCTTGGAATATGGACAAACAATCGCTCGAATAGTTGATACTGAACCTGATTTTTGGAAGCGAATTTTAATGACCGACGAGGCACATTTCAAACTTTCTGGAGGCGTTAATAAGCAAAATTGCCGCATTTGGGGAACGCAGAATCCACACGAGATCCATGAAACGCCATTGCATGACCAAAAAGTTACTGTTTGGGCCGGCGTTTGCGCCAAAACCATCATTGGTCCTTATTTTTTCAAAGAGAACCAAACGATCGATGGAAACCGATATCGGTGGATGTTGGCTCACTATGTCTGCCCACAAATGCGTGAAAAAGGTCTTGAAGATTACTGGTTTCAACAAGATGGTGCGACCTGCCACACTGCGAATCAAACAATCCAGTTTCTGCAACGAAAATTCCCTGGACGTCTGATGTCAAAAAGAGGCGACATTGAATGGCCACCCAGATCTCCAGATTTGACCCCTCCAGACTTCTTTTTGTGGGGTTATTTGAAAAGTAAAGTGTACGCCAGCAAGCCGCAGACCATTGAAGAGCTTAAGGAAAATATTCGTGCCGAAATCATTGCTATACCACCCGAGATGCTCGAAAAGGTAATGGAAAACGCCGCAAAAAGGGCATATTTTGCTGTGAACAATAAGGGCGGCCACTTGATTGATGTTGTGTTCAAAAACTAGTCTAAATAAATTGTAAAGGACCAAACTAAATAAAAATACCTCATTTACAGAAATCGGTTGTTTTTTTTTCAAGTTATTCAATGTTTACATGCCGACATAAGAAATGGCGCACCCTGTATGTAGAAATAGGTTTAAAGATGACCTATTAGAATGTAATATTCAAAAATGAAAAATTCGCTAAGATTCGATTACGGAAACTATCCCGAGCTAGTCTGATTTTGGGACTTTTTTTTCTTATCGCTCTGCGTAAATAAAGCTAACGGCGCCTTACGCAACGGCGGCATCACGGCGGCACGGCGCCTTTCGCAATGAAGAAGTGGTGGGGCAGTGGAGGGGTTAATACTGGAGAGGCAGCCTCCTTTATCTGGTCACCTAGGTTCGAATCACCTTTTAAAAAATATCCGGCTGACTTGTGAAAGCGTTCCCGAAGGTCAAGGCCGACAGTGATTTTAACCTCGGGAGAGCGACCTGCTAAAGCTCTGAATTTGAAATGCGTGCCGTAGAAAAAGACAAAGCGTTCAGAGTGTGTAAGATGTGCCTCTGATTGTTAAAAATTAATAACTATACAGTCAGCTGTGCCGAGATGTGTACGCACATGCGCTCTTACACACTCTGCACGCTCTGTCCTTTTCTACGGCGCGCATTTTTAAACTCAGAGCTTCAGGTGACTCGGAACCTACTGTAGTGCGAGAAAGACAAATAGAAAGGAAACCGGTCTAGAAGAAGAATAACGAAAAGACAACGTCTTCCGAGTCACCTTAATCCTTTTCGTTCCGAAAGTCTACTATTTGGACACGACTTTCCGCACTGTATCTTTTGATCTTATCGGCATTGAAATTTAACCAAGTAAGACAATATCTATGGTTTAAAGTCTCTTTTTTCGATTTCAGTAATCAGAATCAACCTATGACTACACTGAAAAATTTGCGGACATTTCATTTAAAGAAAATGCCTGTTTTTTCCACGTTTTTTTGCAAAAATCATTAATTTTCGGGGTTTTCGAGGTCACCGATTTCGAAAAGAAGCTCAAAAAAAAAATTCAATATTGCTAACCAAAAATGGCGGGCTCTTTACCGAAATCGTTCATTGTTATTGTATCAGAGTTGTAGTATATAATTTGCAAGTTTGCTACTCTTAGGAATAGCTTCAAAAATACAAAAAAAAAAAGGTTGACATGAAAAGGCGTACCATTTTTTTAAATTTTCTATTGCTTTTTTGTCATATTTATAATTCACTTTGTTCTTTTTCACTTTTTTCTAAATAATATGGGCTACGAAATTATATCTTCGAAATGACCGTCACTAAATCGCCGAATTTTTGTGTCATCCAAGTTGGAAATTCGTTGTATATGATTTCATAGTAATTATATTTTTGAATGATAGTTAATATTGTATCAGCATTCATAATTTGTTTTATCAAAATGAATATTGGTTACTATAGCAGTGCACACTTATAACTATCATAAATGTACATGATAAAGTGGATGAAAAGTAATAAATACCATCTTCGTTTTATGTTGCTAAAAGATTCTATTCCGATTATTAGACATTTCTAGAATCTATAAACACGCATTCATTGACATGGCGTCCTTTGGCCGTCAAAATTTATTTTGCCGTTGCCCGACTCTCACTACGGGGAGGTAAACGCTTTTTGGAGAATCTTTTGTTTGTTTGTTTGTTTGTTTGTTTGTTTGTTTTTCGTTTTTTTTTGTGTTTATATATATTTTAAAAAATTTATAGTTTTTCTACATGAACAGTGTATCAAGTAGCTGTTACATGAAAAATCCAAATATGAATAATATCGAAACATACCTTGCCAAATTATTTTTCACATCAAACACAAAAAGACCTTGTTCGTTTTTCACATTTGTCTCCAGAACAATATCGTCTTGACTCCACATTTTTGAAACTGTGGGTCTTGAAATTGGGTTCAGATTTTCTTTGCAAATATGTCGTGGCAGCACTTATTGCTGAGTCTTTCATACTCGTTTTCTTTTCCTTTTGCCTGCAAGCATTTGCCAAAATGACAGCATTAGTCAAGGATGATTGAATCAATCTTGCGAAAACTGAAAATGTCTATTTTTTACTCCACATTGTTGGCAAAACTTTACTGCAATACTGATCGTGAACATCCACTCCACTCATATGTTTATTGTATAATGAAAACGCAGCCGGCATCGGTATCCCTTTTTTATTTTTCTCTTCTTTTGAATAGCGTCTTGCAGTTTTCATAGGACTCACTCCTCCTGCAGTTGAAAGTATCGATACTTCTTTGGAATCCATCAACGTAATGTAGTTCAATCCGTTATATTTTTCATTCTTGACAACGTGCGTTTCTCTGACAGCCTTTTTCTCCAGATCATTTTTTTCTCTTACCCTGTCCTTTCTCACGACGCCAGTTGCTTGCAGGCCAATCTTTTGAAGGTGTATAAATAAATCAGGGCGAGTGAAATAGTTGTCACAATACAAATGGTACTGAAACAGCTTTCTATGCACTGTTTTTATCAAGAAATCTTCTAATAGATTTATCACAACTCGACTTCCTAAAGCAATTTTTTGCAGTTTATCTTGGGTAAAATTTTTTCCGCCATGTATATCGCAATCAAACATGAAACCATCAGCCGCACAGAGAGCCCAGAGTTTTATGCCAAAACGAACAGGTTTATTTCGTATAAATTGTTTGATTGATAGTCTTCCGAAAAATTTTACTATCATTTCATTTACAGCAAGAGCAGTTTGGAAGTATCCAAAACGCTTGATGTTTTGTCTGAACATTTGAAATATTTTTCGAACGCGCCAAGCTGGGTCACTCAAATCGGCGTCAGAATGTTTCGAATACTTTGTTCCGCCTTTTAGAATCCAAAAATCATTTCTAGACATAGCTGACCTAACTATTGGACATTCAAGCAAAGGGTTCGTTGACCAGTAATATTTTATTTCATCTCGCTTGTTAAAGGTAGACAAAATTATGATTCCGAACAAAGTGTCTAAATCGGACATAATTCAGTTGGCGACAATGAAGAAATTTGTTGTTTTTCAGATTCCTTTAATAAAAATTCATTGACAGGAATTTGAGCTCGTGCTTTTTCACCTGATGCCTATTGATACACATGGTCATTTTCAAGATTTTTCTGAGTTGATGAGTATCCTTCATGAATTTTTTTTTTAAGATAACATGTTGTAGATATGATTACCATATTCTTCATCATTGTTATCATCCCCTTCATCGCTGCTGTCTGATTCAGTTTCGAAATCAGAAGTTCCTGCAATCGACGGCATCGACACATCAATATAATGATTTCGCTCTAACATCTCACATGAATCACTTTGAAAAATGCTCGCCGGTGAGTGAGCCAGCGAACCTTTTCTAGATCTTTTTCTTGAAGCCATATTTTTAATATTTTCATCAGCATTGATACACGGCAACTAGTTGAGAAAAAATTTGACCGATGCTAGCCTGTGATGGCAGACGAAATCCCCTCTAAAAACTCTGCACGCGTCCTCGCACTGCTATTGGCTCAAAACGTGACATCCGCTTCAACTGTTTTGTAAGATAGTCAGGAATAGAAAAAATGATATAAGAGACTGGGAAATTTATGACCACACCATGAGTTTATGTTCAAAGGTAGCCGCATTGAAAAAAATACTTCGAAAGCTTTTGAAAAAATCTCGACCTTGAAACAATACAGTCTGGAAAAATGGTATTTTTTTCCTTTTTCTCGGGAATCCAACTCGACCCGGCTGACTCAGCCAGATCCGCTGGTACCCTACTGAGAGGCGAAAGATCTGCGAATAATAACTATCTATTGAAGGCCTAAAAAAACATATTTGAAAATGCTAGAATTAACATAAATTTACCTTGTCCATTCGCGAGTTTGATTGATCACCAAGAAATTTCCGGCCAGTGATGCAAACCCGATCGCAGAGATCGCAGCTTTTGGCTGGAGGGGAATAGAACGGGGCCGATAGGTGCCAGTGGAGGGAGTAGACGACCATCAAAAAAGACGGAGGGACGGGGGGGGTCCCTTTTTTCCTCGTCATTCAACGATTAAATGCCCAAATAAATTCCAGGCCCAAATCCTGTTTTGGAAAGCTAAAAAGATTTTCTTCAAGTGTTCTTTCTCTATTTCTTTAAAAACTGACATCCACGAATTCGGTCGATTTATATGCTGTTCTCTTTAAAGAACTGCGAATATTAAATTTTTCTTCATTTCAGAGGCGAACATCACGATTTCGCGCATTTGTGACAAATTTGGAAATTCGCAACAATTTGCAAAAATTTTTAAAATATCAGGAAAATGGGAGTCACTGTGAACTTCCCGTATCCATATAATAATCATAATTATTTATGAATATGTAAGATTATTATAATTATTCATACATATGAAGTAAAAATCAGATTCTTTTATATTTCGATTAAGATTATCGTAGATACATTGCTCGAAGAAATAACTTTTTTGTAATTAATGACAAAAAATACCCTTTGTCTAATTTGAGAATAATATAAGTTTTGAAAAATGAAATTTTTGCTATTTTTTAAAAAAATGTACTGTTCGTCACCAAGTTTTCGCAATTTACGATGTTTGACAAGAATTGATAATATTTTTCTATCTCTAAAAAATTACATGGGACAGGTACCATGTATAGTGTACATATACATAAAGATATGTATTCCTATATTTTTTTCTCGATTGCATGCTATTACCTGTAAAGGTCAGGGCGTGACTTTTTTTACGTAGTATTCCCCATTTCATTACAGATATGTTTTACATCATAAAAAACAAGTTTTCATGGAAAGCCTGAATTTTTCAGCATGAAACATGAATTTAATATAATTTAATCAGCACCAATCCACGGCTGAGCTGCAAAACATGGACCTTATGTGTTTGCGCCGGTTAATTTAAAACCTATGAAAAATAATGTTGGGGGATCATTTCTGTACATACATTTTGGAAATTCAAAATTACAAAATTTAATGAGTCGACTGTTTGATTGCTTGTAAATGCGAGTAAAAATTTTTTTAAGTAAATTTGCAAATTCATATTTCCGTAACCCTTTTTACCTTTTTTTTCGTTGGTCCATATGGGTTGTCTTTTTTTATCACCTTTTTTTTTGTTTTCGAATCAGAAATAATACGCGATAATTCATCAAAACAACTGTAGGTTTGTTGAATATTAAATCTTGGCTTGGTAAAATGTAATTTTCGCCCTTCTAATTTCAGTTTATCCTAGTTTTGAATTTAAATACATTTACAAGAAATTTCACTGATTCGAAGGGCTCATCAGTGCTATTACTTTTCGTGAGAGCATTTGCAGCACGAAATACTGAGACATGCTTATAGAATTGATTTGTTTTCAAATTCAGATGTCTTGTGAAGACAGGAAGTTAGCTGAGGGTCAAAAACTGAGACAAGAAAGTGGTCTAAAAATGTCGAGATCCTTTTAAACCATTTTTCAGTTTCATGCCTGATAATCAGCCCTGATTAGTTTTAAGAATAACATAGCTTGCTCAAATCCATTATGACTTTCCAAGTTTTTCGCCGTAAAATAAGAATGACGAATGATAGTCTTAGAAATTATGGCTCCGAAAAAAAAACTCCATATTATCCTAACGTGAGTATATACTAGACAAAACCAGACATACTCAATCTGATACCCTTATATTGCCCCAAATTATCAGTTTTCCCAGTATAGAAAATAAATTTTTTTTGACTTTTCTTCAGTTTGCGCCGGGACTTCTCCGCGTTCATACGTATATCATTATACAAGTTCTGTTTATTTTTGACAATAATATTTAAACGATTTTTTTTGCCGTTCATTTTTTTTTTTTTTCAATTCATATACGATTGCTGACCTTATATAGTTTTTCATTTTTAATTTTTTTTTTTTTTTTTTTTTGGTGCAGAATATCGTGATAATATTCGATTTTTGTTTTGTGTGGTTTCGTGCAGCGACGTCTAAAACAGTGCAGGATTATCATAATTGGATTACTTTTTTTGGACTCAAAATTGATACAAAGTAAGAGATTTTGATTCTATGCTTTTTCTAGAAAATTTTAAAAAATTAGTTTGAAATGGCCAAGAAAAATTATCAAAAAAAGTTTGATGAATCATGGAAAATTGAGTTCCATCCGTGGATAGATTCCTCAACCGATGAAGATTTGTATAAATTTCATTGTATTCCGTGTAGCAAAAATTTTAAGGGTGGGCATTTTAAGATTACCAAACATATGAAAACTTTGAGTCACTTACAAAAAGTCGAAAAATTCCAAAATCAAGGGGAGGGAAATGTTTGTGAAATTCCTAGTTCTTCAAATTCACAATCTAATTCTATTAATCTTCCCGTGGATGAGAACAATTTTTCTCAAGAAACATCAAACAAAAAGGATTTGCCTGAAACAGGTCGTGGTAGTGTGGCTTACGCAGAAATCAAATTAGCAGCTTTGTTTACGGAACACCACATCCCTCATGTCAATGCACCGCGTTTTGTGGATTACATGAAAGATGCGATTCCTGATTCAAAGATTGCTGCAAATATGAAAGTAAGCCGTACAAAATTGGCTAAAATTACTTCGAACGTTTTGGGCAAAGCTGAAATGAATAGAATGAGATCGATTTTACAAAATACAGAGTTCGGAATCTACGTTGATGAGTCAGATAATAACGCTAATAAAAAAATCATGGCCATTATAGTAAGGTACATTGACGAATTAGGTGAATTAAATGTCGAACATTTTCATACTCTCCAACTGGACGCAACGAAAGGGAAACACGACGAACTTTGTTCACAATTTAAAAATTTTTTGGTAAAAAATGAAATTCCTTTTTTGAATATACGTTTTTTAGCAACCGATGGTGCCAGCGTAATGTCGGGTTTTCGAAATTCTTTTTTTACAGAGTTGAAAAAAGTTTGTCCAAATCTTATTCTCTGTCCATGCGTTTGCCACATTTCCGCATTATCAGCAAAAGAAGCGTTCAAGGCCATCCCGAAAGAAACTGAGACATTGATTAGAAAAATTACACATTTTTTCAATTCAAGTATCAAACGTACAGAGTTGTTGGAAAATTTTCAAAAGATGGCATTTGGAGAAATATTAAAGTTGCTTAATCTTGCGGAAACACGATGGCTCAATTTTCATCAATGTATTGAGCGCATTTTGATTATTTTTCAAGCAATCATCGAATGTATGCAATTCATCATTTCCGAAAAACTTTCATCAGACATAAAAAGTGTTCAGAAACTACTGGAACAAATCATGCAAGACAAATTCCAAGCTTACTTAAAATTTCTGGAATACGCGCTCAATGAATTCAATTCTTTTAATGCTTTTTTTCAAAGTCGAGAATCAAAAATTCAAGAAGTTTATCAAAAAGCCTTGGAGCTCATCGTGGAGTATGCTAAAAACTTCTTACCAGAATCAATCGTTTACTCTTCAAATTTGATTTACATTGATTTCCAAGACTCTTCTTTATATTTAGAAAAAGTAACTGTTGGAGACGACTGTGAAGAGTTTCTTGAACAGTCTCGCATTAATTTCATCGAGCTCAATAATTCAGTGAATGAATACTGTCAAGAAAAGGATTTGAATGTTCAAGATCAAGACAAGCATTT
Source organism: Platygaster robiniae (assembly GCA_028476575.1). Lineage (NCBI taxonomy): Eukaryota > Metazoa > Arthropoda > Insecta > Hymenoptera > Platygastridae > Platygaster > Platygaster robiniae. The sequence continues at coordinate 23,640,115 of CM052019.1, read as the reverse complement.
AAAAAATCTGTTACAACGTCGTGATTACCATTTTTCCGAATCAGAAGAAAAAGTGTTTCGACAAAATTGCTTGAATTTCTATGTTAGCGCTATAACTGATTTCATAAGACGTCTGAATTTGAAAACAAATCAATTTTATGAACATGTCTCAGTCTTTCGTGCTGCAAATGCTCTTACGAGAACGAGCACTGATGGATCCTTCGAATCTGTGAAATTTCTTGCAAATTTATTCAAAATTGAAAATGAAGAAGAACTGAAATTAGAGTGGAGAAAATTAAATTTTTTCAAGCCAGAATTCAAGAGTCAATTAGCAAACACTAGTTTTGATGAAATGTGGCGACTGATTTCAGATTTAAAAACAAAGAAAGAAGAAACTGCTTTTCCAAATTTGAAAAAATTGAGTCAACTAGTTCGAACTTACCCTTTTTCAAACGCAGAAGCGGAAAGAGTGTTTTCTATGGTTAGAGATATTCAATCAAAAAAGCGAAATCGATCTGGCAATTCACTTTTAAGCAGCACCATCACTTGGAAATCATGTTTAAAAAATAGAGGTGAAACAAGTGTCAACGTTCAACTGACAGACGAACATTATGAGTTAATGAAAAAAGACTACCTGTATGGACCAACAAAGAAAAAAGGTAGAAAAGAGTAGGGGAATTAAACTTTGCGAATTTATTAGAAAAATTTTCACTCACATTTACATGCAATCAAACAGTCAAGTCATTATATTTTGTCATTTTCAATTCGCAAAATGTATCGGATTCCTGAAAAAAAATTATTGCACAATATTTTTTTCCATAGGTTTTGAATTAACTGGCGCAAACACACAAGATTCATGTTTTTCAGCTCAGTCGTGGATTGGGCCTGATTACATTATTTGATACATGCTTTATGCTATAAACATCAGGTTTTTCATGAAAACTCGTTTATCATGGTGTAAAACATGTATCCATAATGAAATTGGGGATACCACGTAAAAAAAGCCGCGCCCTGACTCTACCTCTGTGGTGGTGAGGAAAAGACCTCAATAGATACTGGCATGCAATCTAGAAAAAATATACATTTTATGTACACATAATATCATTGTATACATTATATTTGAGTTTCGTGTCATTTTCTAATGAGGGTAGTCAAATGTTACCAATTTTCTTTCAGTATTGCGAATTGAAAAAATCTGTTAAAACTACGTTTTTCCAAAAAAAAAAAAAATAGTTATTTTACGCAAGTTATTTATTTTTCAAAATATAGGACACTTTGTTTTTGTTGTTGATTTCGAAAAAGTTATTTCGTGTAGCCAATCATCTACTGTGATTAGGGTTATTATGATAATGTATATTATTATCATAATATATGTATATATAATTGTAATTATCTATTTCTGCTATACGTTTGCATGCATACGGCAAGTTCACAGTGACTCCCATTTTCCTGATATTTTTAAAATTTTTGCAAATTGTTGCGAATTTCCAAATTTGTCACAAATGCGCGAAATCGTGATGTTCACCTCTGAAATGAAGAAAAATTTTATATTCGCAGTTCTTTAAAGAGAACAGCATATTAATCGATCGAATTCGTGGATGTCAGTTTTCAAAGAAATAGAGAAAGAACACTTGAAGAAAATCTTTTTTGCCCGCGCGGGAGAAAAACGCTGTGACCTTGGAGTTTGAACGCATTTTTCTCCGCTCTGGGCAAAAAATATTGTATGCACCACGGGAATAATGATTCCATTTTCGAGCGCGATCGAGACCCTCGGCTTCGCCTCGGGCCGCAAACGACGCGCTCGAAAATCGCACCATAATTCCCTTGGTGCATAAATATCTATTTAGCTTTCCAAAACAGGATTTGGGCCTGGAATTTATTTGGGCATTTGATCGTTGAATGACGAGGAAAAAAGGGACCCCCCCCCCTCCGTCCCTCCGTCTTTTTTGATGGTCAACTCGGGTCGACTCCCACTCTACTCCCTCCACTGGCACCTATCGGCCCCGTTCTATTCCCCTCCAGCCAAAAGCTGCGATCTCTGCGATCGGGTTTGCATCACTGTTTCCGGCTACATTTGTATTCACGGATATGGCTGATTCAACCTGGCATGTGGGTACCTTTTTGAAAGATGAGAAATTTCCACGAAATGAAAATCCATTCAACGCCTAAGACAACATTTTTAGAAATGCCAAACACGCAAAGATTTACTTTGTCCATTCACGAGTTAGATCACCAAAGATTTTCTGATTATATTTTTACTACGAATCTGGCTGATTCAGCTACTTATGTAGGTGCTTTTTTGAGAGGAAATCACAAGATGGCAATCCATTCGATGCCTAAAAAACATATTTAAAATTGCTAAATAGGCTGCAAGTCATCTTGTACATTCGCGGGATTGACTGATGACCGAGGATTTTGTGGGTAAATTTGGGAAAATTTTTTGAATAAATGTCATTTATTTCTATCTTGTACTATTGAACTCAGTTTGGCTAAGTCAGCCAAATCAAGTTGGATACCTACACTAAAAAAAAAGATTGCAGGTTTTCAAGTGAACGCACTGTATAAATCAAGTTATAGACTTGTCATTACTGTTTTGGTCTCTATTGTCCCTGATCCTTGTAAGGCTTGAGGCTAATACAACTTGAAACCTTATTTCCGAAACAAGCAACCCTGTAAATCATATATTACAACTAGGAAACAAAAGCAATGAACAATTTCGGAAAAGAGCCCGCCATTTTTGGCTAGCAATATTGAATTTTTTTTTTTTTTTTGAGCTGATGTTCGAAATCGGTGACCTCGAAAACCCGTAAAAACTTTTTTGACGAAACAACCATTTTTTGAGTTTATAGCAGAAAATTGAGATTTTCTACAAGTTCCAAGCGCCATCTTGGAACCACCATTTTGTTTATCCAGATAAACTCTGGTGCAATAAGAAAGGTCCCATCAAAAATACGCAGATGGCATCTTTTAGAATAGTCGTTCATGCATTTTTCGATGTGAAAATTAACGATTTTTGCAAAAAAACGTGGAAAAAACAGGCATTTTCTTTAAATAAAATGTCCGCAAATTTTTCAGTGCAGTCATAGGTTGATTCTGATTACTGAAATCAAAAAAAGAGACTTTAAACCATAGATATTGCCTTACTTGGTTAAATTTCAATGCCGATAAGATCAAAAGATACAGTGCGGAAAGTCGTGTCCAAATAGTAGACTTTCGGAACGAAAAGGATTAAGGTGACTCGGAAGACGTTGTCTTTTCGTTATTCTTCTTCTAGACCGGTTTCCTTTCTATTTGTCTTTCTCGCACTACAGTAGGTTCCGAGTCACCTGAAGCTCTGAGTTTAAAAATGCGCGCCGTAGAAAAGGACAGAGCGTGCAGAGTGTGTAAGTGCGCATGTGCGTACACATCTCGGCACAGCTGACTGTATAGTTATTAATTTTTAACAATCAGAGGCACATCTTACACACTCTGAACGCTTTGTCTTTTTCTACGGCACGCATTTCAAATTCAGAGCTTTAGCAGGTCACTCCCCCGAGGTTAAAATCACTGTCGGCCTTAACCTTCGGGAACTCTTTCGTAAGCCGGCCGGATATTTTCTAAAGTCCATAGAAGTGATAAACTCTAAAGCCAGATATTTATAAAAGATAATAACCCAAAAAAAAAAAAAAACATTTATAATGTAAAACTTTGGAGGTGAGGGGTCGCGTCTAAAAAGCATACCAAAAAAAAATCAAATCTTCTCTTTACGCTCAGTAAGGGCTTATATCTATTATAGTGAGTTAAGTGATGTGGTTTTGCATAACAATTTTTCTTTTAGGTTTCTTACATTGAAATTATAACATGATCATACGTGGCTAATTTCATTTTCAAAAAATCTGGACTCGAGCATTTCCAGTCACTTACCTGCCCGCTTTTATGACTTATAAAGGCAATGTACACTAGTTACTTGATTTACTGTATTGTCATCTTAAATAGATCTTTTGCATGAATTTTGATTGATTTAGAAGTGCCACCCCATTCCTTCCTTTTCTTCTGTATCATAGCGAAATAATAAATACAATATTTTTTATTACAGTCACGAATTATTAATTTTGAAACACCATCCTATTTCTCTTTGCTCCTTGTCAAAGACAATTAAAAAATACAATGTTTTTATGACTATGATTTTAGAAAAATTCACAAACACCGCCAAATTTGTCCCCTCACTTTCGGTTCACAATAGTTAAGAATAAAATATTTTATAATCTGTGTGATTAGTGTATATGCAAAGTAACGTTTTCTGCTTCCCTTTCTTTCTGAATAACAATCATTCTGAATTCGAAAATGGTATGATTATGTTATAATTTCAATGTAAGAAACCTTGAAGAAAAATTTTTTTGCGAAACCCCATCACTTTACTCACTCATATGGCTATTAGCCCTTACTGAGCGTATAGGGAAAATTTGGTTTTTTTTTGGTATGCTTTTTAGACGCGACCCCTCACCTCCAAAGTTTTACATTGAAAATGTTTTTTTTTTGGGATATGGATATTTTTTGATATATCGCTGTCACCTGCTACTGATTCACTTTAATTTTGAAGTTACTAAGCATTAATCCTCTCATCTTACAATAGTACATTGTGTAGTAAGGAGCGAGAACAGCCGATTGGAATGAGTGTGAAGTTTGTCGCCTGAGCGAAGCGAAGGCGGCAATCACACGAATTCAAATCGGCTGTGTGCTCCGTGCTACACCCGATACTTTTCGCCTCGAAAACATCGAGAATGAGCATTTTCAGGCTTGTCGAGAGAGACCATGAAAAGTAGGGGCACATATGAAATATATTTTAGTTGATGCATGTTGTTGCAATGTAATTTATAGTATTTAGACGGGGATAATGACTCTGGCGGGGGGTGAGGTGCAGGGGACGGGGTCTCGGGTGCGGGACGTTGTTGCGGGCGGAGCCCATGGTGGGGTTTCAAAAGGGGCGAAGCCCCTTCCCGGGGGGATTCGGGGGGCGGAGCCCCTCTGACCGTCATAAAACGAAGGATTCATTTGTAAAATAATTATTCATCATATTTTCATTTATTTATTCCATGTGAATTTCATTATTTCAGTGTAGTGGTGTGCGGGAAAGGGGATTTCGATGGCCGGGACGAGACGGGGATTTGTCCACTGAGTTAGGACGCGATCCTGAGTTTTTCAGGGTCCCGAAAAGTTCGAGAATCCCCGATATCGTCTTGGGAATCACCGAAATGTCCCGGGAATTATCGAAAATTCGAGATTCAAATTTTTCCAGCAAACTCTTATTCCCGTCCCGGCCCGGCCAGTCCCGGCTTCGGGAATCGACAATCGAGTACAATCGAGAATAGTCGGGATCCCGGCGTTCCCGCACACGATTAGTACACTGTAATAACACTTCTCTTGAACTTAGAAGAATTCATCACTTTTTGTTCATGTTGCATCACCGCTTCGTGCCGCCCAGTGCCTCGGCTTCATTATTGTTTGTTATGACAGGCGGCCATTGCGGCCATGATGTTGATTGATGTTGATGACACTGATATCGATGGGTTGATGTTGATCGATATCTGTGTGAAGTTAGCAGCTAAAGCCTAACCTAACCTGACCAACTTGATACGTGATTTGTCAATATTGTAGTCCTTGGTCTTTCATTTCTTCCCGGCTATTACTTTCTTAGGTCGGTAATGAAAGGAATGTTCCACTGACACTGACCACTGCGCATGCGCATCAACTTTGCCAACCCATCTGCCTGGAATACGCAATTTCCGTCTCTCGAAACATGCCTGAAAATGCTCATTTTCGATGTTTCAGAGGCGAAAAATCTTTATTTTTCAACCTTCATAATTTCTGTTTGATAAAAAATTTCTTTTTCTCCTAAAATACGTATTTGCCACTGTGAAACCAACTAATATATTACTTTTTTTTCAAAGAAATATTTTTCAAATCAAATTCTTCTGCTTAGTCAATTTTATTGAACTTTTATTATTTGAAGTTTTATTAAAATTGAATGAATAATTATAAATAATGTGTAAAAAATAATTTTACAGTTTATGAATTATCAACTTTGACAATATTTTTTTCATCATAAACACAAATTAATTTGTTTTAGTTTATATACCTATAAAAATTGATGACACATTTCATTCATGGTCAATTTTGACGATACATTTTTATTGTAAGTCCCAAAATGGCAGACATGTAATTTCGTTAAGTTTATTCATCAAATAAGGTTTTTAATTATTATAAGATTACTATTAAATTATTCAGAAAATTTTTGAAATTAGAGAATTCAAACAATTTCGACTGACAGTCGAACAATGCAGTACAAGAATTATATCAAAGTTATATAATATATGAAATATATATACATGTCGATTTCTTAGAAAAAGTTTTGTATAAAAAATTGTAAAACTTCTTCACATCTGTCTATATTAGAGAATTTTAATATTTGAAAAATATATATATATATATTCAAAGAATTTTCAGTTGTTTTCAAAATTGAACAGCTTCACCACCTTTTTAACATCAGCGTGTACAATAATTCTATGATTATTATCATAAAACACGTTGCATTTTGGAATCATGAAAAGAAAAAATATTACTAACTAAACCTACAGCATAGATTTTGTAAAATCCAACAAATTTGTTAAGTAATGTAAGTATCGATCGAACTTTGTAAAAATTAATGCACTGTACAAAATTCATGACAACTCCTATTTTCAATTTAAGTTAAAATTATCATTTCAACTTAAAAAATGAATTTTGCACTTATGTTTATTTATTGTTTACGTTTACGTAAACATAACCCATATGTCAAAACAAAGCAACAGTTGGTCAGATAGGTATTTACAAACTGCACATACCTGTTTTACAATGCGCCAGTCATTTCTTAATAAAATCCATATTTAAACACTCGTGAAATCCGCAGATTCAATTTTTCAACGATCGAATATGAATAATTGGCGGCTTTGCAAGTCGCCAAAAAATATTTTTGTGATTCATTGTTCATGTAGGAATTACCTGCAAGAATAAATTTGCCAAATCTTCACCTTATTAAAAAGATATAAGGAAAAGATGAATCTGTGACAATTCAAAACCAAGTGTTTTTTGTAAATATTACTGCTCGGTGCGAGAGTGTGGGGGAACCCCTCACCTCTCGCTGACTACCGCCAGCAATGATTTGTTATCATCAGAAACGATATGGATTATGCAGACATACTTTCTTTGGTAACCTACTTTCGACTTAACTTTTTGAGCAAAGTTCAGCCATAGGACAAATAGAGCCAAAAATTTGCAGTGGGCTCCCACACTACAAACCCTTTGGGAAAATGTTTGTCGCACAGCAAGATGGTGGAAAAGGACTTGTTCATTTATTCTTCATATCAAATTTTTTATATGGGGGACAAAGAAAAAAATTTCTTACAAATCCGATCAAAAAAGTTGGAAATATGTCTCTTACCTTTTCTGAAAGTTTTTTCTGCATATTATATCTTCGATTTTCCTGCTTTACAAAGTGATAAAATAAAAAAATATTTTGCTGTGTCCTAGTCAATGATGTTCAATTTCGAAATTATGTCCAATAGTCAATGATGTTCAATTTCATAATGAAAAATTATATGTCATTCAACTACGGTTGTCATGGAATTGAATCCTGTATTATTCAGTCGGAAGACGTTAATATGGAACGGTAAAATTTTTTTCAGGTCCCGAGGAAGACAAAGATTTCCCAGTGGAAATTATACCTCATTTATATTTAGGCAACGCAGCGAACAGTGAAGACAGTGAGGCCTTAACTCGTTACCAAATTCAGTACGTTCTCAACGTTACTCCGAATCTACCAAATGTGTTTGAAAAAGCCGGCTCAATAAAATACATGCAGATTCCCATAAGCGACCATTGGAGTCAAAACCTTGCCAGTTTCTTCCCTCAGGCGATTCAATTCATTGGTAATACCCTTTTTAGGCAACTTTCGAGCATGCCTATTCTCAGAGTTTTCGCTGAATCTGAATTGAAGAGCCGGATCTAATAACCTGCTCTCCGTGCGAAATCCCGTAAAAGTATTGTCCACTTTCAGATATTAGGCAATAAAAAAATTTTTCGAACGTAACTTTTTTCCTTCATAAACTTTTTCTTCTTTTCGTAAATAAATAAAAACTGGTTTTTTGATAAATACAAAATTCGCTAACTTTCAAAACTTGAATCGCCAAATCACAGTCAATTTTCTGCCGATTCGCCTTAAATTTTTTTTAAAATCATCACAATCTTTAAGCGTTGCTAATGCACCCTTTGAAAAATTTTATAAAATAAACGATTGTTTTATAATGATTATGTAACTAATTGCAGTAAAATTTTATACTTTCGATTTTCGTCTTGTGAGAAACTTTTTTGTCTTCAAACTTTGATCGAGCGATCTATTTTATAAGAACGATTAAAGTTTATTTAAGCCAAAAATCAAATTGATTTCAGTAAAACTAAAACTCTCAGTTATTTGTTTTCTGAGCGCACGGATCGCGCGCCAAACGAGATAAAGCAGTGTTATTTTCAATTTTTCGCCAACGATTTTTTCAGTTGATTATTGGTAATTTTTTTAAGCATTAATATTCTATTTATTCTCTAAATTCACTATTGCATTGATGACTTTGCTATATTTTTGAAATTCAGATTTTAAAAATTGTTAGGCTTTCGATGTAAAAGTTGAAAAGGTATACACATTTTTTATTTCAGTGAAAACTTTGCCGTTATTTGTCATATTTTTGAAATCTTGAATAGAATCGCTTATATTTATGAAAAAAGTTCATAATAGACTCATTTTTTTAATCTTGCTATTCATCTAAATTTTTGTTTTATTTTTTAAACTTGGAATCGAATACCTACATATTTCTGAAAGTTTTTTACCACAATCACAAACTATTCAAATTTATAATTTTGTAAACTGTTTTTCAATTTTTTTCACTTATTAGCGTCCAGTCATACAAGAAACTGAAAGTTTTGGCTCAAGATTACGACATTTTTTCAAGTTCTATATTTTCTTGGTCATTTTTAAAATTTTTGCTTTTGTTTCTGGATTAAAAATCGAACTATGTACGTTAAAAAAGTTCAAGTTGAAAAGTAGAAATTCCAGAAGGAGTCTACATTTTGTTGATTATTTTCAAATTTCGTGTTGTATTTCCCGAATTTAATATTTAAATAGAATGTTGGTATTGAAATATATTAAATGACTGCAAATTTTGAAATTCGTCAATATTTTTGTATTCCCTACTGAAAAAATGAGGCGTTAGATCTGACGGAAGACATTGGCCAAAAATCTGATGTCAGATCTGGCGTACGATCTGATGTTAGATTCTAGGATTGTTTAAAAATAAAAAAAATAAACAATGTTAAAAACAGCTAAAAATTTAATAAAATACATTCAATGTAATTTAACGTCATTCAATAAGCGTATCACACTATGGAAAAAATGTAATTATCTGGGATTTGAACTCTAGACCTCCACGTTATAGACTGCAATGCGGCTACTGAGCCAATTCCATTTCTGTTGATTTCTGAAAAAGATTCAATTGTAACTAAGCCGGTACACTCATAAGATAAGTGGAAAACAACGTTTTACACAATCTTCCACAAGTCAAAATGGCTCAGTATCAGCACCGCAGTCTGTCACGCGGGGAACTCGAGTTCAAATCCGGAATAATTCACACTTTTTTTTCAAAATGTAAATGCATGTTGAAGGTAAAATGACTCACGATAAGTCGAATTTCATCAAGTTTTCAGCCGAGTCGAACTTTTTTTTTATTACTTTTTGAATAATCGTAGAATCTGACGTCAGATCTGACATCAGATCTTACGTCAGATCTGGCGTCAGAACTGACATCAGATTTCTGGCCAATGTCTTACGTCAGATCCAGAGTCAGATCTGAAGTCAGATCTGACGCCTAATTTTTTCAGTAGGGTTTTGTGTCTTGCTTTTGCATTTCATAATTAAACTACTTAAAATTTTGGTTTAGAGGTAAAAAGTTAAAATAATTTTTTTAATGTAACTTTTTAAAATGCTGTTCCTATCTAAATCTACAATATAATTCAAAATATAATCGCTTCCCATTTAGAATCAGCATGTAATTGAATTCAGCTACAAATGTCCACTTTTGTTCACAATTGTTAGGTTTTTGTTCGATTCCATTATTTATTATTGGAACAATTGAAATGCAGGTGAAAAACTACCACGAGTTTGGAATCTTGCTGAAAGTTTGCTTTTTTTTTCTCGATTCGCAGTGTAATTCTTTGATTTTAAAACAAACAAATGTACTTGAAGAAAATTGCTTGAGAAAATGAACAATAGTGAATAAAAAAATCATCGACAAAAAATTGAAAATTACACTGCTTTATCTCATTTGGCGCGCGATTCGTGAATCGCGCGCGTTCCGTGCGCTCAGAAAACAAATTGCTGAGAGTTTTAGTTTTACTGAAATCAGTCTGATTTTTGGCTTAAATAAACTTTAATCGTTCTTATAAAATAGATCGCTCGATCAAAGTTTGAAGACAAATAAGTTTCTCGCATGACGAAAATCGAAAGTATAAAATTTTACTGCAATTAGTTACATAATCATTGTTAAACAATCGTTTATTTTATAAGATTTTTTAAAGGGCGCATTAGCAACGCTAAAGTTTTGTGATGATTTTAAAAAAAATTTATGGCGAATCGGCAGAAAATTGACTGTGATTTGGCGATTCAAGTTTTGAAAGTTAGCGAATTTTGGGTTTATAGAAAAATCAGTTTAGATTTATTTCCGAAAAACGATTGTTTTGAAAAAAAAGTTTCTAAGGGAAAAAAGTTGCGTCTTTGTGGAATATATTCCCTCACAAAAACATAGACATGTATAAAAAAAATACTAATTTAAAAAGAGTGATCCAGCCCTCAAAACAACATTTCATTTTTCTGCAATGAAAAAAGCAGCGAAATCGGGTTTCTTCTCCATTCAGGACAAAATAACAAATTATAATGTCTTTCGTATGTATCCAAGAATAAGTTATGAACCACATGGTAAAAGCTATAAAACTGATAACCGTACAAATAATTAGTTACTCGCTTAAAGCAATGAACATTTTTCAGAGAAAACTTGAATAGAAATAATTTTACATCAACGGACTGAACGTTTTTATAAGGAATCATCTACGTTTTTATGTGGAACTGTAGAAGACGTTCCATATAAAAAATAGTTACAAAATAATAATCAAGAAAAAAAGGCATGCAGACGATTTCTTTGCAAAACTTTTATCGCTTTAAGGTAAGGACAGTAAAAAGTTTAATACGTTACAATTGTAACGTATTAAAATGTTATTTCCTTAAGGAAATAATATTTTGTCGCAAGCTAGATGGCAAACAGGAAAAAATTGCCCGGAATTCTAACATTGTTTTTTCTGCAGTGAACCAAAGTACCTTATTTTTTCTTTTGTAATTACCAGGCATTTGTTCTTACTTGTAAAACGTACAGTCAATTTCAAAATATTTGTAAGGTGTATGGTTGCAAAATATTTTGAAGCATGAAACTATACTTTTGAAAATTTTGACAAAATTTAAGTAAAGTTATGTAAATTAACTATAATTATTTTATGCCAACAATGCATTTATACTATGGTTTAAAGCGAGTCACTAATTATTTGTAAGTTTATCAGTTTTATAGCTTTTACCATGTGGTTCATAACTTATTCTTGGCTACATACGAAAAACATTATAATTTGTTGTTTTGTCCTAAATGGAGAAGAAACCCGATTTCGCTGCTTTTTTCATTGCAGAAAAACGAAATGTTGTTTTGAGGGCTGGATCACTCTTTTTAAATTAGTATTTTTTTTATACATGTCAATGTTTTTGTGAGAGGATTTCACTATTTTTTTCAAATATAAAATTTCAGTTAAGTACTTCATATAATTATCTTGAGTTTCTTGCAGTTTTGTATAATAACAAGACTTAGTAACATGTTGTTCCCTTTTTTTAATTTTTTTTTTTTTTGTGAACATATATATATGATATGAATCAGGATCACCTTTATTGTTGACAATCGAGCAATATTATATTTGAATTATCGTGATCACAGTAGTGCAACAACTAATAGTCTCACACGAAAAATTGAGTAATATTATTCAGTGTTTAGATTCGCATATGAACAAAAGTTTAAAATAATGATGATGAAATTGGTATATAATATATGTTGAAGTGATAATGTTCATGTTTGAAATGACTTGATTTTTAGAATGAATAGAACCAACAATCGATTTGTAGCGATTACAAGTTGATGTAAAATACATATTTTTTACATCGCGTTTAAATTTTAAACTATGCAGATTTTTCACATAAGAATTTTTTTAATGGTTCGGTTACTAGAGTTGTTAAAATAACTTTCAAGATTAAAATAAAAATAAGATCATATTCATATTGACGATGGCTATAATAATAGTTATTACTATCACTGCTATCATTGCCATTTAATGTATCAATATACTCTTACATATTCACCGTAACATTGTTATATTCAATGAAAATTCCTGACATATTTTCTGCACGAATCCTCATCCTGAGGTATGGTGGCGAAGAGAGATGAGCGCCAGCTCCACTCAGGCGACCACGGTTCAAATCCGAAGCAAATTAATTATTTTTTTACAGAATTTTATGAAACAATATTATATTATTTGTATTTTTTTTCTTTATACAATCGCATCTCGAAAAATTGCATACTCAAATTTTATTCGTCGATGGTGATTTTTAGTTTGGTTGGCAAAAATTCGGAATTTTTGGGAAAAATCCGACGTTTTTGGTTCAACATCCAAAGGAAAAGCACGGTCGTCGACAACTGATTTGTCGACAAATTATCTCTACAAAAACGGTCGACATGTAAATACATTATTTCCAAATGGAAAAATCCGAATTTTTACCAATTAACTAGAAATCACCATTGATGAATAAAATTTGATTATTCAATTTTTCGAGACGCGATTGTATAAACAAAAAAAATACAAATAATATGATATTGTTTCATAATATTCTGTGAGAAAAAAATTGTGTGACTTGAGATTTGAACTGGGATCGCCTGGGTAAGAGTCTAACGCTCGCCTCTCTTGGCTATTACACCTATGGGTAATAAACAATCAGGTTATATGAACACATAAAGAACGTAGATAATCAGGACGGGGAACTGTGCTATATATTGGTCTTGAAAAGCTGTCCGCAGCAACCGTCATAGAACAGGTTGCGCCGAGTAGGCTGCGCACTCGGTCAATGTTTTCAGGCCGTAAAGCGCAAGAGAGAAACGATCCCGCGAGTGGGACAGAACGATTGGTGGGGGTAAGGCCGCGCGGACAAGATTACCTCGCTATGATACACAGCGTAGTATATCTATATATACGGCAGTTCTCCGTTCGGAATATCTAGAGTTCTTGGAACACATGTACATTTTCAAACGTTGATGGTTTTTAAAATATTCGAACGAAGGTAAGAATCGTAAAATATTCGATTTAACGATAAAAAATTCAATTTATAAGCGCTGTTAAATCATTCTGCCTTTTTTTATATTTTTTCATAACGATGATATGAAAATATGGTTCGCCGACATTTAAAAACTCGCGCGCTTCACAGAGGTTGAGTTGAGTCAAAGAACTCAATATGAGTTCTTTGGTTGAGTAAAACCTCGTTCGATTCGTTCGAGTTTGTTCGAGATATCTCGAAAGAGCTCATCTCACGCTAAATAATAGGAAGCATAAGGCCAAGGGCTGAAAAGAACATCGAAAATATTTTGTCATTTTCGCTATGACAATTTGCCTAAAAACCTAGAAATAAAATAATTGGAGAATATTTTCAGTGTTGCAATTGTAAAAATAAGTGCCAAATAGTGTTCGGAATAATATGTACACCTCAGAATGTGCGTAAATAAAGTATTTCTCAAGATTCAACTATAAATGAAAACTGTAACCATTCCCATTGCTGTATATATAGTCCCGGCTGGCCTTTTTTTTTTTTTTAAATTAGTGAGAGGCCCTGCCGGGCCTCTTAGATGACCCTGAATTTTTTATTCGGCATTTATTCGAAAAAATTTTTTATTTCCTAAAATCTGAAAGTAGACAAAACTTTTACAGTGGAGACTTTTCGCGTGGAGAACAGGTTATTCGATCCAGATCTTAAATTGAAAAGTTTCAGGGTTTTATTATTTTCGAAACCTAATTGCCAAATGCAATTGACTATGCGCTAATAGGCGCCTTTCAGACGCCCTCTACCCTTTAGGGGGGGGGGGGGGCGGTGTTATTACGTTCGGGTAGTGTCGAATTTGTTTTCAACTTATCTTAATTGCAGAGGAAGCGCGAAGTTTGGACAAAGGAGTGCTGGTGCATTGTTTGGCCGGCGTGTCGAGATCTGTCACGATAACGGTTGCGTATCTAATGCACAAATGCAGCCTTAGTTTGAACGATGCCTTCAACATGGTACGCAGTCGCAAGTCCAACATCGCCCCGAATTTCCATTTCATGGAGCAGCTTTACCGATTTGAGAGGGAGTTAAAGGATCGCGAGGATCGAAAAAAAGCAATCGAACAAAAGTGCCTCGGCAATTGTCAGCCCGAAGCTCCGTGCAGTTGTTCGACGTCAAATTTTCTGAGTCCCCTTGATCTGGGGTTGAGCCCGGACTCGGGAATCGAGTTCGACAGGTGGGCGTCAAGCACGCCAGCTGAATGAGACACGCCTGGGGGGGCTCAATACAAATTCTATTAGGTCCCCCCAAACCAGAAAATAAGTTCAGTGTTACAAATATTTTCGGATTCGATCGCTCATTGGTTTTCAGCAGTCGGTGATTTTATGCAGGGTGTCTACTGACATTGAGTCAAGAGAATAAACGGAGGGAAAGCAAATTTTCGAATCGAAAGTGATTCAAAGAAATTTGGGAATTAGCCTGAATCTAATTTGAAACACAGCTTGTTTGAATACACCAGAGATTTTTGACTATGCTGATTAATTTCCCGACAAGTGAGAGTTTTTGAAGGTTTCTATTGATTTTGACAAACTTTCCAGAATGACTGATACTGCAAAATTTGAATCTTTGTGGAAATTTCTAAGAGATTCTGCAGTATACTGAGGAATTTTACACAGAATTTGACTCAAGAAAATTCTCAACTCAATAGTTATAACAGTCGTCCAGAGGGTGTTAAGGCCCAAGTAGAGATTAAAGATTTGATATCTTGAATCTCATTTTTTTTTCAATGCACAAAACTATGGAACGCTTACGTAGACTAAAAAATCTTACAAACGCTTACGAAAACGTGCAGATAAATAAAAAAATGTATGTAAAGCTGTATGAAAGTGGGGGAGACTAAGGCTAAAAGAAAAATTTGAAAAAATACATATTTTACATTATCTATTTTCTGAGCCGTAACATTTTCCGCGCTTAAATTATTACTATAAAAGACTTTCAGTATGTCATAAAAATGTCAATGATTATACGACATTTAACTTGAAGATTTAGATGTAAATAATAAAATGTGTGTTTTGCAGTATCGTAATAATGTTTTGTGCTGCCGAAAGTTTTAAGTTTTGGAGAATTTTTGAGGAGTTTTTCTACAAAAAACAGTGTTGTATAATTTTCATAAGAGCCAATGTAAACTTCGTTTGCCCAATGTTCGCACCTTTTGGGAAGTAAAAATTGGTGAGGGCACTAATGTTACCGGAGAAGAAGTACAAGCAGTAGATTCAAAATCTATGTTCTATTTTTTGCACACTTGAGATATACCATTCTTGAGCCGCCGTTTAGAAAAATTAAGGCTTGTAACCGTAACTAAATAACCGTTCGATTTCAGTTACGGTTTATTTTCTTTAAATTCCCTGACGTTTCGGTTTCGATTTTCATTAAAATGAGGAAAAATCAAAACATTTCCAATGCCTGTTATAGATTATTTTTTACTTCGAATTCTAGTCATTTAGTAAAAAATTGCCACAAAATTGAAAATCACTATTTAACTTTACTTGTCACTTTACTTTACTAATCACTATTTAACTTACCTTGTAAAAAAGTATTTTTCAGGCTTATTTTGGGTCGTTGAAAACGATAAAAACTGTTGTTTTTTCCTAAGAGGTGTTTAAAAATATGAACAACAAACGAAATTTAGGCTCTTTCCTCAATCATTGTAAGAAATATCAAAAACTATCGATTTTATTAACATGAAATCTGCCATCCTCTGCATAAATGCCGTCACTCCATTCAGCGGTAAGGTTCTTTTTCCTCAATATTTTGGAACAAAAGAACCTTTATCGCAGAATGTAGTTAAATACACTTATGCAGATGACGGCATAAATATACATCATTCCAAAGGTATATTTGTTATAATTTCACAGTGACGCTTTGTAAATCAAAAAATTAGTATTGTGATTACAGGCGTTCAAAGTCAAAGATAAGTGCATTTTTTAGCTTTTTTGAAAATCACTAATGTTCATGTATGCACTTCTTTCGAATTCCAATACCTATATTCATAAACAACTATTCCGATTTTCAAAAACAGCCTATCGGCGTAAAGTTAAGAAGTTCAACTTTAAGTTGGTATATAGTTCATGTTAGTAAAATCGATCCTTTTTTATTTTTATTGAAATAACTAAATAAAAGCTGAAAAACATGTTTTCTGCTAAAATTTTGAAAACGCTACTTTGGAAATATAATTAAAAGTTATTTTGGTACTCAGCGACCCTCGATTAGCTTGAAAAACTCTTTTTTCTCGAAGTAGCCACGTGTGTTATGTACATATAAGTAAAAAATTCAAAAGAGAAGATTTGCTCGTTAATTTTAGGAGATAAACAATATCTTAAATTTCATTAATTCAATACTTGAGTAAAGATCAACAGAAATGAAATTTTTACAAGACTTTCTATGGTACAATGTTGCTGAAATCTCAAGTCGGAAAGTAGAAGATAACTTCATAGTTCTATGTCAAAGCTTTACATGTACTTAAAAAAAACATTTTGTGATCAAAAAAGATGAATTTGTAAGTTTTGTTTGTTATTTCCTTTTCATGCTCTCGAGTTTTTGTTACTCTCCAAATTTCTTTGAGTTACAGTTTACTCGAAGAGAGTGAACTTTCACTCTAATAAATGTGAAGTGTATTTAAAAACGTAAGTTTGAAAAATCGTAATTCAAAGCCTTACTCGACTACATTTTACTTCTTGTCTCTAATGACCAAACATTTTGTTGCTTTTGGAATCGTATGCAAATAAATGCATACATGGATTATCTCGTGATCGCGACATTGCGCGTTACTGTATTATCATTTCAAAATATTATAAGCGCAACGCAATATAAACACTAACATGCAGTTTGAAATCTTTTACTACTCAAATATTCCTCTATTGCTAAATATTTTACTATTCAAATATTCCTAGTACGAGAATTGCGTTACTAAAGTTTCAACATTGAACCAAAGCTAAACCTACGTTGTCAACAGTACAAAGTTAATGCGCGAGTTGAACTTAGCTGACTTTTTCAATAACTAATATTTTCTATGTTCATATTATATTCTATAATATGATAATTCTATATGACTAATATTTTCAATAACTTTTTGGAGGAACATAATTTAAGAAAATAAAAAGCATAGACGTTTTTCACATATCATTCTTTAAATTGTTTGTATTTGAGGCGCTCAAAGCAAAAAGATGACTTAGAATGCTGCTTGGGAAGAGTAGAACTTAAAAAAGTTCTGAGCCGAAGATGACTTGGATTCTCGAACGGTAGAATGAGACTTGGGATGTAAAAAAGAAAAGAAAAACTCCCTGAAAACGGTAAAACGAAACGTGGAAAGATGCAAGGTAAAAACGGACTCCCAAGTTCTGTTTTTCCTTACTAATTTTCCAAGTCTCGCTTTGCCTAATACTGGGTTCCTTCCCGTTGCTTGCCGTCCTGTGTTCGGCAACACTGTACAATTTCGGTCGTTATATCTACACGCAGAGAACGGGACACACGTAGCCAGTGTCCAGACACTGGTGAGCATTGTCCGGCTAAAATTTGTAAAACATTTTCTTCAGGCACTAGTAGGCTTTGCCTAGACACGGGCTACCAGTGTCCCGAATACTGGTAGCCCGTGTCTAGGCAACGCCCACCGGTATCTGGGCAAGGCTCACCAGTGCCGGAAGAAAATGTTTTACAAATTTTAGCCGGACAATGCTCACCAGTGTCCAGACACTGGCTACGCGTATTCCGTTCTCTGCGTGTATTAGATCACGGGTTCTTTCTACATTCTTTTTCGAGCATCTGATACCCTTAATGAAATTCGGGGAGTGTTTGCGGGTGTTTCGTGATAATGACGTTTTGTGAGGGGGCACGTTTTTTCCACGAAAATACTGCGAAATCGTAAAAAAAATATTAATGAATGGAAAATACTTTACCCCAAGTTCACGTAAAATTTGTAATTTTTTTGTACTTTCAGAATTTTTTGATAATTCAAAAACCCAAAATGGTATTTAAAGTTTTTTCAATGCTCATTACGATAAATCTATTACAGTCCTTATCTTTGCCTCGGACTGAAACCCTTTGTTTTCCTCGCACAAGCATTGTAAAAACTCAGAATAATATGCTGTTTTCAAAACATTTAACACAAAAGTAACACAAGTACGATGTATACACGAAGAAAAGGATCCAAGAACGTTCGCTGGCCGCGCAGGTTTGTACCCTGCGCTAGTCAAAATTTCATGCGGTACAGCTGAGAATCGTGGTCTTGCAGGGTACATTCCTGCGCGGGCAGAAAATAAACCTGAGCGGCACAAGTTCCGAATCTCAGGGCTAAGCCTTGGGCTAGCAACTGTAGATTCTGGACTCACATGTTTCTTTCTTGCATGCGCCGGTCTACTCCTTGTTTCGCGCGAGAGAGAATCCTGTACGGCACAGGTTTAAGGCCTGTGCCGCGTAACTTTTTCGAAGGCGCTGGAGTTTATCAAATCACAACTTGAAATTCAAATATTGCCTTAAATTTGTTCTGTATTTACGATTATTTTCAAGCGCGAAAATCTTAAATCAAGAATAATTACCTCAATTCGAAGAAATCATTATTGATACAAGACATATCTTTTAATTTTAGGCTTACTTGCTTGAAAATAAATTTGAACATGGACTAAATTTAAAATAATATTTTGCATTTCAAATCTTACTTCAATTTTGTTGCATCTTAGAATAAGATCGACTCTTTACAGTGTGGAAAAAATGTATACGGTATGACATAAGATATGATTGATTTACTATGAATTTTTGTGGTATTTTATTAGATGAATTATTAAATATAATATTAGATAAATTATCAGATAAATTACTGAATTGACTTTCTATGAATTGTTGTTAATTTTTATTAGATGCATTATTAGATATAATATTAGATGAGAAAAAAAAATACAATTAGATAAATTAAGTGCTGGAGTTCTTATAGTCGGGTGGTATGATAAAATTTGAGATAATTAGAATCTCTCAAGTTTGTCAGCAAGATTTCGCTTTTTTTTGTGGAGCATATGATGATGTCAAACATAATTACAATTTAATAAAATTTTTTCAAATTTCAAATTACATATTTTCAAAATCAACACAAAATGTGGTTTTGAAATGTTCATAGTTTTTGTTCATATTTTGAAAAATGATGTGTTGTTAGGTTGTAAATTAACAACCCAAAATCCATGAATGACAGATTCGTTTTTCGTTTATTCATAGGATGAATAATGCAAAAATTATAAATATCTTGAATCCTGTATTTAACGAGTGAAAATCAAGGAATATATAAGCACATTTCTATCATACAACATAAATATCCTGTAAGTTATATAATCGATAAAATTAAATATTTACCAAGATGCCCTTTTCCTAGAGAAAAGATTCAAAACTAGTTTTATGCTTTTTTCAACCATCAAAACTATGAATTTTTTGAAATATGCCTTAATTTTTTTTTCCTCGGTAGTATTCAATAAGTTCTACTGTTCTTTTTTTGACATTGAGATTTAAATTCAAAACTTCTAATAGATAATAATAATCACATAATGAAAATAATCAAATAGGAAAAAAGTGAAAGAATAACTGATAAGAATGATTGGAATAGAAATAAAAAAAACTAATACAGGTATATTATTGTCATTTTTATTACAAATTGACTTGGGGATAAAAAATTTTGCATATATTGTGATTATGCTTCACATTTTTTTATATGCTTGACAAACACAAAGCGACATGTAGCTGACAAATTTGGTATAATATAGTTAATTAATCGATAATTTCGACTATCGGCCGAAGTTTCACTTTATGAATTACCTTATAATAATGTAAGGAATTGATGGAATTGTATTTATAGAAAAGTTTGAAATCAGATTACGTTTTATATGTTCGAAAATAAGTAAAAATAGTTTTTTTCTCGGAAATTGTATGTACAAACAATCGTATTGATCTATATGTGCCAAAGACGCTCTTTTTAATCAATATGGAAGTCCTCGTAATATTTTGCGTGAATAATCATACATATATTTGTTGACATCTGTCACTTTCTCACATTTTATCATATCTTCGCATAAAAAAATCTAATTAGTGCGCTTTTGAAAAAGTTACGCGACACAGGCCCAAAACCTGGGCCGTACAGGATTCTTTCTCGCGCGAAACAAGGAGTAGAGCGGCGCATGCAAGTAAGAAACATGTGAGTCCAGAATCTACAGTTGCTTGCCCAAGGCTTAGCCCTGCGATTCGGAACTTGTGCAGCTCAGGTTTATTTTCTGCCCGCGCAGGAATGTACCCTGCAAGACTACGATCCTCAGCTGTACCGCATGAAATTTTGACTAGCGCAGGGTACAAACCTGTGCGGCCAGCGAACGTTCTTGGATCCTTTTCTCCGTGTAGAAAAGTATGATTCGTCTTACGTTGTTTTTTAACCTTCTATTGTTTAAACTGAAAAATGCTGTAGAATTAGGAACACTTATCTTAAAAGCTGAATCCGGGAAGAAGTGTTTCAATTTTTATCATAAAAAAATGTTATGCGCAAGCAACTTTACAATTTTATTTAATGTTAAACAATTATCAAAAAAATGTTACGATCTTTCCATCAAAAGCTTGATTTTTACTGTCTATAAAGCCAGGGGAAGGTCGCCAATTGTAGTCCTTCTAATACTATACATACCAATTAGAGATACAGAATGACCGATTATCTTTTGTTTTTAGTCAATTGACGGTCAGTTTTTAGCATATAAGTTTATGCGAAAATTGACCGTCATTGGCCAGAAAAAAAAGCGGTCAATGACGGTAATTCTGCATCTCTAATACCTATAGATATAAATAATGTGCATACGTTGTATAGGCTCTTGCCTCTCACTTCTGTTCTTTTGAAGCTCATTTAAATTTATGGTTTTCTTCACTATTTGACATCAAAATATTTATCTCAAACTCTGTTGGCTTAGATGTGTTTTGTCAAAAATTTTGTTCAGAACACCTCTTACAGAAAATTTTGTCATAAAAATTGTTTAGAATCCCGAAAAGGGCCCGGGAGAAATCGAATTAGAACATTTAGATTATAAAAATAGAATTCCGAAACTAGGGTTTATCAAAAACTTTCAATGACAAAACGCTAATATTATCTATTAGCGTTTTTACTACTTTTTCCTATACAGTAGAAACGCGCTTGATCGAACGCATCAGAGGTATGATTTTGCTGTCCGAACAGGTGAGGCTGTCAAGCATGACCCGTTTCAGTGGCGTACCCATGCGTCTCGAACGCATGAGTTCTTCAACGTTGCGTACAGTACTCGGGCCCAAACCACGACTCTGGACCGGCACTGACTGACTTATCTTTACGGTGACGAAAAATTTTCGCCTCACTGGACTTGAATGACTAATAGTATTTTTTATCATAGCGGTCTAAAAAGCCTACTTTTTTGTCTAAAAGTAGCGGTTTAGCGGTCAAGCGGTCTAAAAATCGGCTTTTTCTCCCGCTACGATGAAAAAAATCGTTCGCACCATGGAAAAAAATTAATTTCTTACGAGGGTGTAAGTTATATCCTGAGCCGAAGGCGAGGGATATACTTACCCGCGGGCGAAATTCATTTTTTCCCTAGATGCGAAATGTACTATTCCATATTAAGGGGCAAAAACAAGTATTTTTATGAGTTCAAGGTTTTGCAAACGAGCAAAGCGAGTGAGTAAATTGCACGAGTATACTCTTTGATACGAACAGTACTTTTTTGATTGAGAACATTCAACAAGCATTTTCGTTATTTACGTGTAGAAACCTAGGGCCGCCTTTCCGAATCGATTAATGGGCTGTCCCTAAAAACTGACATGAAAATGGTGACCTCGCAACTTAACGCCGTTGTTCACCCACGAATCCGTGCCTTTTCACACTCGTAAAAACAAAAAATTCTATTTTCCACGCGCTCCAAAGCATCGTTCGAGAAGGCGGTCGTAGGGTTTCTACACGTAAACTTCGGAAATGCGCGTTTTCATGTTCTAGATACGAAAAGACTTTTACATCACTGCGTGTTGAAAGTAGGCACTTCCACCACGCTTCGTGTATCGAAAATTATTCTTTCAACACATTGTGATGTGAAGTATTGTATCCAACTTTTGCATACTTCACATTCGTTGAAAAAGCTCCTGCAAGCGTTGAGTTAATAGCTGTTTCTTCACAGTCATTAGGCGTCCGGACTGGCAGGGTCCGATCTGGTGCGTTTCTACTGTATCAAACTTATAGCACGTTTTTTCCAGAACCACATTTTTCAATTTGGTGGGAACGATATTTTAAAAACTATTATTCGGATTAACTTCTTGCATAATCGAAGAGTTCATACATTTTTTTAGTATGTGAACCACTGAAAGCTAGAAAAATATTTTGTCTGACTAATTTATTTATATAAAAAAGGCAAACTTTTAGGCCGAAAATGATGTCTTCAGCATTGTGTCTACTCTTTTCTAAAATATCAACATTTTTCAATTTTCAGTGATTCATAGCCTAGATAAAATCATAATCTTGAAAAATACTTTCATTTTTTTGGTTTTAGACCATTTTCTTAAAATTATCATTCCCGCCGTTTTGCTTCTCGCAGCGAGAGCGATTACACATCTGCCCTCACAAAACAAGTATTTGTAGTTTTGCGGGCTCTGCAAAAATAATTTTGTGCGCATATTGATAGACTTACAAATACTGTAAGTGTTAATAAGATTCATTTTTGTCTAGCCTTTGACATAGCCCTTAAAAATCACTCTCTTTTTCAGCCTTCTACACCAGATTCCTCTCTTGAATCCGGCCCTAGCAGATATTATTACTGCGTGGACAAAAAAGGTTTCGAGTTATTTCGGGAGTGATAGTTTCTTCCAAAAACAAAACCTGTTCTGTCTGCACAGTAATCATTTTCCCTTGTCGTATATTCTGTTTTGTTGGAATTATTTCTGCCTGAAGAGAAATGGTTACTTCGTAGTTCTGTCAGTGTAGGCAAGAAACACGTTTAATATTCAACAGGGGTTACTCACTCATGCCGAAAACTAGTCAGATTATGTGAGAGCGTGTGCGTTTTCATGGACAAGTGATTGTTTTGGTTAAGATTAACGTACACAAAGAAAAAAAGAAATGAGAATTCTCCATTTTCTCTCACCCCCCTCCTCCATCATGTGAGCATAGTTCTTCATCGGCATGTCGAAGCATAGGTTCGCGTCGATGAGTCAGTATTCCATTGAATTCTATGGAAGTGAGTACCCCCTGATATTCAGCCTAAACCAATTAACATTTAGCATTTAGCTCTACTGTAGGGCCAAATGTTAAAAAAAGTTCTAGTTTCGGAAAAAAAGCACTATTTCTTTCCCAGGAAAAAATCACTAAATTTGTTATAAGCAAATGTTGATGACGTATTCACCTACAAGATGCACGTGTTGTTGCAGAATTTGCAATAACACATGCCGAATTTCGTACACTCAGAAAATTATGAGTTCTCAAGTCGTTCAGCAGCAAATGCAAAACTTGCAAAAAAAAAAACAGCAAAATCAAAAAAAAGTCTACCCATACGTTTCAAGACTCCCAAATAGTTCCCAGGGAGTTTCGGTATCTCTCTGGGAGCTTCCTGAGAACTATTTGGGAGTCTTGGGACGTATGGGTATAAGGATATTTATCCTCCTTTCCTACATCTATCTTGGTGACCTGGTATATTAATGCAGTTCGACGATATTCAAGGTTTCTCATGATTTCCAAGAACTGGTAAGCATTTTAGACTATTAAAAAAAAAAACTTTCAACTCGTATGAGTTTATGACCAAAACTTACCAACTGTTTAATCAGTTCTAGGTACAGTTTTGAAATTCAGTAGACACCCTGGAGTAGGCCTTAATGGATAGACAGTGCAATTTCAAGTTGGCATAGTTCAACGAAGCTTTTTTTTTATGGGTTAAAGTTAGATCTTAGCACCTTTCGTTGGAAATGGAAAAAAAATGATTCAAACATTTAAAGTAGACAAACTTTTAGTTTTTGAGTTTTTTTTTACTGCTAGAAAGATTAGAATCTACATAGTTTTTTTTTATAAGTTAAGGTAGATAATTTTGACTGAGCCTGAATCCGAGCAAAGATTCGGTCTTTTTTTGACAATCTACGGATGGCGCCAGGTGTTATGAAAAGATGATGTGTCTAGTTAAGTGTGATGACTGCCTTTTTCATTGTCTAAATGTCGATGTACAAAGTATGAAAAATCTCGTTTCTAGCGATATTTTTAGCGTCGCTAATTGGGATTCGACAAGCAGATGAGAAAATATTTTTCTAAATATTGTGAAAAATCTTTGATGAGTGTCTTTGATTGCCATTTAAAAACCGCTGAAAATGTCCAATGATTAGCGTTGTTAAAATTTATAAAACCGTTTAAATCGACTCAAAAATTTGATATAGACCTGTTTATTCCTGTATAGTTTTTCAGCCCTGTGAGTATTTTACATAGTTTTCGAAAAAAAAGTGTGATCAAGTGTTACCATATCTAAAACTCAAAAATTGGCATAAAATGTTTACAGGGTTTTTTTAAAAAAAATTTTTGCAACTGTCGATTTATTTCTGTCAAATTTGTAAATGTGCACTAGAAACAGAAAAGACTAACTTTTAAATTACTTGGATCAGTACCTGACATTGAGCTTCCTTGGATTTGTCGACCGCGTATAATTAATGAGTACAAAATGTAAAAAAAGTGCTCGATGATTCTCTAGAGTAGAACAATGTTGTGTGCACGAAACGTTCATTTTCGACTGTTATAATAAAATGTCTACAACTGTAAGAAGTATTTGACAGGCTGAGAGCAAAAAGTGGGCAAGTACAGACAAAAAACTTCGAGCGTCTGCCTCTTACTAGTCCACTTTTTACTGCCAGCCTCTCAATTATAATGCAATAGATATATTCTGCCGAATGTTGTTCAGCGCAACAATGAATTCAACATTAATGTGATACAGGATTATTTTCACGAATTGAGGAATCTGATCAAAAAAGGGCCTCCTTGCGCGAAATCGGGTGAAAGTATTTCTCGAATCCCAAAACGACGGGAAAAAAGATCTTTGAAAAAACGTCAAACAAAAATGACTGTGTTAATGCAGCTCAATAAAGCACGTCCTGATCAATGATGTGAATCGATGCGTCAGAAAAATTTTCTGACGTCATAGTCAATTTGTCCGGTCATGATGGTTAAGATTTCATCAGTTAGTTAGTATATGAATTGACCGGTCAAAAAAGTTTCTGACCGTTAGTGACTGTAAAAAAAATTCTCAAAAAATTTGACGCATGAATAGAACACGTTTTATAATTTATTCAAGCTGTAATAGACAATAGTGACAATAGGAAATTCTTATCCATTAAAAAATCAATATGCTACAACTATCAGGTGTAAACTGGCGATGCAAAATTTCTAATTTTATTCATGGTAAGAAAAGCGAGCTACTGAATTTTTTCTACCCAAGCTCTACTCGATGTTCTCGTTCTCATTTTCGGAATCTAATTCTGGCAAATCTATTTTCAATAAATCATTGCCGATTTCGCCATCGATCTTATTTTCTTCAGTATCAACACTGTGCGAAGTGTCTGGTTTAAAAATTCGTAGATGTGCACTGAGATAAGAGCGCAACACTGATTATCTTGGTCCGCAATAATGGTTATTGCAGACAGGAATTTTGACGAAAAACTGGCTCCCCGAAAGGATCTGTGTTGTGCCCGCCACACGGATTATTTTATTCCGCAACACTCAGCATTGCTGTCCGCAAAAATAAAGATGTAACACTGACAGTCGCGCCCCGAAACACTCCTTATTGCGCGCCGCAATACTCATTGTGGTGGTCCGCAATATTCAGTATGATTGGCCCTATTTTTCAAATTTCACGCTCCGCGACACTGAAAACAGTGTTTTGTTGAGCGAAAGTCATTGGGGCGTCCAGCAATATTATGAATATGTGTAAATTAAAATTAGTGATCTATTTTATTTGATCAAATATTTGACAGGACTGTGATAAGATTTTTAAGGCTAACCTAATAAAAATTTTACTAAAAATCAATTCTTTTCAAATCGACTGAACGAAAATCTTATAAAAATTTTCAACTTGAAAGAATTCTGCCTAAATATCATACGATTATGAACTCACCTTACATAAGATTTATGTTATATTTTTTCGTTAAAATATAATAAATAATATTCTAATCTCGTGAATATTTTATTTTAAATCTTTTAATAACTGACCCTTCGGATCAGCAACTTTATTCTTATGATTTTTCATAAGAATAAATTTTTGAACGGTTTTAATGTGGTCAGTCTTGGAAGAATTCTTAATTCTTAAAAAGTTTTTTGAATTTAGGTCTTATAAAAACAGTTTCAAAAGGGTTTTTACAGTCAGTTCATAAATGCGGGTTTGAGTTTTTTTCATAAGCTTGATGTTACAAGGAAATTGATGATTTTTATTTATTCATAAAAATAAAATTTATTTCTACTCTTCGTATACTAATCACGAGGTTAACTAACCTTAAAAACCCTTCAAAACTGTTTTTATAAAAACTATATACCATGTGTGTCACTTGAAACTGGACACTAGATTTGGCGTCAAAATGGGTTGGTACGCTTGGATCTAGTAGATACCTGTGGATACCTGCGGATACCTGTGTACCAATCCATTTTAACGCTGAATCTAGTGTCCAGTTTCAAGAGACACACGCGGTATAAAAAATGTTACAAGAATTGAGAATTCATCTATGACTGAACTCATTCAAACCTTTAAAAAATTCTTTTTCATGAGAAATTATTAAAGTATAATGCTCAAATGATAGAAATATCATTGATTATATATTAACAAAACAATATAGCAGAAATCTTAAAAGAAATGTATAAAATGAAATTTTTTACTGATTTAGCAGAAAACATAAATACTTGTAACGAGGATTTGAACCTTGTTTTGTGAAAGTGAATGATGGTCGTGGATCATATACCCCATTGTGTATTCTTATAATGTAAGTTTAAAATGTACATTTGCTCCAAGCAAAGTTTGTCAAAAGTATCTGACAATACTGAATGAGTTCGAATCTTATAGAATTTTAGTTTCATTTTTAAGAAAAAAAGCAGTATAAATTTTTTGTAAGTATTTATAAGGTGATTTCGTATTCGTATTAGATTTAGACAGAATTTTTTTAAGTTGAAAATTTTTATATGATTTTCGTTCAGTCGATTTGAAAAGAATTGATTTTTAGTAAAATTTTTATTAGGTTAGCCTTAAAAATCTTACCACAGTCCTGTCAAATATTTGATCAAATAAAATAGATCACTAATTTTAATTTACACATATTCATAATTATTGCTGGACGCCCTAATGACTTTCGCTCGTCAAAACACTGTTTTGAGTGTCACGGAGCGTGAAATTTGAAAAATAGGGCGAATCATACTGAATATTGCGGACCACCACAATGAATATTGCGGCGCGCAATAAGGAGTGTTTCGGAGCGCGAATGTTAGTGTTACATCTGTATTTTTGCGGACCGCAATGCTGAGTGTTGCGGAATAAAATAATCCGTCTTGATTTTTTTCAATCCGTCAGGAACTTTTTCTTTTCAATCTTGTTTTTCTCGAAAACCGGCGAGGTGCTCGTACAACTCTTTTCTTATTCCACGCTACAGATTATGTGCTATATAAGTGATTTTTCCAGCTGGTACAGTATTAAGACGGTTTCTTTTTGAATTATGAATCCAACCGTGTGTGTCGATCGGATTCCCCTTCAAATTTAGAGTATTTTAAAAAATTTGCTAAGGGACTTCTGGGTGGAAAAAATACTTGAGAGGCAATTGAAGGGGATGAAATAGGCTTGCTCAATATTGAATTTAGCATTATCTAAAAAAATTCAAGTATATATGACGGTTTTAAAGATAAATTGTACTAGTAATTTAAAGTTTTCTGCTAGTTTTGTTCGACCAGTATAACAAATGTAGGTTTGACCGTCAGAGAAAATTGGATGTTTCAGGGTCATTTGACGTCATAAGATTGCAATGAACCCCTCGCCTAAGGATCAAGGACTAATGAATTTGTGTCTGGTAAAAAAGAAAATTAATTTTAACTGATGCTCGGTCGTCTAGACCAACCAAACCAATTTATTTTCGTGACTCGCAAATTAACCAATGAACAAAAATCAACCAATACGAACTTGCCGTGGTGCCGACATAGATGAACAAATTTTCAGTATTTCCGAATTTCGGATATTCACAGTTTATATAAAAAAGTTTTCACTTTGTAGAAAGTGTAAATATTGTAATGTATGGGGAACGTTGCAAACAATAATTGAAGCCTCGAAAAAGGCGAATTTAGAAAACAGTCTGAATTGAACAAAGTCCAGTGCTTTTCAGTAGGAAACTAAGAAAAAATCAGAGAAAATAAGGAAAGAAGTTGGAAGAATACAGACAAAATAAAGTGGTTCGTTTTCCGGACCCGGCAAAGCCTCGTTGCTCGATAATCCCTAAAGGACCTTGAGCGGCTTGATGTCTTTCTTGGTGACAGGTCACATACGTTACGCGAACCATGAAAAAAGATCTCCTGTCCAAAAAATCGTTTTTCGGATTATGAGTGATTCTGTGAGTTCTGGATATG
This sequence comes from Platygaster robiniae, assembly GCA_028476575.1. Classification (NCBI taxonomy): domain Eukaryota; kingdom Metazoa; phylum Arthropoda; class Insecta; order Hymenoptera; family Platygastridae; genus Platygaster; species Platygaster robiniae. Next base: position 23,611,055 of record CM052019.1, on the reverse strand, counting down.
ATCTTTAATTTCGTTCTATCAGAATTTTCTTAAATTTTTTTCAGAGGTGTAAATTTTTAAATGAGTCATTCCAGTCTCCGCAATATGTCTTGATTCTATTCATTGCAAAGTTGTGTTTTTGGACAGTAAGTCCCTTTTCTCGGATCGCGTCACATGAAAAAAAAAAACATTGTTCGTTTCGCATCGCTTTATCAAATTGTATGTAACAGTATTTTTCGTTTGACGTTTTTTCTGTGAATTTTTTTTATACTTATACTATATTTATATATATTTATATAATTACATAAATATAACTATATTTATGTAATTTCTTCTATACTATAGTTCTGCATGAGAAAATAAATGCTGAAATTGAAACGATGGCTCGTTTCGATTTCGTTCGTTTTGGCCTAAAACGATCATCATTCTTAATTTCAAACTGGTTCAAACGTTTAATATTCTGAAGCCTGGATGTAGTAGTATTCTTGGTTTCAAGCGATTATTATCTAGGAGGCACAATAAGAATACATTTCAATTAGTCACGGTGACTGGCTAGACGATCCTACGCGTCTCAGGTCCCTCAGGGACCATCGAGGTTCAAGTATTGGTTTTTTTTTCAAACTCTTGCTGTAGAGGAAGATATGAAAAGATAAGTTACTTTTTGGAGAATAAAATATTAATCGGCTGAAAGATTTTCATCGTAATGCGTAACGCCGAATTTTTCTCTGCACACTTGTCATTACTAGGAGTCCAGGAGAATTGTTCTTTTCCTGAGAAATATTCCGAGACAGCTGGATTTTTGCATAGTTATATGGTACCATAACGAAAGCTCAAATCTGAATTTGCACCATTTTAACCCATTTCGTCCCGCGCGACATTGTATATAAGGGTTTGATTGGTTTTTTGCTCATTACTCTTTTAAATTTCGTTACTCATAAAAGATCCGCATGTCATTTCACAATGTCATTTCTTAACTTTTTTTTCATCGCAAAAAATTTATTGTTCATCAACGAAAATAGTAAAAGTACCAGTTATTGCGGAATTATTCCTTTTTAGTTGATCAAATTCGAAAGTGTTGTTAACAACGAATGTAGAGAATTAATTTATCTTAATTTTATGTTAATGTATTTTCCTGTGAAACGAATATTTGATGTTGCGAAATGCCAGAAAATTCCAGGAGAGTCAATTTTGGCAATGCTTCTCCGGGAAGTAATTACTAGCAGGGTACGTAGTTTGAAAACATTTTTGCTCGCACACTACGAAAATTAGCGTAATGAGAGCTCATAGACACTACTTTTTAAAGTGTGCGATCAAAAACGTTTCCAAACTATGTACCCTGATTCCAAGCAAGCTGGATTTTTGCTAAATTGTATGGTACCATAAGGAAAGCTTTCATCTCAATTTGCACTATTCTCATGTCCTCAGGTTCGGCGCCATCTTGTATTTAAGGGTTGAATTGGTTTTTCACAAATAATTCTTGTAAATTTCATGTGTAAAAACAGATCAGTAAATTTTTTTGTAGCAAAAAAACAGTAGCTTAAAAATGACATATTACACAATATTCTACACTTTTTTTTCCTCACGAATAATTGATTGTTTAAAATCAAAAATCGTAAAAATATTAGTTAAAGCTCTATATTTTGTGCATGAATTCGCGAAACATTTTGTACTCAGTAAAATTTTTATTTACATTTAAATCATTTTTTATAGTCAGATTATTATAGTTTACTCAAAGAACAAAGCTGCAAACGCTGATTGTTGAGGTGATGAATGAATCATGATGGAGTATTATCAATTTTAACTCCACATAACTATCAAATTTATAGTAGTGAATCTTCGCGTCCAAACTTCTATTCTAATTTTTTGTATCTCAAAGACACAAGGAGGGTCAAACCCCCCTCCTTGTGTCTTTGTCTAACACTTGCACTCAGAGGCAACTCAAGAAAAGGACGGAAAAAAGCTGCGCACAGGCCTGACTGACCTTTTTTGAAAAATGTAATTTATCAAAGGTATGAGTGAGAAACCAATTCAATCTTTAAAAACAAGATGTTTCCGAACTTAAGGACGTGAGAATGGTGCAAACTGAGATAAAAGCTTTCCTTGTGGTATAATACTATACAATCATGCGAAAATCCAGCTTGCTCGGAATTACTTCCCGGAAAAGCATTACCAAAAGTATAATTCTCCGAGACTTTTCTGAGATCTTGCAACATGAAATATTCCTTGAAGTGAATTTTCCCTCAAAATCGAGTTAAAATACCCCCACTCAAACTTGGAGTGACTTTACACTTGTTAAAGGAAAAGCCACTCGTAAGAATATTTTAATTCTCTCAGAGTGAAATACAAGTCATTTTTCAGAGGAAAATTTGACTTAAATTACAAGTAAAATTTAACTTCTCTAAGAATAAGATTTATTCTTTTGAAGTTAATTTTCACTATATGTTTGAGTGGCAGTATTTTGACTCGACGGAGAGTGAAAATTCACTCGAAGGAAGTAAAAAAATTCGAAGAGTTTCTTTTTAAAAATTCATAAAAGCACGCACACGTTTTTTTGCATGTTTTTTAAAGTTTGACTTTACCGAATTACCAAACTCACTAACTGATCTCTATCTACTGAGATCAAATTATCTATCCATTACACATAGGCCAGAATTTCTCAAACTGATCACGTTAATTGGATAATAATTGAATTTTATTTTAAAACGACTTTTTTACTATTTTACGTACATTCAAACGGAATTTGTTAAAAAAATTTTATTCGATACAATTTACAATCAAAGTTTTTTATCATTTCGATAATGGCAATGATTATCTCGATAATAATTATGAATATCAAAACGACTTTTAATAAGGCCAATCTGGATAGCCGATTTCGATGTTTCTTGTGGCAATTGAATCGTCGTCCACCATTAAATAATTATGATTTTTTCCGATTCTAGAGTTCGCATTTTTATGAAATATTGTTATATTTGTTTATAACAAATTAATAAACAAATGCCTTGTTAATCGTATTTAGACTTGACAAAAATCACACAGGTTTCTTTCAATTGTCTTTCATACATCGTTAAGAAAAAAATAGATCGCATTTCAGAGAGAAGTTATTAACTGTTTTTAAGGTAAAAAAACTTCAGTAATAATAGTATAAACAAAATTTTTTCCAAAGAAATCCGTTTGAATTTACGTCAGAAACGTTAAACGATATCGTATAACATCGTAAAGACAAGTAAAGACTGGTGAAGAGAAGCATGCAGAGAAAAGTTCGGCGTTGATGTTACTATGAAAATCCTTCAGCCAATGAATATTTTGTTCTCCAAAAAATAACTAAATAAAATCATATCTTTTCTTACAGAAAGAGGCTTAAAAAAACCAATACTCGAACCTCGGTGGGTCCCCTGAGGGCCCTGAGACGCGTAGGATCGTCTAGCCAGTCACCGTGACTTATAAAAATGTATTCTTATTGTGCCACCTTCTTTGAATGAAAATAGTTTGAAACCAAGAATACTGCCACATCTAAGCCTTTTTTTATTATTATTATCAGGGTATTGAACCAGAGCAAAATATCGCTCCTCCTAGCAAAAAAGTTCATCTCCGAAGAGGAGGAAGATTTCGAAAATTTTTTCCTCCACATCAGTGATGTTCTCGAAAATCTTCAGCCCCGTTCGGCTCGGACCCCTGATGGTTCGAGCTGTGAATTCCGCAGTTTTGGCTCTTTTTCTCGCGATCCTATTGGCCGAGAAAAATCCCGATGGCTTTCATGCATCTGACAGAGAACGTGGAGAGAGAAGTCACCTAGCCAGATAACTAGCCTGTTTCGGGACCACGGGGGTCCCCGGGGACCTTTTAAAATTTCGTCGCCGGGCGAGGGATGAATAAAATCAAAGTAGGCTCTTTTTTTGTATTTTTTTCTTCTGTTAGAAAGAAAAGATAGTCTTGTAGTTTGAATATTAGGTCGATTCGCGGGGTGCAAAAGCTACAAAATTGAACATGATGGCTGGAATGCAACTTATATTTTTTTCGTGATGCTGACTCGATTGCAATATTTATTTTTTCATAAAAAATATGAAAATTTATTAACAATAAAAATGTTTGGATCTGAATAATTCATTGAGTATAAATTGCATTGAAAAAAGTTGTAAATAAAAAACGTACGCTAAAAAATTTTCGAGAAAAAAGGTACTTAGTTTGTGCCGAAACTGGCAACGATTTTCAGGTTTTGCGTGCTCTAGGGGAATCATTCGCAGAGATGTAAAAATTTATTATACGTTATATGTGCTGTTATATATAATATTATTTATAACACCATATAGAATATATAAAAATCTAAAATAATATTATATTACAATATAATATTGTTTATAAACATCTTCTATTATACACTAGAAACCCGCGAGTTCGTAAACTCACGAGTTTGGACACTCTCGAGTTCGTACGACTAGGCACTCGCCATGTCGACCCGCTCCACCCCCCACTCCTCACCTTACGGTCTAGAGAGAGAGGCCCCCTTTCACCTTACGGCCGTGAGTGCGAGTGAGAGGTCTCTGTCTCTCTCGCACTCACGGCCGTAAATGAAAATCTATCGGATAGTGCATTGTACTATTCTGCTCGGCCCCTTAGTAAAGAGTATCATCTTTTATCAATTGAAACTTGAAACTAAGCACCTAATTGTGATCGTTTGAAGCTTTATGCACAAATCTCAAAAGTACGAACAATCAAATGACTTTCTTTAGTCTTAATTATCACTATGATATGTAAATAAAATTCTGTGAATTTTTCACAAGTATAATATAACAAAAAAACAGATCAAAATTCATGAAAAATGTTACAAAAAAAAGTAAATCTAGCACGATGAATAATGAAAAATTACAGTGGAAAAATTTAAATAAACGAAGGTAATAACAACAAATAAAAAGCTAATTTAAATCAGAATTTTTTTTTATTTGTCGAGCTTTACATCTCATCCAGAATCATCCTTCCAACTTTGTTTTCAACGGAATGTAATACTAATAGTTCTTCTGCGGTGCATGCCGCTTTCGTAGCATACCATTTTGTGAAATTCGCGAAATGTTTGTAGGCTTCCTTCGCAGATTGATACAATTTTGAGTCGCAGCTGTTTGACGTCAAATCCAGCGAACCATCGAAAGAAGTGTCATGTTCACCTTCAGAAAAACTTTGGGCTTCTGTATTTGAGATCTACAATTAAAAAATTTTTCCACATGAAACACAGGGAATTGTAATATTTAACTAGAGTCGTATAGTGAAAGAAAGTGCCGATTTTTGTTTAATCATTTAATTTTCAACCAACCGTGATGTTTTCTGACTCCAAAGAATTTCTCACGATTTCTTCGTCAGTTGTTTCTCGACAGGTTTGAAGGTCCTTGCCATCCTCGATCCAATTCTGTATCTCTTCAGGGAATGAATGATTGGCAGGAATTAGTTTCGCCAAATTGTTCAATTCGCTAGACAAAGTATCGGCGGCGACAGGAATGGAAATTTCTCCAAGAACTTTTTTCCAAGCTTTGTACAAAGTATTTTGCGGAACACAGGACCATGCATATGCCGCTGCAGATACCGTGTCCAACATATTCCAATTTTTTTGGAATGCTATGATGCCTTGATTGTCTCTCGAATCTTCCAGCAAAAGTTTTCGCAAAAAAAATTTTTTATAATGCTTCTTCATGTTTTCTATTACTCCTTGGTCCATCGGCTGAATAAGTGACGTTACATTTGGGGGCAAATAGACAACTCGAAATTGGGGATGAATTGCATTCAAATCATCAGCCGATGGATGGCATGGAGCATTATCTAAAAGCAGCAAAATCTTCTGTTCTTCTCCACGTTTTCGTTCTAACACAGTTTGAATGAAAACGTTTTCGAACCAATCACGAAAAATGGCACCCACACACATAAAAAAAAATTATGAATACATTGATGAAATATCGAACAGTTTTTGTATTTAAAAAATAAAGACTAGGGAAAAAAAAGAATAATCTGAAGTTCAAAAATTAAGCGGCTGTCTACATATTATTTCATGAATTTTTGTTTGGTAAAAGTAAAATATTTTTTGCCTGAAAAATGATCAACGTCAAATTAAAAAATTAATGTTTTTCATTTCAAAATTTGTAATTATCTCAACGTTACTCCAAATTAGATATATCGTAAAAAAAATTAAAAAACTTTTTTCCTTTAATAAATGTTACAAAAATTTTTTTCAGAATTTATTTCAACTTCTGCACAAAAATGTGTTATCTGATATACGCACTGTACATCCAGGCACTTTTTTGTCCTCAGTAAACGACCGGCAATTTCTCAACATTTTTGAAACAGCGTGGCTTTTGTGATTTGCCGATCACAAGGAGAGGTATTTTGAGAGTTCCAGTCGCGTTCGCACAAGTCATAATTGTTACCCTCGTCTTGTCCTCTTTGAATCCGGAAGCTTCTTTTTCTTCAGCGAGGCTCAATGTTTTTGTAGGTAAAGATTTCGAGTACAATCCCGATTCGTCGGCACTGTACACATCCTCTAGATCGTATCCTTCTTTCAAAATGTTTTTAAAAATTTCAGGAAAATCATCTGCAGCCTCAAAATCAGCTGAACATTTTTCGCCTTTAAATCGCAATTGGCGTATTCCGTATCTTTGTTTAAATCTGCACAACCAGCCTTCACTCGCTTTAAAAGACTCGGTCGGAACATTTTCATTCTCAGCATTCTTTCTCATTTCCTCACTTATTTTCTCGTGAAAGAAAAGTGCCTTTTCTCTGATCAAGGGTCCAGAAATCGCGATCCCCAAAGAGCGTTTATTTTTTATTCACTCAATCAAACATTTCTCTAATTCAGGATTTTTTTCTCCACCACATCGTGTGATTTTAGTCTCCACTCTACCTTTATTGATAGACAGAATTTTTTTTTTTTCTTTCTGCAAGTAGTAAACTGATGAACGAGCTATCCCAAATTTTTCCGCGACATTCGTAACTGGCTCCCCATTTTCTAACAAGTCGATAATAGTCTTTTTATCCTTAACAGATAAAAGTTTATATTTTCTCTTCGCGCGTTTGGTTTCATCTGTGAAATCGCAAAAATAAAATAAGACGTTAACAATGATTTTTCAATGATTTCAAAATTAATCTTTTTTACTCTCAGAGAATGAAAAAGAAATATTTTAAACAATAATTTCAGATAATTGTGACATTAAAGATTTATTCTAAGTGACTTTTACGTTAGAAAAAACATTTTACAAGTAATTTAAAAAATAGTGCATAATGTTTTTCCATAATAACTCACAAGTATTTTTAGTGAATTGAACTTTTTTCTACGAAATTTAAAAAGTGATTCATTCAACAAAAACTATTTAAAATATTTACAAAACATCCAGTGATCCAGGCTACGCACACAGTGAGCTCACAGTGAGTTTTATGTGAGTAGCTTGATTCATGATTTATACATAGATTAAATGATAATGAATCATTCATAGAATTATGAATAAAGTTCATCATCAAGTTATTAATTGCATTTTTGAAATTATTAATTTAGAAATGAAATAATGAAATTCATGATAATTAATAATTTATAACAGCTTGATAGCTAATAATTAATAAAAGCTTGAGCCTAATAATTGATAAAAATAACTATTAACTTAATTGATGTGATAGAAAAAATTAAATGTGAATTTTATTATTCACCACTCTATTGGAAAATCAAAGTAACATTTAAGGATATATTACATATTTTCATCACGGTATTGTTAATTCAGTCAGAATCGGAAGGGAAACCGTAATATGTATGAATATGTATTGTACATAATTATATAATTTAAATGTAAGACATATAATCAAACTTCTTTACATTGGCAAAAATCCTTCAGTTTTTCTTCAGATTTTCATATTGCGATCAACGAAAAATAAATTAAAATTTCAATAGAGGTTTCAGTAATTTCGTAAAAAATTAGACAGTTCGAAAAATCGTTTTTTTTTTTTTTTTTTTTTTTTTTTTTTTTTTTTTTGAAATAATAAATCGTTTTCCAAAAAGAAAATCATAAGGTGTATTTTACATTCAATGTATTATTCTCCTCAAATTTAAACGTTTACATTTAGGCAAGTTCTTCTAACATCAATTTATAAAATATAAGTCATCCATTTACATACTATTCGATTAAGTATTCGAGAAGTTTCTTCATGCCGTATATCTTCACAGTCCTGATTTTCGGGAAAAGACTCCATAAAAAATCACTTATTAGTAAAATTGCAATAAATATGTGTTATAAATTCTACTGAGAGCGTAATTATTCTTTTTAATGGGTCAGGTGAGGTTGATTGACGACACGAATATAACTCGAAGTCAACTACTTTATTTAATTACAAAGTTAAACTTTTGTTATACAATTCAAATAGACCTTCTCACTCGCGCACAAGAGTTCTTACGGCTCCGACCGTAAAATAACGCAACAAGAGTAACGGCTACGACCAATATTACTCTCTTTCTCTTACTCGCGCACGCGCACTTAGAGACTCGATCGATGTTCACTCAACTACGATTCGATTCCAACTGAACTTGCAGTCCTACCACTGCTTATATAGGATAATCTTAGGACCTAGATTGTTCCAGAAGTTTCTAGTTGTATTCTCAATGTCTCCACACCGTTCTAGAACCTTCTGGTGCCTTTCTATGTCCTTCCATATTATTCCATGGTATTCTATGATATTCTATAGAATTCTATTGCATTCTATTGTATCCTATCGATAATGTTTTGACAGTTTCCAATATAAACATCCGTAAAAATATAAAATTGCTAGCATTCGGTCAACCTAGCTTCTATCTTGGACCCTCAAGATAACAATTCTATCCTAATTTGAAATCAGCCAAATGAGAAGGGGCCTTTCTATCCCTTTTCGGTCTCATCTGAGTCTGTTGAGAGTCCTTTTTCGGAGAGCTATCTCTATGATCCACTTTATCCGTACAATTCTCATTTCCTCTCTCAGAAATCTCATCATCTTCACTCTCACTCTCTTCACTCGACTCACAATCAAGTACATCTCGGATTTGCCAGATCTTCAATTGACTTACACTTGCTGTTGTTTTACTTCTATCTTTATTTCTACCTGACAATCTTTTCATTTCATGAGTAGCGCTCGGTAAAATCCCTGTTACAACAAACGGTCCTTTGTACACACTCTGCAATTTAGTACTTTATTACATTTACAATTTAGTACACCAACGCAATACTTCACATTTTTCAATCGGTGTGAATCGTAATCTTCCTTGTACCTCTCTTGCGCCCGCTGAATGTTCCTTCTAATTTTCTCCCGAACATCGGTTGGTAACTGGTAATCTTCGCAGTGAGTCGTCAGCTTACGCATCTCGCCGTCATCAAATCTTGGTACATATCCGAACAAAGCTTCAAAAGGAGAGAATCCCGTTGATTTGCTCACGGATAAATTCAAATCGCGTTCTATGGCCTTCAGTTTCTCATCCTAGTCTGAACGATTTCCCTCTTCGGTTGTCGATCGCATTAATGGAACAAGTGTCTGATTTACTCTCTCCACCAAGCCATTTGCCTGTGGATGACGAGAGGAATTCAAAGTGTGCCTGATCCCGTACTTCAGGCAAAATTGCTCGAAATGCCCTGAAGTGAAACCTGTTCCTCTATCGCTTATTATTCGCTGTGGGGCTCCAAATCTTTCGATGAATCTTTCGAACCGATTTACAGTGGTGACAGAATCGACGCTTTTCACGGCAAATAAACTAACATACTTCGTCAATGTATCCGCAATCACCATGACATGCTTATTTCCATTTCTAGACGTGACAAAGGGTCCTACATGATCAACATGTACCACTGCAAATAGCCTAGGCCCAGGGGGAATTGGATGGAGTTCCCCAGCTTGTTTTCCTGCCCTTCTCTTGTTCATTATGCATTCCAGACAATGCCCAATATGTCTTCTGGTATAAGATCGCATTTTCGGAAAATAGTAATACTGACTTATACGTGCAATGGTTTTATCGAGACCCAAGTGACTCGACAAATCATGATCATGATGCTTGATAACAATGGACTTGCGTAGCGCTTTGGGAATCACATAAAGGAACCTCTCTCTACCATCCACTAAAGATTTCCGATACAAAATCCCGTCACGTAATCTGTATTCCCGAGTTTACCCTCGTTCTGCCTTGGTGCGCTCTTCTTCTGGTTTCTCTAAAATCTCAATTATTTCTTTCAGCTCAGTGTCACTCCGCTGATATAGCCCGACTTCCTCATCATTTGTGACAATCTGATAGACCTCAGACTCCTGATTTGTGTCTGGGTCGTCTACAGGTGCTCGTGACAACGCATCGACATGTCTCATAGAAGTGCCAGCCCTATGTTGCACCTTGAAATTGTATTCCGAAAGACTGACACTCCAACGAACAATCTGAGGATTCGTTGTCTTATGAGCGTTCATGTAAACAAGGGCCTGACAGTCTGTGATTATGATAAACTCAAGAGGCAACAGAAACGAACGCAACCTCTCCACGGACCAGACAACAGATATTAATTCCAATCTACTTGAATGATATTTTCTCTCAGTCTCTGATGTTCGCCTCGAAACCGCGTAAATAGGATGCAAAACGTCATCCCTGTCAGATTGAAACAGTATTCCCCCGATTCCCTCCGCGCTTGCATCGCAATGCAACTCCGTTCTTTTCGCGTTTGGGTCAAAAATGCCCAATATCGGTTCTGTCGTCAGGATCTTACGAACTTCCAAAAATGCTTCTTCCTGCCTCTCCCCACACCGACAAAGGACATCCTTCCTCGTCAATTCAGTGATTGGCGCCATAATTCTTGCAAACTTTGGCGCAAAACTCCGAAAGAAACTTGCAAGCCCGTGAAATCTCCGGATCTCGTGTACATTCTTGGGACGCGGAAAATCCCCAATAGCCCGTACTTCGTCCCTCCCGGGCCTGCCCCCGTTGGCCCCAAGTGAGAATCCCAGAAAGTCCACGCGCTCTTTTCCAAAAAAACACTTATTCAATTTCAATGTAAGACCCGCTCTCCTCAGCGCTTCCAAAATCTCACGCAACCTTCTCAATAAATCCTCCCAGTCACGTGCTGGCACGAGGATGTCGTCCATATAGAACAAGAAAATCCTATTTCTCAATGGTCCAAGGACCTTTTCCATCAATTTCGTGAAATAAAACGGGGCATTCATCAGTCCAAATACGGCCCTGGTAAATTCCCCGGTCTCGTCTGGCGTGATGAAAGCGGTCTTTTCTCTCGCATCTTTCGTTAACGGTAAATGCAAATACCCGTTTGCGAGATCAAGAGTAGCAAAAATTTTTGCATCATGTAACGACTCCAAAAATTCATCCATGTTCGGAAGAGGAAAATTAATACGCTGTGTCTATGAATTCAGCTTTCGATAGTCAATCACTAATCTATTTTCGCCATTCTTTTTCTTCACAAGCACGACTGGACTTGCATAGGGCGATGTCGTCTCCTGTACAATTCCAGCCTTTTTCCATTCACTCACGATTTCGCGTATCGACTCCCGTTCTTTCGCATTGACTTTGTATGGCTTACATGAAATCAGTACACTACCGGATTTCAAGACAATGTCCATTTCCATAAAATCGGTTTTTCCGAGTTCATAAATATTTTTTGCAACACAATCCCGATACATAATCATCAAATCTAATAACTCACATCGTTGTTGGTCGGTGACGTTGGCTTCAATGTTCAGCTCTTCCATCAGAATAGGCTCGGATCTCGGTTCCAAGGGTGCCGCTTCCTCGAGAGTTAGAATGCGCTGGTCTATCTCGCTCCCTTTTTCCAGTATCTGTTGCTTGTTGTCGAAATTTATGATAGGTAGGGGCAATTCTTGGTCTCCAGAGTTTACTCGAATGAAGTTGATTGTTTCAGGTGCCAATGATTCTGTTTTCACGGTGCTAGGTTTTGTAAAGTGAACGTTGTCTTCGAAGTTTTCGAAACCCTGCAATACTTGACGGTCGTGAAATTGCAGTTTTTCTCCTATTTTGAAATATGCGACGTGTGGCAAATCGATGAATGTACGACCAATGATGATGTCGTATTCTTGCACGTAATCAGGTACGATTTTCAATGAAATTTTTGTTGGACACACTGCTTCCGGTGTCGACCAAAGCTGTGTAAATTCCATTTCCTAAGGTAACTTCCTTCAGGTATTTGTTGACAGCTCCTTGGCTTTGCTCGCCTGATATGGTGTGGATCGTTAGATTCTGTTTTTGGAAGTTTTCTGCAATTTTCCGAGGTGGTTGGTTGTTACTTGGGCAATGCCTTGCGTAATGACCAGGTTAATTACATTTGAAGCATACGATTTTGGACTCATGTTTTTCAACGGGTATGGGTCGACTTCGAATTTCTCTTCTCTCTGGTTGTGAATGAATTTTGGCTGGGCGAAAATTTTCTTGGTAGCTTCTACTTCGGTCCTAGTTGTGATATTGTCGTTGTGCTTGTAAAACTTTGTCGAGGGATGCCACTTCGTTCAATAAGTCGTCAATGTTGAGGTGTTTATTGTTGAAAACGAAACTTGTTAATTCTCGTGATCGGAAACCTTCGGCTACTCTTTCTTTTGTTTCTGAATCGGATAATCCAACCGCTTGGCAGAGTCGTATTTTGTCCAGGAAGTAGGCAGCGACGGACTCCTGATGACCTTGATTTCTGCTTTTCATCCTTTCCCATGCTTGCGTTAGATTTGCACTGCGCAGGAATGCCTTTTTGAATGCTGCTTCAAAATCACTCCACTTCTTTATAGTTGCACACTTGATTGCCCACCAGGTTTTAGCTGCTCCCGTGAACCTCATGTTTGCCATTGCCAGGGTAAAACTGTCGGGCCATTGGTATGTTGCCGCTGTCAACTTTAAGCGCTCGAGCCAGATTTTTGCTTCAAAGGATGATGTTTCCCCATTGAACTCTCCGATGACTTGTGAAATATCTGGTGCAATTTGAAATCGGTTTCCTGAATTTTGGTCGTTTTGCATATTTTGGATCAGGGCTGCATTTTGTTGAGTGAGCTGAGTTAAAACGGATATCATTTGTATCAAGGCAGGATCACTTGTATTTTTCACTTGTTCTTCATTTACTCCGGGAATTTTAAATGCTGGTGGCAGGTGTGGATTTACAGTAGTTGGTTGCATTGTTGTATTTTTCTGAGTATGCCTCATTTCATTTTTCAAATTCTCTACAGTATGGAAAAGCGATCCATCTAGTGGCCCTCGCAAAGGTTCTCCGTTATCTGGTCTTCCGATATTTCGAATGGTACCCTCAAGGTCACTGGCGTTGAACATCATTGAATCATTGGCTTAAGTGGGTGATAATCCGTAGGTGTTAACTCGTCGTTGAAATCTTTCAAACTCGTCGTTATTTTGCATCTTCACACACTTTTGAATTTTTGCGCCACGGTTGTTTTCGAACTTCGCGCCACGGACACTTTTACTCGTTCGAATTTCGCGCGGCGGTTGTTTTCGAACTTCGCGCCACGGACACTTTCACTCGTTCAAATTTTGCGCCGCATTTACCTCAATGACCCCACACTTATAAATTTGACTGAGAGCGTAATTATTCTTTTTAATGGGTCAGGTGAGGTTGATTGACGACACGAATATAACTCGAAGTCAACTACTTTATTTAATTACAAAGTTAAACTTTTGTTATACAATTCAAATAGACCTTCTCACTCGCGCACAAGAGTTCTTACGGCTCCGACCGTAAAATAACGCAACAAGAGTAACGGCTACGACCAATATTACTCTCTTTCTCTTACTCGCGCACGCGCACTTAGAGACTCGATCGATGTTCACTCAACTACGATTCGATTCCAACTGAACTTGCAGTCCTACCACTGCTTATATAGGATAATCTTAGGACCTAGATTGTTCCAGAAGTTTCTAGTTGTATTCTCAATGTCTCCACACCGTTCTAGAACCTTCTGGTGCCTTTCTATGTCCTTCCATATTATTCCATGGTGTTCTATGATATTCTATAGCATTCTATTGCATTCTATTGTATCCTATCGATAATGTTTTGACAGTTTCCAATATAAACATCCGTAAAAGTATAAAATCGCTAGCATATGTAATTTTATGAAACACTGACAATTAAAATTCGATTTACGTCTTCTGTAATATGTAAAGACTTTGGGAAATTTTGAGTAACTTTGAGAAACGCTTGTGTGAGAAACTGCCTCGCACACGGGAGCTCGCGCGATTCGAATGTGACCAGTACGACGCAAAGTGGGCGGGCTTAGCCCGCAGTGGTAAGATCTCCCTACGTTTACGAACTCGCGAGTGGCATCAATTTCAGCCTTGTACGAACTCGCGGGTTTCTAGTGTATTTAATTATAACGTAAGATGTTTGGCAGTCATTTGATAGTTATTGAGTAGTAGCAACTTAATTCCGATTGCAATATGCATGTAGTTTGAAAAATAAATTAAGATTTTGAAAACAGAGATGAGCATTACTAATACTTTTGGTAATTAATTACTTTTGGCTTACAAAATACTTGTAATCACATAATTATGAATATTTGATTACTTGTAATTGAGTATCTCCAAAAAAGGCACTACGGGAATAGATGTATTTGAATAATCCGGAGTAGCGCGCTACAAGTATTCTGGTAATCCTGGAGAAGCGCGCTACTTGTATTCCGGCGATTTTCAATCATGATTATTTCGATACATGTATTTCGGCAATCGAAAAAGTAGCGCGCTACTTTTATTCCGGCGCACCAACCATGATTATTTGATACTTATATTCCAGTAATTCACAACTCTGATTGCAGGAGTACATTTATTCAAGTCATTATAAAGTAACGCAGAATAAAATAAAATTTTCTTTATTCCAAGGATCAATCAATAATAGCTCACAATCAGTCTTTAGAATTTTTCCACTCGTGATCAGTTTTCTCCCCGATTTGAGAATCGATGACTGTTGCATTTGTTGATACGTTTGTGGAAAATTCATCGATTGTTTAAACAATTTAAAGTGACTAACAAATTCTTAACAAAAGCTCAGGTTGGGTTTTTTTATACTTTTTTACGTCAGGGTACCTTTCTATTTTTCGTAACAACAAATTTTTTTTATTCATCAGTTTCAAAACTTTCTAACATACAAATTTGACCTGTTGCTTGAGTTGCTTCTCGGTAGCAATAATAATTATTTGACGCTTCTTCATATATTTTCAGTTTTGAATGATTGTTTATTATGATCGTTGGTCTCGTATTTGTGGATGGAATAATAAATTGTTGAAACAATTTTGATATGCACAAAAATTAAACCTTATTTTTACTGAAAGATTCACATGTGGCTGTTTATTCTGCATTGGCTGTGTGTCTTTAAACAGTGTGACGTTTTTAATTAATGTTGCATTTTCGCAACTTAAGGTTTTTCGTCTCAAAACTAACTACGCCCTCTCAAGTGATTGGGAATTTCGTAGAATTGTGCATACCGCTGAACATCTATATTGATTTTACTTGATAATATTCATTTCTCTTCTTTGTTCCAGCCATTAATATTGTTTAAGCGATTATCGATCGTTTAAACAATAATCAATAGTTTGAACAACCAGCAATAGTTTCAACCATTATCGATTGTATGGACATTTATTGATTGTTCGAAAGACTTAACTCTTGTAAAATTGAAACGATCATACGATTGTTTAAACTATTGACGATTGAAAAAATATGAATCGATTCGTTAGAAAATTTCATATTGATTCAGGAATTTTTTATTGCGTAAAAAACTATAGATTGCTTAAACAATTTGTCAGTAGTGAATAAATGTCAGATGTTAATTTCGGGTACAAAATTTTCCTTAACTCTTTTACCTAGAAGTGGCATTTTCTTACTGCAAAATCAAATAATAAAAAATTATTTGTGTTTCTCATTCATGCATCATTTGTTTTTTCACAGCTAGTGCATTTTTTTGGAGATACTCAATTACAAGTAATCAAATATTCATGATTGAATGCTAACAAGTAGTTATTAATCAGTAATCATGGATTATTGATTTTACCCATCTCTGTTTGAGAATAACCCTTTTCCACGCCACCATTGGCGTAGAGTTAATTTAATCCGTTACCATGTAATAGAAGCCAATATTGCTATGATATAGTATAGATTTTTTGGTTCGTAAAATATATTGAATAACATTAAACAAACAAGTGCTTGGTTGTTTGAAAATAAATTTTTTGTTTGCTTTTTTTTCGTTTTTTTTTTTTTTTTTTTTTTTTTGTTATTGTTTTATGAACAATATTATATTGTTATATAATATTATTTTAGATTTTCATATATCATATGTGATGTTATATATAATATTATACATAACATCATATATAACGTTATTATAAATTTTTACATCTCTGCAAATGATTCCCTTGGAGCACGCAGAACCTGAAAATCGTTGCCAATTTCGGCACAAACTAAGTACCTTTTTTCTCAAAAATTTTTTACCGTACGTTTTTTAGTTACAACTTTTTTCGATGCAATTTATACTCAATGAATTATTTTGATCCAAACAATTTTATTGTTAATGAATTTTCATATTTTTGATGAAAAAATAAATATTGCAATCGAGTCAGAATCATGAAAAACATATAAGTTGCTGTTGGGATTCGTAGGGATTTTCACAATAATCACCAAGTGTCACGAATACACTCAATTTATTTAACAAAGTTTTAGTATTTTACAAGTGTTCGAAGTTTCTTTCTATTAAATGTTCACAAATTCCAGGAAGAGTCAATCGCGAAACACAATGGAACGATTTTTGCGAACAACTGCGAACAACGCGACACGGATAGTTGATCGTGACTGAGTAGGTTGCTGACTCAAAACTGACTAACTGGATGCTGAATCGTGGGGGCTTATATATTATATGAAAACGAACATTCTAGAACATTCCCGACACTATCAGTGGCTAATGATGCTATTACAAAAATACGTGACTCGAAGCACGAAATGACATGAAATAACAATTTAGGCAGGAAGCATTAAGTGATTGCCATTTCTAATCGCTACTTCAAATTAATTGTACGTGACTTCGAAATTGGATGATGAAATATTCCTTATCGATTGCAAAATAAGAATATGTAAATACAACATTCCTCCCCCCTAGGATAAATTGAAACGTAAGTTTCAATTTTACAAATCCTTTTCACTTATATAGGGGTCCGACGAGAAGATTTCCTCGCCGATGGAACAATTGGTAGATTTTCTCGTTCGATGGGAGCGCTTCCTGAAAAAGATCGTTCATCGGAGAACTCTACGCGGGTCATTTCGCTTTTTTCTTGAATCATTGGGTCATGTTCATATTTTACAATTTTTTCTTCTCGATAATTATGGTTATAATGTTTAGGTTCGAAACAACAATTGATAATGTTTTTAATGACGTTTGTTCCTCTTCCATATTCCATCTCGTCGGTTCGCTTTTGTGATAAACAATTTAACAATCTCATTAATCCACATTTGTAAAGACAGACAATTGAAATGAACGCAGCAACTATTCCGATTGTAATGCTAATCCAATTTATATGTCTGACTACAAAAGGGGTTTTTAATTGGTTTGTTATTTCTTCATCAAATTCTTGCAATTTCTTTTCGGCATATTTATATTGGAAAGACGTAATGGCGTTAGTAATTCGAAATGTTGTTCCTTTTCTGAATATTTAACGCAGCAGTCATCCTGTACAATGCTATTTACTTCTGGTGCAAAGTACGATATGTTCATTACATCAAAATTTGAAGGTTTCAGTAAGAATGAGTCTGTGTAGCCATTATAATGATTGTCTAAATTTAGTATACCCGTTCCGGCGAGATGGATGTCGAATATGATCTCTTCAGTTTTGGGTTTGCAGATGCAGGTGAGACTTGTAGGTTTCTGTAACGTATAGATCCAGTGGTTGCCGTCGATGTTGGTCCATGCTTCCATTTTTGCTTTTATTGTTGATGTTCCACAATCATGAGGAATTTCGGCAGTTTGCAAGATTGTGAACTCGCAGCTTGCGTCGATGGTGGACGTCAGAGTGTTGACTTTATAGCAAAAATACTTTCCTCGTTTGTACTCATCGCAATTTGACAAGTCTTCCAGAAGCGAATGCTGAGTTTTGGCTTTGGCTATGATCAGGAAATCAAGTTTAGGTTCAATGTAGGAATAGAAATTGGAAAATTCTCTGTGTTGCATTGGAAAAGGGATCAGGTGATAAAGGTCAAAGTTAGCCTTTTCTACCAGAGGAAATCTAATGGCGGAAATGACGCAATTCTTAGAATAAAGCAAATGCATATCCGCTATTTTGTACAGTAACTTAATATTCTCTTCTATTGGTTCAACAAGTAAATCGTATTCTTCTTGATATTTTTGCAATTATTCCAACATAACTTTTGGAGTGATGGCAAGACTAGAAATCATTCCGTTTCTCCCAAGATCAATCGCATTTATGTAATTAATACAGGGATTAGATATTCTGTTTATTAATGATCTCGTTATTAAGAAATGTTCGTTAACGATGACCTCGATCTCCAATTTTGAAATAGCATTTCCTGTATCAATGATAAAAGCATTCATCTTCTTTATATTCTTATTCATCAGATCCTCTTGAAACTTTAGGGAAGAAAAGGAATCATTAAGATTCTTTATTGTATTCGAAATTACCTGGATTTGCGATTTCAAGAGAGTCTGAGTTTGCTGATTTGAATTGGCAAGGGTTTCAATACTATCAGTGTATTACTCGGCATCATCGGCATCAGGTATGCCAGAAGCCCAATTAAGGAAATATGATACACCGTTTATGAGTCCTCTGACTCTTCTATTTTTACGAAATTTGAATTTGTAATTTCCAATAAGTTCCTTGAAGGTTTCCAAATTGGACTGAAACTGATCGAATTCCTCGATGATCAATTTTAGAGTCTGATCACAATGATATTACGTTCTGAAAATTCTTATTGGTTTTTAATTCGTCATTAGAGGATACTGACTTGCATAGATATCTCGTATTTTCCAACTGATTTTCTAAAATAGTCCTTGTCTGATCGAAAAGCGTCACATTGACATGCATCATCAGCATTAAGGTTGAGGACGCCAGTCTTGCAATACCAAGATTTTGATAGAAAATTCCACTTGATTTGGGGAACTCTTTATTGGTATAAAGATCGGGATCGGAGACAACGAGTATTGGGAGGAAGATGATGAGAAGGTGCTGCCATTTTCATGCTCTGAAAAATACGGTTTCAGTAAATTAGTATGGTATCTCCTGATTCATTTTCCTACTTTAATTTCAACAGTCTGATTATCGTAAATTCAAAGTAGTAATTGTAAATTCAAAGTAATTAGTAAATTCAAAGTAATTCAAATTTTATAAGGTCCTGTTCTCTTTGGTGATAATTCCTTTGATTTTCCAGATTCAGTATTACATTTTTCCAGTAAAACAAGGTCATTGATTTTAAATTTATATGGCTCAGTCCTCTTTTAAAATTCTTTAGTTCTTTTCTTTGCGTTAATTAGATTTTCACGCGCAACTTTAAATGAAGAATTAAGCTTGAACTTTAGCGAATCTATATAGTCATCATATGTATAACGGAATTCGGGTTCTCGGGTGATCGAAGACGGCAAGTAAGGTTTTCTTCCAAATAGTAATTCGTAAGGAGAAAATTTCGTGGCTGTATGAGTAGAGGTATTATAACTAAACATGGCAAATGTAAGGAATTCATACCAGTCATCTTGTCCAGCTCGTATAAAATGTTTCAAGTAATCTTCCAAAGTTGAATGCGACCTTTCTAATGCACCATTTGTCTGCGGGTGATATGGAGTTGTGGAGAGATATGTAGTCTGGAAGGTTTTACTGAGTTCCTTTACGAGTTGGGACATAAAATCGGTTCCCTGATCAGTAAGGAATGTTTTCGCTATTTCAAAAGATGTAAAAATATGAATAAGCGTTTCCGCAACAGTTTTAGCTTCATGATTGGGCAAAGGGTAAGCAAATGAATACTTTGTGAGATCATCTTGAGCTGTCATTATGAATCGATTTCCTCTTTCTGTCATGGGCAGGGGACCTACTATATCTATAGCAAGTCGTTCAAATGGAGTCTCAGTCGTGGTCGTTATTTCCATTGGCTGTTTTGTAGGTCTGAAGTTCGTTTTGTTTATCTGACATGAATGGCAATTTCTAATGTATCTTCTAATGTCAGTCATAGTGTGCCAAGAATACCTATCTTCTATTGTGGAATATGTCTTATTAAATCCAGAATGTCCAGAAAATTTGCTTGAGTGACATTCTTCTAGAATTTTTTGAATTTCATCTTTGTTCTGGGGTATGATTTTTGCAGCGTCTAAAATTTTTATCTTATTGTTTGTAAATATAAATTTAAACATGAAGTTTAATTGATTTGGCTTAATTTTTGAGTTTTTTGTTGGAGAGGAAATTTTAAAATCATCTCTTCGTATCATCTTTTTTAAAACAAGTAGTGTTTAAAATAAATCCCTGTATTCTACTTTGTCATGATGTAAATTTTTGACGAAAAGTAAGAAGATGCATTGTTTCTTATGATCGGGTTTAGAAATATTGTTCGTGTGGGGTGAAACTTTCGCTAAATCGAAGTTCTCCTGAATGTAATCAGAATAAGGGTTACTTTTATCGAGATCTTGAGACCAAAATAAAGCAATATTTCCTTGAACTTGGGAAATAGTAACATTATCTTTTTCAAATTGAACATCATCTCTATTGGAATAAAAGAATTTTATGTAATCTTGAAACTGTAGATCTTCATACTGGGAAAAGTGAATGTTTTCTATCTGTATATCTTCTTTCCTGGGAAACAAACGAGATAACCCGTCTGCATTCGAATTGATTCTGCCTGGTTCGTATTTTATTAAATATTGATATTCACTCAATTTCAGTCTCCATCTAACCAATCTGGATGATGGATCCTTGCAGTTGAACAACCATACCAAGGGCCTATGATCGGTGTAAATATCGAATTCCCTACCATATAAATAAGGTCGGAAATGACTGACTAATTGGACTATTGCGAGTAATTCCTTCTCTGTCGTAGAATAATTTATTTCTGCTTTTTGTAAAGTCCGGGAGTAATAAGCTATTGGTAAATCCTTTTCGTTCTTGATCTGGGATAATACACCACTTATGCCTACATTAGAGGCGTCTGTTGTCAGTGAAAATCTGTGATTAAAATCTGTATATTGTAACAAAGGTTCACTACATAATATTTTTTTCTAAGTTCTGAAATGCTGTTTCTTGTTTATTTTTCCAGTCAAATTTTGATTCCTTTTTTAGAAGTGAAGTTAAAGGTTTTGCGAGTGACGAAAAATTGTTTATAAATTTCCTGTAATATCCTGCCATTCCCAAAAACATCTTTATCTCTTTGGCATTAGTGGGTCTTGGCATTTGATGAATTGATTGAATCTTTAATGGATTAGGACGGATTCCTTCTTTCGATATTACATGACCTAGATAATGACAGGAATCCTTGAGAAATTCACATTTATGGACTTGAAGTTTGAGGTTATAATCCCGTAATCTATCGAACACTTCTTTTAACTTCGTGACGTGGTGGGTAATATTTGAGCCATATACGACAATGTCATCAAGATAGACAAAGCATTGTTTGCTTGTGAGTCCGCTTAAGACATTATTCATTACCCTTTGAAAAATGGACGGAGCATTTTTAAGTCCAAAAGGCATTCGTTCAAATTGATAGTGTCCTTCAGGATTTGTGAAAGCCGTTTTTGGAGCATCTTTTTTAGACATGGGAATCTGATGAAAATCGCTATCAAGATCCAGCAAGGTGAAGTACTCAGCGTTTCCCAACTGATCGATAATTTCTTCGATATTAGGCAACGGATATGCATCACCCACTGTCTGTTCATTTAATCTACGGTAATCAATCCCTATTCTCCATCTTCGTTCTCCGGATGCATCAGGCTTCTTAGGCACGACCCATAAGAGACTTGACCATGGGCTAATGGAAGGTGTTATGGTTCCCTGTTTGAGCATTTTGTCTATTTGTCTTTTTACTTCGGTCTTATGTACCTCCGGATACCGATAAGATTTTGTGTGAGTGGGTGTTTCATTTTTCAATTCGATTATAGCTTCGGCCGTTGAAACACTCAAATCATCATCTGGCAATTTAAATATACATGATATTCTTTGCATAGATCAAGAATGATTTTTCGATTTTCTTCTGAATAAATGTGATCAAGTCAAAGATTTTCTATCATTTCGTTAATTCGTTTATTTTTATCTGTGAAATTTTTTTCAGTATTTATATTTAGTGCTATGGATTGTTTTGGAGTCTTTTCTAATACTAAGCATGGTTTCGAAATTACTTTTCGCTCATCTGATCGATTGATTATTGTAATCAAAGCCTGATTATCAGAGGTTATTTTAACAATAGAATTCGGGACAAGGAGTGATCGATTATTGTTAATTTTTTGTGCGCAAATGATTCCTTCAGTAAGTTTAAGTGTATTTTTTACATTCACATAAACAACTGTTTCTGTACGCCCATTTATGAGAATGTTGGAGTTAGAATTCTGATCGGTATTTTTTTGAATTGGAATTTTAAATGGAATTGAATTGAGTTTCAATGAGTTTTTATTAAAATCAATCATAGCCTTCTGTGAGGTAAAGAAATCATATCCGATAAGACCATCAAACGGAATATTTGTGGTTGTGTCAATTACTTGAAAATTAGTCGCAATTTCATATCCATGAATGTTTAAGATTAAATCCGTTTCCTCTATTGTTTGCAATGGCATGTTAGGAATAATTCCGCTCAACGTAACAATCTTGTTCCTCATGATCCCGCAAGTTTTAAGACTAGAGCTTTTGACAAGGGATCTTGAGGCTCCTGTGTCAATCAAGAATTTTAAAATTCCTTCATCTGATCTTGACGTCTCACATTTGAACATAACGTACGTTAAATCATTGGCATTTACAAAAATTCCTATCCGAGATAAATCTTGGAAAATTTTTGCTGGGTCAAATTCAGTTGTTGCAAATGTAGGGTTTGAGGTTAGTTTTCAAATAGTACAGGGTGCGCCATTTCTTATGTCGGCATGTAAACATTGAATAACTTGAAAAAAAAACAACCGATTTCTGTAAATGAGGTATTTTTATTTAGTTTGGTCCTTTACAATTTATTTAGACTAGTTTTTGAACACAACATCAATCAAGTGGCCGCCCTTATTGTTCACAGCAAAATATGCCCTTTTTGCGGCGTTTTCCATTACCTTTTCGAGCATCTCGGGTGGTATAGCAATGATTTCGGCACGAATATTTTCCTTAAGCTCTTCAATGGTCTGCGGCTTGCTGGCGTACACTTTACTTTTCAAATAACCCCACAAAAAGAAGTCTGGAGGGGTCAAATCTGGAGATCTGGGTGGCCATTCAATGTCGCCTCTTTTTGACATCAGACGTCCAGGGAATTTTCGTTGCAGAAACTGGATTGTTTGATTCGCAGTGTGGCAGGTCGCACCATCTTGTTGAAACCAGTAATCTTCAAGACCTTTTTCACGCATTTGTGGGCAGACATAGTGAGCCAACATCCACCGATATCGGTTTCCATCGATCGTTTGGTTCTCTTTGAAAAAATAAGGACCAATGATGGTTTTGGCGCAAACGCCGGCCCAAACAGTAACTTTTTGGTCATGCAATGGCGTTTCATGGATCTCGTGTGGATTCTGCGTTCCCCAAATGCGGCAATTTTGCTTATTAACGCCTCCAGAAAGTTTGAAATGTGCCTCGTCGGTCATTAAAATTCGCTTCCAAAAATCAGGTTCAGTATCAACTATTCGAGCGATTGTTTGTCCATATTCCAAGCGACGTGGATGATCTGTAGGCAATATTCTTTGTGTTAATTGCATTTTGTACGGAAACAAATGCAAATCATCTTTCAAAATGCGCCGTAGAGTGGTTCCACTGATGCCGAGATGCTGAGCGCGGTGACGATATGAAACTTTTGGGTTTTGGGCAACGCTCTCTCTGACAGCTTCAATCAGTTCATTTGAACGTCTTGGTCGTTGATGAACGGGTTGTTCGCGATCTTTCACTGTCCCGTGGTCACAAAAATTCGACACCAAACGACGAATAGTGTTGTCAGATGGTGCCTGTTTGCCAAGATATTTTCGACGATATGCTCGTTGAGTTAACACAACTGAACGACTATTTTCAATGTACAAAGTAACTATTTCAGCGCGTTCTTTTGGTGTGAAGCGATACATGGTTGAAATTGTACTGAATTGACGTTTCCAAAACAAGTGAAGTCAAGTAAATCGGTTGTCAAATGTTTAAGTTATTCAATGTTACAATACCGACATAAGAAATGGCGCACCCTGTAGGTGTTTGATTTTGAATTTGATTTGAAGTAGAATTTTGATTTGGAGTCAATTTTGGAGTCAGCCCACGGTTTGAAAATGACTTCGGATTCGTCCTTGAAATAGTAGGTCTCGATTTTTGGGTTTGGTTTGAATTGTTAATTCTCAGATTTTGAGTTTGATTTGAAATAGTAGGTTTTTGTATTGATTTTGAAATAGTAAATTTTGGATTTGAAATGGTAGATTTTGGATTTGAAATGGTAGATTTTGGATTCGAAATAGTAGATTTTGAATTTGAAGTAGTAGATTTTGGATTTGAAATGGTAGATTTTGGATTAGATTTTGCAATTAGGGTAGTAGGTTTCGGAATTGGAATCGATTTTGTGATCGATCTTGAATTAGTAGATTCTGCATTTGAGATAGTAGATTTTGGAATAGTAGTCGACTTTATAATTGATTCTGAAATAGTAGATTTGGAATTTCTGTTTGAGCTTGGAGTCAATTCTGGAATTTGTGTTGCAGTTGATTTTAAAGTCTAAAATCTGGGGGTTGTGTTCCGGACCCTGAATGTCAAAAATTTGTTTCCTCGGAATTTTGTATTTCGTGATCAAGGGTTCGGGAAAAATGGATAGAACTCTGATTTGATTTGGAAGAGTCATTATTGAGGTTTCGCTTTGAATTATTGTACTGCCTTTTGCGGCATTCTTCAATTGTGTGTCCAAGGTTTTTACAATATCGACATTGTTTCGTTTGTGTCGTAGATCGTGTGTTTGGATTTGAATTGAATTTCGACTGTTGATTTTGGTTCTGACCGGGGTAGGAATTACTACTGTTAAAAAATATTCGTCGCGTGTTTGGTCTCGTAACGTCATTTTTGTTCCGATAAAAACAGTCATTGCTTAAATGATTGGTACGACGACAAATTTCACACGATTTTTTCTGAAAAATCGGAGTTCGAGCTGTCACAGAACTGCCAGAAAAGCGTATCTTCAAAGCCTTCTCTTCAATCAATGCGGCAGTTAATGCTTCATTCATGCTAGTAAAGTCCCTATACCTCAACATTTGGGAAATTCGTGGTGCTGTATGATAAACAAAACGATTCAACGTCATCTGTTTTATCATTGCAACCCGACCAGGAATCTCAGTTTCATCCAAATCAGAACCATTAATTGTTGCGAGAATTCTCGATGAGAGTGTTTCAAGTTTTTGATAATATGAAGAAACGTCTTCATTACGACCTTGAAAAGTTGAATGTAAATCTTCAAGCAATGATCAAAGTTTTTTCCGTCGGAAAATAATTTAATTAGAAGGTCAGAAACTTCTTCCCATGTTGCAAGATTCGAATATGTATCGATCTGCTCCCTTGCTTTCCCCGTAATTTGGCTTTTAACATACAAAAGCAAAGCCTGCTCTTGTGAAGAGTGAGCCAATTCGAATACAGCGTCTACCTGTTTTATAAAACTCTTGATCTTGAATCTATCGCCATCAAACTTTTCATTGATCAATTTAATCAAGAAGTCTATAGATAATTCGGGTTGCCCTGATTTTGATTTCGACCCTGAGTTCTAGTCTCGATTTGTGAATTATTTGAATTCAAGTTCGTAGCATTATTTGGTGAAGTGGTAGAATTTGGGTCGTTTTGCGACATTTTTGGTGGATTTGGGAATGAGGGATGTTTTTCAGATTCCCTTCAAGACTTGATTTATGAATAGTTGAGATACGAGACAATTATGAATTTTTGCATTTACTCACTCTTGGTGATTTCCAGAATAGGGTTGAAATAAGGCTGCCGATTTGATGTCTCGGTAGTTCGGAAGGTGTTGATTTGGAATGTAGATGAATTTGTAGAAATCACGAATCTCAGTTTCTCAATTTATTGCTCTTCCTTTTGGTTCCGGATGCAGGAAGATGGATTACGAAATCCGTAGGGGTTTCATCGGCAATCCATTAGCAATCGTCAGGATAAAATCCCACTTCTGACACCAGTTATGTTGGGATTCGTAGGGATTTTCACAATAATCACCAAGTGTCACGAATACACTCAATTTATTTAACAAAGTTTTAGTATTTTACAAGTATTCGAAGTTTCTTTCTAGTAAATGCTCACAAATTCCAGGAAGAGTCAATCGCGAAACACAACGGAACGATTTTTGCGAACAACTGCGAACAACGCGACACGGATAGTTGATCGTGACTGAGTAGGTTGCTGACTCAAAACTGACTAACTGGATGCTGAATCGTGGGGGCTTATATATTATATGAAAACGAACATTCTAGAACATTCCCGACACTATCAGTGGCTAATGATGCTATTACAAAAATACGTGACTCGAAGCACGAAATGACATGAAATAACAATTTAGGCAGGAAGCATTAAGTGATTGCTATTTCTAATCGCTACTTCAAATTGCTTGTACGTGACTTCGAAATTGGATGATGAAATATTCCTTATGGATTGCAAAATAAGAATATGTGAATACAACATTGCATTCCAGCCATCATGCTCAATTTTGCAGTTTTTGCACCCCGCGAATCGACCTAATATTCAAACTACAAGACTATCTTTTCTTTCTAACAGAAGAAAAAAATACAAAAATAGAGCCTACTTTGATTTTATTCATCCCTCGCCAGGCGACGAAATTTTAAAAGTTCTCCAGGGACCCCCGTGGTCCCGAAAAAGGCTTGTTATCTGGCCAGGTGACTTCTCTCTCCACGTTCTCTGTCAGATGCATGAAAGGTATCGGGATTTTTCTCGGCCAATAGGATCGCGAGAAAAAGAGCCAAAACTGCGGAATTCACAGCTCGAACCATCAGGGGTCCGAGCCGAACGGGGCCGAAGATTTTCGAGAACATCACTGCTCCGCATCAGGAAAGGAGGAAGATTCTAAAAAGAGTCCCTCTCTGGAGAGGAACTTATTTGAGCAGATGGGAGCGATTTTTTGCTCCGATTCAATACCTGGTTTGAATGGAGACTAACATATGCTCTAATATCTATCGAACAGTGTTTCTTTTTGTTCCGTATTTGAAATTTTATTTTTGACTTGTGACGTCAGCGCACGTATATTACTTCTCTGTGTTTTCAAGTGCTAAGGACGTTACGGAATCCGCGGCATCAATTACGGTTTTACCATTTGATTATAATATATAATATGAATACTAAAAATTATTTTGCATACTTAACATGAAGTTAATGAAATATCATATTTCTCGACAAAAAGCGATAGCGGTTAGTTTAATTCTTGTATCAAGTATTAAGGGCTGATAAAGGGTAAAATATAAGCTGAACAATATTAATTCTAACGATAGTAATCAAAGGTTGTTTCGCTTACTGCACACTAACTGGGAAAAACATAGCATTTTTTTTTTTTTTTCAGATCAACATCGTTGGAAAAAATTTTCAGTTTTTATATAAATGATAGGCCGAAAATCACACGTTTAATTTTTTTCATTTCATTCGAAATTAATGGAGCGATTTCGATTTTCTTTACATTAAACAAGCGAAGAATATATTTTTCAGAAACAAGATTAGCAAAAATAATGTTCTGAATGACCGTTAATTGTTATATTGTACTCTTACGGTTTTTGTTTTCCACAAAATTACTTAAAAATTATTTTTCTATCATATTTACTAAGCGATAAATCATTTCTGATTAACATTATTGACGGAAAATTTAATTTACTTACACATGAAAAGCAGTAATTAAATCGGTAATAAGACCATTGAATAGAGAAGGAAAAAAAATGCAGAGACTTTTTTTTAGTGTAGAAGGCATTTTTTTAATGAACAAAAATAGCGGAAACTTGCTTTTTTTCACAACCTTTCAGCGGAAATTCAAAAGATTCCTGTTTTCATTGTTAAAGGTATTTTTCGTAAGTTATTTTTTCGCCCTATCGTTTGGAATTTAATTGATTTTGCTTAACTTGGTATGGATAAAGTTTAGTTTGTTTGATAATAAAAAAACTGGTGCGAGTTTCAAAACTCGCGAGAGAAGTGAAACTTCTCACGGCGAACTACTGCAAGTTTAAATGAACAAAAAAGAAAGTTCGTTCAATATAATGAGAGAAACAACTGAGAAAACCATTAAAACCAAAGCATGAACCGCGTTCAAAACTGTAGCTTGGAACAGATTAAGTTTAAATTGGCATTTGAAACGAGTGAAATTTGTATTTAAATTTAGAGTTTGATGACGAAGTTTTACTTTTTTTCCACATTGTATGTATACTATACGATTTGAGCTGAGGAAGAGAAGTGAATCTTTATCGTCAAATTTCAAACTCATATTTGAATTGCACTCGTTTGAAATTAAGATTTTAATATAATCAGCTTTTTTATAATATGTATAGTATCTTCTCAATATCCCAGTCAATTTTTTATTCTTTTCAATTGACTGGGCCATCGAGAAGAGAGTCTATATTATATACATTAGGGTGGTTCTTATTTTTGTCATTTTTGAAAATCGCTGCACGCGCCCCCCTAAAAGTTTCGAAATGCCAAAAAAATTCGAGTGTAACAATTTCATCGAGATTGATGCATGTTAACCCGTGCCGCAAGAAGGATAAAGTTTTGAAAAATCGCCATTTTTACGAAAAAAATTATTATTTTTTTTTAAATCCCTACTTGAAATTCGACAAAACTTTTCAAGTTTTTACATTTAGTACGTAGAGTTTAATTCATGAATGAAAAAGAGGGTCATTTCTACACGAAAGCAAGAAGTTCTGTAAAATGCCGAATTTAAGGTATTACCGTCAAGGCTGAAGTTGATGCATTATAAATGACGTTCTGAGCAAACTTCAGTAAATGGCGTTGCCTTCAGTTTGGCAACGTTGCAGCGTGTCGTCTTTTTTTTATCAGAAAGAGACAGCTCACTCCAAGATGTATGTACCTGTGTACAACGGTGTTCCGCTGTTGCCAAGTTTGCTGAAGTAATCAAATCAATTGTTTGATAATTAGTTTGCGTGAAAACGGTACGGCAAAAATTCTTGATGACCTTCGCGTTTTGCGGAGAAACACACTCCGTACTCTCAAAAAAAAATTTCACCCGTTTCCTAAATGAATTTCAAAGGATAATTGACAAATATTGCTCCCAACCATATAAACTAATGTAAACTTTGCGAATTTTTTTTGACAAAACGGTACGGTAAATTGAGCTGAAGTTTTGCAGATACCCTTCAGGACATCTTGAAGCTCATGCGTGATTTTTTTGAGCAAAATCCTAAATAAAATTAGCGTTTCGACGGTAATGCTTTAAGAAAACAATTTGTAGTTTCTCGATTTCATAAGTAATCTACTCAAATTTTTCCAAAATCTTGTTCTCAAGTGCTTGCCCTTGAAGGAACAAAAAACTTTTTTCAAAAATTTTCAACCGATTTCGAGTTCTACTCGATCAAACATAATCAAAAAGTCACATTTTCAAGCAAAAATGCACTATAGAAGTGACAATTGGATTATATATTTTTTTAAATTTACCTTTGTCGTTTTTAATCGCAAATGGTGAGGAGGCTTTTATATAAGCTTATTTTAGCGTATTTGAATCTTTCTTCCCCCCCTCCCCCCGGCGTTTGGCAAAACTCATTAGTTTTTTGGACTTAATTTTCCCGTATGTGGATGGAAAAAGCTTGCGAAAAATATTTTCCTCTGCATCTGGAGAGAAGGAAAAATTCGAGAAAAGTTCCTCTCCGGAGAGAAGGAAGATTTCTAGAAACGTTACTCTCCGGAAAGGAGGAAGATTTCTAGAAACGTTCCTCTCCGGAGAGGAGGAAGATTGCGAGAAACGTTTCTCTCCGAAGCCGGAGATGATAGAAAATAATTTCTTTCCGGTTCCATACCCTGATTATTATACGCTTGAACTTAAGAAATGATCGTTTTAGGCCAAAACGAACGAAATTGAAATGAGCCATAGTTTTTGTTCCAGAATTTTTTTCTCAGTGTGGATATATAACAAAATTCTACCCGAATTTGACCGTAACATCCTTTTTCAGATCGGAGTGCTCAGTTGCAATTATAATTTTTTTTCTTAGAGGGAAAAAATAATGCGATTCACGTCTTCCATTGTGCACATGAATGGTTAATAAAAATGTAGAATCTTTTAGTTCATAATTTGAAAAGTCACATTATGCAGCAAAAGTGTAAATATTTGTATTGCTTTTGCTTTCAACAGTAATATTATTTTATCAGGTTGAACTGTATGAGTGAGTTGCAGACTATTTTACTGATTGGTTATCTCGACCAAGTCTCAGGCAATTAACCGAAAGAAAATAATGATAACGGATACCCACTATATAAATGTTATTATAAAAATTTATTCTGAATTGATACTCATCGCGTAAACTACATATATGTGTACTCATGAAAAACTGTAAAGAAATCATGCATTACGACGGATGTTGACAGGTAAAACTTACCTAATAAATGTTAACCGAACAGGTAGAGGTGATGATATACTGAATAAAATATGTTGGTTATCAATCGAACCGAGTTTGTTTTTTCTTTACTTCTTGCCCAAGTCATTTACGACTTGAATGCGGTAAATCAAAATCATAAAATTGCGCAGATTTCGAAAAGTTTCATTTATCGAGAAATGCCCTTGAGGAAAACCTTACGTTGGCAATGGAAATATAAGCTCTAAGATGTTTCGATTGTTATATAATTGAATATTTTGTATTGTTTTTTATTCAAAAGTACAGCTGTTTCTAAGCGCGGAACGTCAAATTGCATGTTTTTTTGCATGGGAATGCGACGCTTTTTATGAATAATGCATATTTTTATGAATAACATATATTGTTAAAACATACATTAATTTTTGTTTTTCGGGTTAAAGTTCAATAAGGGCACGGATTCCACTTGAAAAATTAAGATACGATTTATTTAGTACAGAGAAAAATAGGTGACTACTAAAACACGAATAACTATAACTGTCAATAACTGTCAGGGATGTTGAGCAGCTCCGATAAACGGTCCGGTTCGGGTCCGAAAACGGTCCGGACCTAGCAACGAGTTTAACGGTCCGGTCCGGACGGGACTTCCTAGAAAATTTTAAGAGGTCCGGTCCGGGTCCGTACTCCGTAGCAAGTGAAAAAGTCAGGACCTCGACCGGACCGCTTAAAAGGTCCGGTCCGAGTCTTTCTATGTTTTCGTTATATACTATATTTTTTTCTAGCACTTATTTCGATTTCTATCGTATTTAGCTTCTCACCATCATTCATAACCAACGCCTTCATGCATACAACCATAATTAACCATTAATCACATTAGAAACTATAAAGTTTTCAATTATGGCACACCCATATATCAAAGGATAAATTTTTTCAGTGCATTCATTTTTAGTGTTAGAAATTGTTTGAGTGCTTCAATTCTCATCATTTATTGTTGATCAAAACTTTATTTCTTGAAGATGTTCACTGCATTCATCAAAACGTTAGATTGTTTTTAACAAGTAAAGTTCATAGAAACAAAAGAATTCTGGCGCGAATTTTTTCTTGCTATCTTTATTTTCTATTATTTCATAGCCCCACAAAAAAAAAGAATGTACGACAGACTACGGTAGTCCTATCACATGGATTTTGGTGAATTTTTCTAAAGAGACATTGACTTTTCATTTTCGCATTTCCTGCTATGTTCAGTTATACATTTTACGCCTGAAAAAGTCAATTCTGAACATTTTTTAGTGAGTTGTACGCAGTTGCGGAAAAATTGAAAAAAAAAAGATTTATTGAGAAAAAAACATTTAAAAAACCAGAGACGGGCGTAATTACTTTCTGTAATTTGCGACATTTTCATTGCAAATTCTAAGTAACGTAGCGAACAGGCACTACCCTGCTTCATTTATTCGAGTAATCGTGAAATGGCATGCTATCGTTACAAGTAATTAACGTAGCGAAGAAGCGAAAAGGAGCTCTTTCGCTTAATTTATTCTAGCATGAAATACATAGTACAATATAATTTAATCTAAAAATTTTGAACAAGCGCCCTGTATAGATACATTTATTCTGGTAATGGTAAAAAAGAACGCTACAGTCTCAAGTTATAAAGTAAGAATTCAGTTTTTTTTAAGAATTTCGTAAGGTCAGCTTGTATGAAAATTATAACTCAAATTTCGGTAAGGTTTTTTGAAGATTCGCAGATGATACTATTACATTTCAATTTTTACACTCATCAAGATTCTTTCTCTTATTTCGTATTTTGTTCCTTTTTTTCGGCATGTAATATTTTTTTCTATATTCTCATAAATCAAAACTTTCGATGCAAGTAGAATTTTGAAATCTCCTAATATCGCTGAATATTATATCAAACTTTCGAAATTTTTTCATGGCAATTTTTTCAACAGTTTTAAAGATTAATACTCTGAAAATTTTTCAAATTTAATGAAAGTTGCAAATTTTATGTGATACTTGATCTATCCTATTTTTTGCGAAATCAATTAAACATGAAATACATAATGAAAATGATATGTTTTTAAAATTGAATAAAGCTTTCAATGAATGAAATTTCTTCGGCTAACATCGTATTGTGGCGTGATTTCAGATGGGGGAAGGGGGGCAGCGAATTCGTGACATATTTAATTAAAAGAAAAACTTTTCGTTACAACAAGCTGTATATTTCTCTATGAAAAAAATTTATTCTTTGATTTTTATCTAAATTTACAAACTCAGAAGCTCAATCTAATTTAACACTGCACTAACATACGTTATTGGCGGCATTTTTTTTATTGGTTAATGATAATTTTTTTTCACGCTCGCAGCACAGAAATCCTTTATTCTTGTGCTTACTACTGTCCCGTGAAAAACGAATTCTCTGCCACTGCCTTTCGCTGCTATTTCTATGCCGCTCCAAGGTCGAGCGGCATAGAACTCGTTTTTTCACGACACAACAGTAAACAAAAAACTAAATGATTCATGTGCTGCGAGCGTGAAAAATATCTCGGAGGAGCATCAAAACTCGCGTTTTACTCGTCCCTGCTCCTTGATACGAAATATACTATTTCGATGTCGCGAGAGAAGCGTGTGCAATATTTTACAGCAGTATAGAAAAAGAATGTACATTTTCTACTAAGTTGGGTGGTGAATGATTTCTTAACTATAGGGTTTTAATGGTTCGAAATAAATGTGGGCTGTGCTTTGAATTCTCAAGAATTTCTAGAAAACGTTTTAAATTCTTCGAGGGTTTGAAAAACTGACGAGAAAAAAGAGAAATTTTTTTAACGTCTTCGGAAATCCTTGAACATTCTTCGGGAGTTTTGGTTACTAAGATATTATTTTCAATGTTGGCGGTAGTTGTAAATTTTTTAAATATTAAGCGTTCCATATTATTATTAGGAATGCTTTGTATTGGTTTGAACTTTTTAGAATTATTCGGAAATTTTCAAGATATTTTAATATTTTCAAACATTTTTCGAGGGATTGAGTTTTTCCACATTTACTAATTTTATAAATGTGGAACTGTAAGAGTTCTTGGACAAATTTTAGAATATTGTAGAATGTTGAAAGATTTGAAAAAATTTTTTTCTAGTGTTCGGAACACTACATAATAATGTATAACGATTATTATTCGTAATGGATTTTTTATAGTGGTAACGTGCGATAAGAAAAAAAAAAAAAATTTTAATCATTGGTTATCACTTTATTCAAAAATAATATTTTCGAAAAATATATTAAAGGATTTTCATTTGTGTGGTAACAATTATTATAATTCATTTGAAAAAAAGCTGTTAATATGCATAGATAACTTCCCATTTTTTTATCATAGTCAAGAACAGCGAGGAAACATTTTTATTTATAGAATTTTTGAATTTTTTCGTAATGTCTTGAGTCTAACGAAATTTCCTGAAAGTGCCGAGAATTTCTAGAAATTTTTTGAAAATTTTCAAAAAGTATCAAAACTTTCCGTCTGCGTGAATTTTATTACTGGTTGAAAATAATTGCATGTTACGTTTTCGAAAACTTTTCATCGATAACTGAAAAAGTTTGGAACTTTTAAAAATTTTCATGTTGGTAGAGTTATTTTAATATTTTTGAAGTGTTTACACGCCTAAGAACTAAATTAGAATTCTCGAGAGTAGAAGGATTTTTCGAAAATTACGTAAGAACTGGATATTTCAATGAATTTGTTTTTAGTCTTCAATATTGTGATACATTATATATCACAATAGTTTTGTAAATACGAGTTAGAAGTTGGACTGCAATGCGAATAATTACATTCTGAGTAATAATAATACATGTCTTTTTATTTTCACTGTTATTCGAATAAAAATGTCATGCACCTACATGTACCTGACTGAGAAAAAGAAACTGTAGAGCTTGGTTTTTGAAAGCGATTGAAACATAAAGCGAAGAATCTAATGGACCCTTCCACCTTCCACTGTCAAGTCGACCCCCAACGAAAATAGTTCTTTGATCCATTTTTTTTTTTTTTTTGAAAGTTTTATTTATAAGTAACTGTTAGAAATTTTACACTTGAAGGTTTGAAAATACTTACACTCAATGCTCTTTCTTTCATTAATTGCAGTTGATTTGCAAAAAAGGAACAGGTTTTATATGAATGACGAAATGTTGGATAAGTAATTAAAAAATTCTCCTATTGTGATGCATAAATGTTATTTTACATAAACAAGAATTATCGTTAGAAAAAAAAATCCAATGCCACAAAATCAGTTTTCGAACTCCACAATATAGTAATATTGTATATATAACAATATTACTATAACGATATTCTTAACAATATAGTACTATTGTTAAGAATCCCGTGAAGGGGCTGTGAGGAATAGATCGAGTACACTTGAATTACAATTGATTACGTCCCGCAACGGGGTTTATTGAAAGTTAAAAAGAGAAAACGTAGAGTAAAACAAACACGCGCCGCGCGGTCAGGGAGATAATTTCAACTCAATACGTCTAAAGCGGGCAGTCCTAAACACGCACACGCGAAAGGAAGCCGCCAGCGGGCGCTCGAAGCCGAAAATCTAAACATTCTGCCCGGTCGAAGCCAGGCCTGGCTTTGAAATTACTGTCGTTGTGCTGTCCACGATGACTCGGTCAGGGAGAAGGAATCCGCGACGATGCGACTGAGCCGTTGGATGCTCGAGTGAGCTCACCAGAGGCGGTGCGGAGCGTCACGTTGCGAGGCAGTCCGTCGGTCCCGGGGTGCACTTGCACCCCCCAACCTAGACGCCAGTGTGTGGGTGGGAGGTTTTCGTCTTTGATGGCGACTATATCGCCCAACTGGATGACCGGATGAGGCCGCTGCCACCGAGCTCGTATTTGGAGCGTGGCCAGGTAATCTTGACTCCATCGACCTGGTGAACTGCCTGGATCTACGCCAAGTATTTTCCCGGAAATTTTCCCAGCCATGAGCCGTAGCTCATGGCTGGTGGGCTCTGGGACCGCAACCGATGGCTCCCCGATGAAGAGGTCACCCGGTGGCAGGGCAAGCTTGTCGTTCGGATCATCGGAGAGTGCCACCAGCGGCCGCGAATTGAGGCAGGCTTCGATACGGGCGACGAGGGTGACCATGTGTTCCCGGCGAATGGGCTGGGCTCCAACAAGCTTGGCCAAGTGCAGCTTGGCCGACTTCACTGCGGCCTCCCATAGCCCACCCTGGTGTGGGGCACCGGGAGTAATGAAGTGCCAACCGGTCCCGAGATTTGAGAGGTGCTGCTGGTTAACCTTTGAGGTCCAGTCACGGAGGTCCTGCTGGAGGATGCGATCGGCACCGTGGAAAGCTGTAGCGTTATCACTATAAAGATGTTGGCAGCGACCACAACGGGTAGTAAACCGAGTGAACGCGTCTAGGAAGGCCCTCGAAGAGAGATCTTCGACCACTTCAATGTGCACAGCCTTTGTGCACATGTAAACGAACAACGTCAAGTACGTCTTGACAGTCGATTTAGCACCTCGAGTACCCAGGCGGAGGGGGAAGGGG
Source organism: Platygaster robiniae (assembly GCA_028476575.1). Classification (NCBI taxonomy): domain Eukaryota; kingdom Metazoa; phylum Arthropoda; class Insecta; order Hymenoptera; family Platygastridae; genus Platygaster; species Platygaster robiniae. Next base: position 23,574,839 of record CM052019.1, on the reverse strand, counting down.
CCACAGTAGTTAAGACCAGTGGAGCTGAAGGCCCGATGTAGGGTCACTCTTGCCACTGGTAGAGGGGCCATCTGATGCTGTAGGAGAGCACCGTGGACGCGACGACAGGTCGCGCAGTGGAGCACGAACGTCCTTACAGCTTGCCGTGCGTGCACCAGCCAATAACGCTGCTAGAGTACTCGGACCATGAGTTGCACACCCTCATGCGCAGTGTCCAGGTGACATTTCCGGAGTAGGAGTGTTGAGAACGGGCTGGCCTTTGACACGATGATGGGATGACACTGATCCAATAATAGGCTGGCCTCACTGAGTTGACCCCCGACGCGTAAGAGTCCCGTGTTATCTAAGTAAGGGTTCAGAGGGCGGAGTGAGCCTAAGGTAAGTGGGCGGTTCGTGTTCAGGGCAGCGATCTCTTGAGGAAAATAACGGTGCTGAGCTGCCTTTAACAAAATCATGCGAGCCGTCTCAAGCTCCTCAGGAGACACGACTGTGAGGCCTCAAAGATGACGCCGTCGCGATGTCCACCGTAGGAGGCGAGTCACAACATGAAGTAGGGTCCCGATGGAGCTCCAGCGCTGGACAATGAGAATGGGCCCGCCAAGGGTCCAGATTTCAAGGCCGGAAGATGCTGGGGCTGTGACTATCAAAGAAGTGATCCGTTCTTCGGGGCGGAACTCAGCCAGAGCAGACGCTGGCGGAAAAATGCTTTCCACTAAGAGAACTGGTTCTTGCAAGAGAGAGGCGGGTGGCCCAGTCCACTAAAGAGGATGGCGAATGATCTCAGGTGCAGAAACGCCCCTACTTGCGCAGTCAGCCGGGTTCAGCTGAGTAGGTACGTAATGTCACTGCTCAGCCGCAGTGAGATCCTGGATGAGGCGTACCCGATTAACGACGTATGGCTTTAGGCTCGAGGGAGTCTATGAATCCAGTGAAGGATAACCTGAGCGTCTGACCAGTAATGAAAGTGTGCGCTGGTCAGGTCAAGAGCTCCTCCAACTTGAGCCATTGCGGTGGTGCGAGAAGAACAGCGGCGCAAAGCTCGAGCCGCAGAATGGCGGTGGATCCTAGCAGGGGAGCTACCTTGGTTCTAGCGACCAGGAGCACCAGTTGCCGCCTGCCCGGAGAAAGCTCAGCCTTGATGTATACTGCAGCAACGTATGCGGCGGAGCTGGCATCGGAAAAACCATGAAGAGTAGGGGGGAGTCCCGCTCGCATTCCGACCCAACGTGGTACTTGGAGCTTGTTGAGGTGCTCCAACGTTGACCGAAACCTGGTTCACTCAGCTGTGAGTTAATTCGGGAGTGGTTGATCCCAATCTAAACCGGCGGCCCAAAGTCGCTGATTGAAGATCTTGCCCGATACTGTAACTAGAGCCAGCAGACCCGTCAGGTCGACGGGTCAAATAGTTGAGCCACCTCGTGCAGCACAGCTCGTATGGTCAGGATACCTGTGGGAGGAGGTGCACCAACGTTAAATGAAAGCTCATCCTGGACCGGGTCCCACCGCAGTCCCGAAATTGACGTCGTTCTTCGATCAATGACCAGCTTAATGGCAGAGGATGGTACAGTCGCAATGGCCCTGAGCACCTTAGCGCTGTTGGAGTTATATTTGCGGAGAGATAGCTGCCCGGCTGCCAGCACAGTGCAAACAGCCTTCCCCGTAGCAATAGCCGTTTTCTCATCCTCGCAACTGCGAAGGAAGTCGTCAACGAAAAATTCCCGGTGGATCACGCCCTGGACTTCATCCTTGAGGGGTGCTGCTATTGAGGCATCATCATCAGCACAGCGATTCAGGGTCCTGACGGTAAGGAAGGGGTTGGTGGCCATCCCGTAGGTGATGGTGTTGAGTCGGTAGACCTGTATGGGGTCACCAGGAGATGGTCGCCACAAAATCTGCTGCCAGTCCCGCTAAGAGGAAGAAATCAGGATTTGCCTGAACATTTTCTCCACATCTGCCGTGATGGCCACTCTGAATCGACGGAAACGCAGCAAAATATTCCGAAGACTTTCCTGGATCGTCGGCCCGACCAACTGTGTATTATTCAAGGAAATTCCGGTGGATGGAGTGGCTGAGGCATTGAAGACTGCCCTGAACTTTCCCCTAACCGCAAGGTGGGGAATGTGGTACGACCCGCTGTGGAAGGTAGGGGGTGAAACCAGTTCCATGTGACCAAGGGCCACGTACTCTGCCACGAACGCAGAGTATTTCTCTTGCAAGTCAGCGTCCAATGTGAACAGACGCTCTTGCCGTTGATGGCAGCGGAATGCTGTGAGGTAAGAATCCCCGATGATGTCGGTTTCTGGCTTGAAGGAAATACACACACTGTATCTAACGTCCCAGACACGAGAAGTAGTGCGTTGAAAAATTTCCTCTAATGCGTTCGCCGTAGGTGAAGCCTCAGGAGGTTCCTCCGATGTCCAAAAACGATGGACCAATTCCTCCAGTGATGGAAGCTCGCTATCAACGGAAGTGGTGAAGGATACACCCTCGGTGCACGGTTTGGTTGCACACACCGGACCAAAAACCACCCAACCAAACCTTGTGCGTTGTGCAATTAGATCCTCCGGGCGGCCATGGCAAATTCCAACCTCCAGAATGTCGCCCCAGGCATTAGCATCGAGTAAAAAGTCTACTCCTCGTGAGCGTCCGAACTGGGGGTCAGCCAGCCGCAGGCCTCGAAGCTTAGGCCAGTCACAAGCATCCACCGCAGTGGATGGCGGCGCACCCATGTTTGTGGCCAGCAGCAAAGCGTCCAGTTTCATGATTCACGGTTCCTGCAATGAAGCCAAATGAAGTTAGACCTGCCCACGGCTGAGGACTGATCCCGCACCGATGCCATGGATCTAAGTATCCAGTGAGCAGCTCCGTTGATTCGTTGCGGAACCGTCAGGTCCCGGTAGCGAGGACAGTGAAGCAGCCGATGGTTTCCCCGGGAGCAAGGGCACTTCACCTCGGTTACGATGGTCGTCGGAGCCCTCCCAAAGATCATGGGAACAACATTGGCCGACGCTGACTGCCCGGGTGGGGCCGAAGCCCGTGGCGTTACTATGTGGGAGTAACCTCGTGATACGGTGGGACGGTGGTTTCCCTCCTCGCTCGATATTGAAGACCCCGCCAAGCAGGAGGTGCCAGTGATAGGCCGGCGATGTACCTTTCGCTCCAGGAATAGTAGCAACGGTGCAAGCGCTGGAAAGTTATCGGAGTCCAGGGTGAGTGTCCACTGCTCATAGAACGAGGCGGGCAGCAAGCGTGTCACGGCCGGTACAAGCTAACCATCCCAGTGTTCTACCGACAATCCCAGCACACGAAACGCGTCAACAGTCCCAGTGATCGTGTCTACAATGCAAAGTAATTCGCTGAGGGTATCACTTCGAAGTGGCCCAAGTTCCAGGAGCTGGTGCAAAGGAGGGGAGTCTTAACGCTGCTTCAAGTTCTCCCAGAAGGTAATGTAGCCGCCCGTGAAAGCAGATTTCATAAGAGGTATGGCATTGCAGTCTACGCACTCACGCAACTTGCCCAGCTTATAGGCCTCGGAGTAATCCTGTCGATGGACCAGATCTTCAAAGGTGTCCTTAAATGCTAACCAGGAGCACAGCTGCCTGTCGAAGCATGGAAGTGTAAGCCTGTCCAAGGCCAAAGCGGAGGTGCCTGAGATGGGCTTACCTTGTTCAGCGGCAGCTGCGGCCGCAATTTACATTGATAACCGGACCTCGTTGAGGGTTGCAGTGGTTTCCATGGCCAGCTGCTCGGCTTCCAACCTCAGCTCGATGTGGGCCTTTTAACTCTTGTGGCTCCAAGGAGGCAGTGAGCAGCTCACCCTGAGCCGCCATGAATCTGGCTCGGACGTTGACCAGGTTGTCCATGTTAGCCTGCAAAAGGACTACCGTGCCAATGTACTCAGCGGCCGTGTAGGCGGTGTGGTAACGCCTCAAGGCCGTGAGGGCCGCCAGACGTCTATTAAGTGCCATGGTATCCCGCGATAGGGGTTCTGACTACAGTAGTAACAAGGAAACGATCACATACACTACACTGACCCGAAAAGGAAAATCAAACACAGAAAGCGGCAAGTGATGTGACGTGACTCACGTGCGAGCTCCTGCTCTGCTCAGCGAACGTGAGTTTTCGCGGAAAACACGGTAGGAAGAAAGGGACGCAACGAAGCCCACGTGCGAGAATCACGAAAGTTTCGTGGAAAGTTATGTTCTCTGAGTAACATAATCAAGTACGTGAAATTTTTATACCAGGTTTATTCGTAACAGCGTAGAAATATTCAGAAAAACAAGTATTTGTTAGTTGATCTCGAGGAAAAGGTCCTGAAGGTCGGCCCGGGCCATTGGAAATTATGAATCTCTTTTTTTCTGCCGATAAAATTCCATCGAAGTTTCCTTTATCGGTTGGACTTTTTTTCTTCAATAAGTCGATCATCCATTGCTGTTCTGAAAATTTTTGAAATTCAAAAGCTTTAAGCGCGTTACTAATTACTGTCAAAGTAACAAAATTTTTCTCATTCCCCTTCTCATGAATCAAATATTCATGATAATTATTGAATATACCATATACCTATCATAAATCATCAATGAATCATGATTTTTCAATAAATCATTAGGTGTTTATGACAGTTCACTCATTTTATCATACATTTGACTGAAATTTAAATTATTTAATTTACTTGTGATTTGCATTATTTAATAAATCCATTCATTGAAAAAATTTTAAGGTGATGCAATATTACTAAAAACTACTCGCTGACTTATTCATATAAATAGATTACTTATTTAAATTGTCATTCCGTTAGAAATTACTAATTTTTGATCAGGACTCATTTATTTTATCCTTGTTTTCATCAATCTTATAATTTGTACACATTACTTAGTATTGATAATCAGTAAATCAAAAACTCATCAATTTATCTATATTTATTTGAAAATATCAATATCTTTCATGTCTTTCATTTAAAATGAGTTCATTCTTTTATTCCTAATTTTTCTTTATGATTTCCTACGAACGATAAAATATAACTGCACATTGTTTGTTTGCCAACTTATTCTGACTAATTAATAATATGAATTTTAATTCGAATTTTAATTACTCATTTACAATTTCGACTCGCCAATTTCATCCTTCCTTTCATCAATCTGATCGATGATTTTATTTACATCATCTGATGATTCTTCCTTCGCGTTCTCTGAGTTTTCTTTGCTTTCATCTGTATTAGAGTTTGTGTTGTTCACTTCAGAACTTTTTGTTTCTGCATCAACTTGTTTCCGGTGAGTTTTTCGGGCTCAATTTAACTCCAAGAGGCGTTTCAATTTTTTCTTCATTAGAAGTTGAATTATCAAAGTACGAAGAGATTGGCCTAATTTTTTTAGCTCCTGCGAAAATCTCACTACTTTTTTTCTTTTTTTGGGGACCACTTGGGTACGCGCGTTTCGACAAATTCATTTTTCGATGCTGTTCGAAGCCGAATGAAAAAGCGTACAAGAAAAACAAAAGTTCTCAGTAAAGTGGCACTTTTTTGTGGAAAAACTGTTCGGAAATAGAGATCTTGACGGAAAAGTAGATAAAACTCACCAAAGAAAATTAAAAAATCTTCCAATCGTCATTGAGATGATGATTTACAAAACGTCAGAAATCTTGGAAATAAAGGTTAAACACTATCGCTAGATTTCTTCATTGTTTACATTGTGCGTTCAGTGTGGTGCCACACTCAACCACACTGCTGCCACGCGAGGGAATCAAACAAATGAACCTCGGGTCGGTATATAGTTGGTTCTATTAGTTGTTACTGATTCAGAGGGCCCTGGTGTTTACCACAGTGGCGTAACTACAGACGTGGGCCGTGGGAGCCCCGAACAATTTCTCGTCTGGAGGCTCTTTGATGACCTTTTGTTTTTTTTTTTTTCTGGTTTTCTACTTTCGATTCCGCGATTTGGGGGCCCCTTGGTTCAGGGGGCCCTGGTGTTTACCACCCCCAACAGCCCCGGTAGGAACGCCACTGTACAAAACCCAGCGAACGTGGGAACACGATCTGCGGGCGAGCTCTTGTTCCGCCCAGCGGACGCAGATACCCGAAAGGGGAACAAGCATAAAACCCGAAAGAGGGAACACCGGATAATGCTACAATCGAAAGTTAAAGCTACTTGCACGGTCCCTGGGAGGTTACGCCACTGCCCGGTATCTCGATACGCGAGAGTTCCCCGGTACTAGAGCCGCTATTGACGTAGGAATCGACGCGAGCAGACGATAATCGGTGGACACGCCCGAAGACAGCCGATCGAGCGCTTGAGTGCGGAGAGCGCTGTTAAGAAAATGGCCGAATAAACTCATGATTTGAAAAACTGGCGCCGGCAACCGACAAATGTAATCGACACCACTTGTTGATGTAGGGCGTGCCCTGACAAAATTCTCGCGAGGGAAAAAACTCCGAGGTATCGCTCAAAACCTTGCCCAAGTTACGATCCCGTAAAGGCGAGGGTATATAATCGGCGATTTCCGTGACACGGATTCACGCACTATCGTATTCCTCACAAGAGGCACTAAATGCTAAGAATCATGTGGGGGGCTATGAGGAATAGAATAGTTTGTTGACCTGGCAACCAACAGTGTATGAAAAACAGCATACGTTGTTAGAAAAAATTTGGTAAATTTTCCATACAAGTTTTGGAAGTTTTTAACCCATACTCTGCATGTAACTTTTTCCATAAATTGATCCGAAAAATTTTCCATACGCTATGAGAATCCTTACATGAATATGGAAATTTTTTCTACAATTTATAGAGGAATCTCCAAAAAACGTATCCTCATAATTACGTTTAAAAAATTTTTTATTTGACTATGTAGTAGAAGGAACAGGCCTAGTGAGACAATTTTACTGCATTCTTTTAGTAATTTTACTAGGTTAACCAGTACCTCAAATTATCCAGATCAATGCAGACTGGATGTCATAATTTTACCAAAAGATTTTTTACTGTGTCCCTGAAAACAATAAAAAGCATATCCATCTTATCTTTGTCTTATCATATGCATAGCATTAAATCAGTTACCACTGATCTAAAATTCAAAATGTGCCAATACTGAGTTTCTCCAGCTAAGGCTTAGATTGGAGTAGGTATAAAACTTATAGTTTTTACATTGTTTTCTTATCGTTTTGTGAAAAACAATAGGGAGGGTAAGAGTAGTCCTTCTACAGTGCACAAACACCACTTTCATTTTGGCACCAGAACTTTTTCAAACCGATTAAAAATTTCTTTTTCAATGAAAAAATAGGTGAAATCCTCCCCTCCCCCTCCCACCAAACATTGTCAATGTGTAAACACCAGCAGAATTAATAAAAACGGAGCAAAATTGTGATTGAGGAAAAACTTGATGAAAAAAGTAAAAGAAATAAATTAATAGAAAAGGAAAATATTTGATTGTTAAGTAATCTTGAATTATCTTCAATATTAATAATTTACCAATCCTGAGGAGACAAATAAGCTGAAACGTTAATAGATCGTAGCTAAAACAGGAGTTCAATTCATTAAATGATAAGCCATTATAATGAAATAATAAACAAACAAAAAATTTTTTTGAACATCAATTTTTACAGTTGTTGTACGTCACCCGAGCCGTCGGGAAAAGACGTAAACATGATGAGGGAATTTTTCGGAACGAGAGATTTTCGAGGTTTTCGAGAGCGTTCAATGCGAACCCTCGAAAATCCCACGCGGCCACATTGTAAAGAGAAGTGGGAAGCGTGGGAAAGTGGGAAGCGTGGAGAAGTGGGAGCAGCAGTCAAGGTGGGACTGATAGAAAACTACTCGAAATAAGGAAAGTGGGAAAATGGGAAAATTAATCGGGGGCTCATGATTGGTGCATTGGCCAGCAGCGAGAGCGTATATAAAGGGCCGCGAGCGACCGAATCTGCAGATTCCATCGAGCCTTTCTCGGCTGTGGAACTCCTCCCAACCCACCAAGCTCCTAACCTCGTGCAGCCTCTCTCGGCTCCGAGCCCATCCAATATCCTCACCCCGTGTAGCCTTTCTCGGCTCCGGGTTTTCCACTGAATATCCTCACCCCGTGTAGCCTTTCTCGGCTCCGGGTTTTCCGCCGCATATCCTCACCCCGTGTAGCCTTTCTCGGCTCCGGGTTCTCCGCCGAATATCCTCGCACCGTGTAGCCTTTCTTGGCTCCGGCCCCAGTTCCTCTCCGTGTAGCCTTGTCTCGGCTCCGGAATTCCCACCACATTCCAAACCGTGTAGCCTTTCTCGGCTCCGGCTCCCAAGTTACTTCTCAGAAACTCATCTCGGCCAACTGGCCAACGCAACTGCGCCACCGAGGGAATTACTCAGGGGCTCGTCTCGGCCAACTGGCCAGCGCAACTGCGCCACCGAGGGAATTCTTCAGGAGCTCGTCTCGGCCAACTGGCCAGCGCAACTGCGCCACCGAGGGCCTACTTTAAAAGTCTCTTATGTTAATATCAGATATAAAATGAATAAAAGTATAAGTGAATCATGTAGAAATAGTGGCTAATAAACGACTCCTCGGGAGCTTAAATTGTTGATCCATGGACTTTTATTGGATAACGCCTCATTGTTGACGTCCCCTCCTTGTTTGACGTATGACAATTTGGCGCCCAACGTGGGGCACATGACTTTTTCGGATGAAAAAGGACCCCTCTCGACGAAAGAAACAAGTCTCAGAGGCTGAGCTGATCCCCCGCCATCAGCGAGCACTTCGCCGTGAGCTAGACCGAACAAAGCTTAGCAAAGAACCCACTCAAGCAGAGGTTTCTGGGAACCGAATAAACCCAGTGGCGCCCAACCAATCAACCATGGAAGCAACGAACCAACCAATCATCGCGTCAGGCTGCGAAGGACGAGGTCATCTGGTTGACCCATCTCTTGAGAAAGCAGTTGGCCCCTCACCGACCATAGAACAGGGTGGCCTTCACCACGACTCCACAGCAATCAGCGAGCAACCAAACGCCTCACCTTCAGAGACTAGCGAGTCTCATAGGAGGCATCAGGTTTGCCACCAGTCTAGTGCACCTGGGCGTGCTCGCGTGCCTGATGAAACGGACTTGGCAGCCATGTTGGAGAAACTGACGAAATTGCTCACTCCCCTGGCAGGGAACCTGGCTGCCGAGGGAGGTCGGTCCCAGTTTTTCCCCGACGATGGTGGGCCAAAAGGAGCAGTCTTGCCGCCCCTTTCTCAGCACACTACAGCATGTGAGCAGTCATCCACTCACTCTCCGCCCTACATGGCATACCATCAAGTGACAACTCTCCTTCAACACACCCCCGCATACTCCCAGGCATATGCTTACACTCAACCCACCACGGCACATCCCCAGGCAACTACTTACACTCGGCCCACCAAGGCCTACCCTCAGGCTGCCACGTTCTCACAGCCCAGCGCGGCCTGGTACCAACCAGCAACGTGTGCTCCGCAACCGACCGGCTTCACCCATACCATCCCGTTGCCACAGCCCGTGTTTCATGGTTACGACTATGAGAACCCCCTTAAATTTCTGTCCAAGACGGAGGCCTACTACTTGGGGGCAGCGGTTCACCCCGCTCATTACTCCCTCATGATTGGAGGGGTGTTAAGGGGGCAAGCGGAGCAATGGTGGAAACTCTACCAAAACATGGACCTGACCTGGCCGCGGTTCGTGGAACTGTTTTTGGCCAGATTTAATAGCATGACTCTCCTGTCCAAGCTCCAAGCTCAGCTGTACTCGAAGCGACAGGCGGAGAGAGAGCCGGTAGGACCATTTTTACAAGCAAAATATCAAATTTTCGAAAGAATTCGACCAGATGAATCCGAGACAGCAAAAGTCGCCTCGTTACTCGAGCTGATCAAGCCGAGTATTCGACGTCAAGTTCGAGCCTCCCGCCCGGTTACGTTTGAGCAGCTCCTGACGTATTCTATCGAGGCCGAACAGGATGACGCAGAGATAACGGTGCCCAAGTGCACTCCTAGAAGGGAGCATCCTAAGACGATAACAGCCTATGCGAACCAACAATTTCCTAAGTGTTGGCATTGCCCCGAGAGGCATTATCATCGAGACTGTCCGGTGCTACTCGGACGCCGAGATCAGCTCCCCAGCGAGCAATTGGAAAGAGCTGTGGCAAACTTTCGGCCGGCGGAGATGCCCCGCGCCCCAGCGCCATTAATCAACAGCGTGAGCCCAGGAACCGACTCTTTGCCGCGGGTCCTGGTCAAAATCGCAGGCCAAGAGGTTTTCGCCCTAATAGACACGGGAGCCTCTCACAACTTTGCGAATTCCCGCCTGATCCCCGACCTGAAAAAGAGTGCTGGAAAGAGAAGCTTGCCACAGATACAACTGGCTACAACTAATTCTAGCATGCCACTAGTTGGATTAGTGGCCTTGACTCTGGACGTCCAGAGCCACACTCAAAGCATCGAGGCCCTGGTGTCCGACCAACTCCGTGAGGACCTGGTACTGGGCCTACCGTGGTTAAAATCGCAGAACGCCATTTTTGACTTAGCCAACGAGTGCCTGCATGTGGGAATTCAAGATCGACACACCCTTTATTTGCGCCAGACCATTGCTGATCCAATTCTACCATCTGTAGAACCAGCTGTAGATGAACATGCATTCCCACAACAACAGCCACAACCACAACAGCAGAGCTCCGATTTGCTGGAAAACCCATCCAAAAACCCAGCAACCCCTCATCCTATTACTACTATGAAACTTGATGAAAGTTTCGATCTCCCACTTCTCTCCTCAGGACCACCCCCAGTTGTTCCTCGCACGAATGTTCAACAAATTAATCAAATTAATCCAACGCACCTACCCCCGTTCATGTTTCAAAAGAACCTTTCGCCATGGAACAAAAACCGCACAAAATCTGATAATATCCATTTTGATCCGCCGGATAACGAACAAAGTCTGGATAACCCAAATCTTGTGAGAAATCGCATCGGGGCCAAACGCAAGAAAAAGGAAAAATCGAAACAAAAGAAAAGAAAGAAAACGCAATCCAAACAAACACGAACGCTCTGAATCTCACCGTCCGAAAAAGGCCGGCGATTGTTGTACGTTGGTCGTAAAACCGAGAAAACCGTCAACATAGATAAGTTTTTCGGAACGGGAGATTCGAGCGTTTTCGAGAATGATTAGAACACTCGAACTTTCCCCGCTGCCTTATCGGGAGATAAGAGGGGCGAGTGGGGAAAATTATCGAAGTTTCCTGATTGGCGCGCGGATCGCGACCAAGAAGGGACTTCAAGCATCGCGCGCGACAGAAGCGGCAGATTCCATCGAGCCTTTCTCCGCTCTGGAACTCCTCCCAACCCACCAAGCTCCTAACCTCGTGCAGCCTCTCTCGGCTCCGAGCCCATCCAATATCCTCACCCCGTGTAGCCTTTCTCGGCTCCGGGTTTTCCGCCGAATATCCTCACCCCGTGTAGCCTTTCTCGGCTCCGGCTCCCAAGTTACTCCTCAGAAACTCGTCTCAGCCAACTGGCCAGCGCAACTGCGCCACCGAGGGAAGTCTTCAGGGGCTCGTCTCGGCCAACTGGCCAGCGCAACTGCGCCATCGAGGGAACTCTTCAGGGGCTCGTCTCGGCCAACTGGCCAGTGCAACTGCGCCACTGAGGGCCTACTTTAAAGGTTTCTAATGTTAATATTAGATATAAAATGAATAAAAATATAAGTGAATCATGTAGAAATAGGGGCTAATAAACGACTCCTCGGGAGCTTAAATTGTTGATCCATGAACTTTTACTTGATAATGCCTCATTGTTGACGTCCCCTCCTTTTTGACGTACAACACAGTTTTGTAGAAAATTCAGATATATTCAACTTTCTCAAATCAAAGTTTCGTGAAAATATAACAGTCTCAGAAGTAAAAGAAGGTTAAAATTAACACTGTGCGACAAAATTTAACTTTAGGAATTCGGAGCTGCTCTCATTATGATAAATCGATTGTATATGATCCCAAAAATATCACTTTCACAGCATTTTGCAAAGTTTGCTCTTGTTTGCGAGGAATGAATTGTTTTAATTTATAATTTTCGAGTCGCGTATTTTCCATGATAATGATCGGATTTTCACGATTCAAAAACGACAATACACGTATATGAAATCAAGAAATTACCTATTACCGTTACTGGTACCTCGACTGTACCTTGGGCCCACGAGGCTTTCAAGCGGATATAATGGGCGAGGCGATTTAGTCATCACCTTTTCCTCGAAAAAAATCATGTTTTATTCGGCAGAAAGTTAACTTTGGAAAGAAGAGGTTATTTAAGAATCTGATTGCTGGAATATATTTCTTGACGTCAAATACGTGCACCGTCGTTTTTGAATCATGAAAATCCGATCACTATCATGGAAAATACGCGATTCGAAAATTATATACTAAAACAATTAATATCTCGCAAACAAGAGCCAACTTTGCAAAATGCTGTGAAAAGAATTTTTTTGGGATCATATACGATCGATTTATCATATTGAGAGCAGCTCCGAATTCCTAAGATTAAATTTTCTCGCACAGTGTAATTCGTGGGCCGCTGTACAAGGAAGAACCTATTTTATGTTGATGATAATTTTTGTGAAGACATTGAATTTTATAATACAAAACGATTTTTATCACTTAGCTGAGATTATTGATCTGTATTGCTTCACAATCTACAACGGAGAGATAACTTGAAGTTAACATCGGTAATGCAAAAGTTCGACTTGATGCAGATTCCCGTGGAAAACAATATCCAATTCAAAGTTACTAAAATAATGCGAACACCACGAAAGTTGTATGTACTTGTTGAAAGTTACTGACAAACTTTTTCTACTATTGAATGGGAATAAGCTTAAGCAATACTGGTAGACGACCCAGGTAATTTTCATCCTTATAGAAACCTTATAAGAAAATAAACTGTAGCATAAGAATCAAATTTCTCATAAGTTTACCTTATAAAAATATTATAAGAAACTGCAATTTCTTATAAAGAATTGAGCTGAAAAATTTTATCAAGTTCTTTTTCTTATACGATTCAATCAAATACGTAGTTATGAAAAATTTCAATTTCCTACTAGGTCTCCATAAGGTCTGTAAGGCGCAACGTATAAGAAATTGAATTCTTATAAACGATTTCGTTCTCTTACGAGTTTTTATAAGGAATAAAGCGACTAAGAGAACCAATCGTTGCCTTTTAATCGAGTTTCTCTACAGCACTGTCAAGAAGTTGAATTACAAGTCTAAAGGTTGTCATCTTTTTCATTGATAAAACAAATAACATAAAAACATGTAAAGAGTCTAAAAAAGATACAATGGCATTGCAATTATGCCTCGGTCACTTTGCATATAAATTGGTGATTGATATGAAACTTGACGGCAGCCGACGAAATAATTCAATCTACTTTTATTTCTGAAACTATTATATTTTCACGAAACTTTAATTTTAGAAAGTTGACTGTATCTGCTTTTCATATGAAACTCTAAAGATTGATGTTGAAAAAAAGATTTTTTTTTGTTTATCATTTTAGTATAAGTGTGTATCAATAAATGAATTGGAATCCTGTTTTCGCTATGAATCATTGACGTTTCAGGTTATTTGTCTCTTTCAGATTTGTCAATTATTCAAATTCAAAATAATCTTTGTAGCCATTTCCAGATTACTTGACAGTCAAATCTTTTTCTTGTACATTAATTCATTTCTGATTTCAATACTTTTGTATCGTACTTTTTTCATCAAGTTTTTTCTCAATCAGAATTTCGCTCCATTTTCATTAATTCTGGTGTTTATACATTGGCGATGTTTAGTGGGAGGGGGGAGGGGTATTCAAATACGAAATATTCAAAAAATTGTTGATCTAATTAAATATTTGAATCATGAAAAACAAAATGTTTATCACAGTGTCAAGGTTCCACTATATGAGGTTAGAAATAAAATTTCAAAAAAGTTGTTTTTCCAAATTTCTGCGAAATTACAAATTTTTATTATAAGTTCGAGTCGAAGCTTCGATAAAAAAAATAAATTTTGGTCAATAATCATTATCATTGGTAGTTTGAGTTTCAAAATAGAACGAGTTATCGAAACAGAGCCTATCATTGTATTGTATATTTCCTGTATCATTCAGTTTGAATCAGTGATTCAAATACTGAATTATGGTATGACATTTTCCTGAAGTTCTAACCGTTTAAAATTAAATGAAAAGAAAAATTAAATAAATTTTAAATTTCTCGCCAAAGGGAGAATTGTATGAAACATTTTGTTTGTGAGCATAAAGTTTGTTGTTTCAACCGGAAGTTCGTTGAGTGAAAAAGGAATTTTTTTTCTTGAATACTCGTCTTTTTTCTTCGTTTGATTTCAAACGTTTGGAGCTTCATCTACGTAATTATGACAATTAAAATCGATTGATTAGTTCATTATTTTGGAAGTTTTTTTTATAGTTTCGAGAATGAAAATTTTTTTCTAATATATTGTACGGTGAAATCTAACTTCAAAAATAAATTAAAAATAAAATTATTTTTCATTTGTTACAACTGACTTACATCTCATATAATATATTCAATGCAGCGTGAATAAAAAATAAATAAAGAATGTAAAATATTCATTTGGATGCAAAAAATTATTTTTATTATTTTGTTTTTGCTGTGTCATTGAATTTACCTCAAAGCAATTTTAACTTAGAAACACTGAAAAATAAACTAACAAAAAGTACATGTATAATATGAACTAATAAGAATAAAAATACCAAAAAATACGAAAATGTATTATCTTGCTATTGTAGATAAAATATTTTCCGAATAATCTACGTCTATGATGCATTGAAAAAATAGCCGAAGCAATATTGATAGATAATATTCGAAATGCTGTTCATTCATGCGTAAGAAATAAATAAAGAAAAAAGACTTCATGCAATAATTTATGTATGAATGTATTGTTATGTATTAGAACACGACAGGCGTCTCCAAGTGAGACTCTCGAGTGGAGAGGGTGTCGTCAATGAGACATTTATTCTGTAAGATATCGGTTTTATTTTTATCAGTGGATGTAGTTATTGATTAGTTATAATCCAGTTCTCTTGTTATCCACCCGAATATTTCTTTGTGGACGATGTAAGGCCGAAGACCTCTTCGTACGTCGGTGGTGGCCCGATGTCGGCGCCGGGGCGAAGAAGAGGAGGGGTAGTTGGTGTTTCGTCCTCCTCCCGGAGGCGGGCTTCGGTATCTGGCGAGGGGAACGGGGAAGAGGGTCTCTCCGGATGGGTCTGGTGCAGACGGCGCCTGGGGCTCGTAGTAGCTTGCGACTGGGTTGAGTTCTCTCGGGGAGATTCCTGGGTCAGATCTATAACCACAGGTTGGCGTCGGGCCACTCCCGTACGGCGGCTCCGTCGTACCCGGTCAGTTCGGCTCCGTTGCAGCTGTTCCCGGAGTGAGCGTACCAGCATGTACGGAAGGCTCACCATCCGGTCCTCGAGGATGATCGGGAGCGAGGGCGTAGATTGTGACAGAGGCCAGGAATCTCCCGTAGTACCAGGAACCCCAGGGTCAGTGTGAACTAACAGTTGACGGATACGTTCGTCGAGGGATAGGCGTGGGGCGGGTGGGGTGGGTCCCCTGTTGAACCCGCTGGAGGGAGAAATCTCACGGCTTGAGTGGGCTCGCTGGAACTTGGTCCTGGGCGCGTGACGTTTGCTTCTTGGAGAAGCCCCAATACGTAAGGGACTGCGTCCTCAAGTTTTTCCGGGTACGAATTTATTCCTGGAATGCGGCCGGCTTGAAACTTTAACTCCACCCAGATGTTCGGATGTCCTCGGTCGCTTAAATCCAGCTTTCGGACACAATCCGTGTCTCCGTGCCTTTGCCTTGGCTTCCCAAAGATTGGAGGAAAACTCGGCCACTGATTAACAGGAGGGGGGGGGATACAGACTCGACTATTAAATGAAAGAAATTCCCCCCCCCCCCCAATATTAGACTCGCAACCAGTTATTAAGAACTCATGAATTCAAGAAATAGGTAAAGTTGGTGCGAAACTAACTTGAAACTTAGGCAAATATGAAATATATAATCTTAGTACGAAACCAAACAGGCAAATATGAAATAAATAAAGTTGGTGCGAAACCAACTTTTAAAAACAAGCAAATAAGAGAAACGAAAATGGATGCGAAACCAATTTTCAAAAACAGGCAAATAAGAAAAATGAAAAGTTGGTGCGAAACCAACTTTCAAAAACAAGCAAATAAGAAAAATAAAAAATTGGTGCGAAACGAATTTTTAAAAACAGACAAATAAGAAAAATGAAAAGTTGGTGCGAAAGCAACTTTCAAAAACAGGCAAATAAGAGAAATGAAAAATTGGTGCGAAACCAATTTTTAAAAACAGGCAAATAAGAAAAATGAAAAGTTGCTTACTTGTTCCTTTTTTCGGTATTCCGGACTGATCAGAGGCGAAGAAAAGACTGCTTAACTAAACAGGGCTGATCGATCAAGACTGACAAATTACGACTGTTTAAACAAGAGTTCTTCCAGAATCAGACCGACTTCGACTCGGATTTGTACCAGCCTTTATACCCGAAAATTCCCACTCAGATTTTGGCGAAAAAAAATCTAGAAACTTCGACTTTCCAATTTTCGTTAGGCAACAACAAAAAAACAAGGTCGATTTCCCCAATTTCTAATTGATAATTCTAATCTAAAGAATGCTTTTAGGCCAATTATTGCAAGCTCATCATAATATCCCATTGTGAAAAAGATTCATTATAATAAGCGTATTCGATATGAAAAAAAAAACAATCCCATAAAACTACGATTCAGGAAAACATGGTATCCCGAAAGAAATGGAAAGTGGATGGATTCACGAAAAAAACAAAAGTGCTCAGGCGGCATGAAGTCTGGGCATGCAGGTCCCCTAATACAGTGCCGCGACTAGGCCCGGTTGAAAGCCAATCGAGGTCGAATTCCTAAAATATATATCGTGAAAAGCATGATGCTCGCGATATATAACAGTATTTAAGGGGGGCACTCTATGAAATACTTAGAAAAATGGTCAATTTTCTTCATTTTATTGTACAGAAACCGTAAAATACAGCAAAATTGCGTTTGCACTATATGTTAATGTTAGTTAAAGGTTAAAAAAAAAAATTGTTTTTAATAAAAAAAAAAAAAAATGGCGGAAATAATGAGGATATCCCGAGGCGTGTTTTAAAAAAGGCGTCTCCCCGTTCACACAAAATCGTCTAGAGTTCAAGTCTGCAACATACAAGTGATATACCAAATTAATCGGCAAGTTTTTCTCAAGTGCATAAACCTCAAAAACAATAATAATTTTTAAAATTTAGTAACAAAACCGTACGAACAAAAAAAAGTTTTTTTTTTTGTTGTTTTCAAAGAAAAAAAAGTTGATATAAATTTTTTAAACATATTTCTGAGGTTCATGCACTTCTGTGTAGAATATTATACAAAAAAAGTATAACTTCATGAAAATCGGCTCAATAGTTTTTTTTTAATTGTGTGAACGGACGCGGAAAACGTAGTTTTGAGGAAACGCGCTTCAAAGTACAGGTTCAGAAAAAAGATGGTTTGTGGAGACTTACGGGTCTCCAATTTAGTCAGCAATGCCAGCTCCATACAGTACTCCCTCACAATCCTCGAAAAACTCGTTCTCAGCTAATCGGGCCGCCCTTCGAGCCGTACGAGCCTCTTTGGTGGAATCGCTGTAGCGCTTGCCCGCGCGCGCGAGTCGAGCCTTGTCCAACTCGTCCGCCATGGTCTTGCATTGCTGTCTGATCGTTATGTTCAGCATGTCCATTACCAGCAAAATCTCGGCGTGCCCTTCATTGAAAGTTCCCGCAGCTATAAAGGCTGCAGTTTCGACGATTTTTTTTCCCTGAATGCAAATGTTTTGGGCAAAGGCGCCACACCGTACTGTTGAACGACTCGTTCGCATTTTGTATATGTCCGCCGAAACACTTGAGTAAAAGATCGTCCTTCGAAAGATCTTCGTATATAGGCCGAATGTGTTTTTCAACATCTGGTGGAATTACGCGCGGGGGATGTTTGAAAGACTTCAAATTTTTAGCTGCCTGCTCCTTGTGCCACTCACACCAGCTGTCAGCTCCCTCGGGGCAATTTTCGTGTTGAGGCTTTTCATCCATCGAACAATAATGTTGAAGAGTAGCCATGATTGCATTTTTCATATCCTTCACTGACCGTAAATTCCTCCTTATCGTCAAGCCATAAAAAATTGTCAATTTTTTTATCAGAACCTCTGTCAGTCTTCCTTTGCCACCAAGTTTTGCACTCTTTTTTATGTTTCGGAGTCGGGTACCCATCCGCTTCTGCACATGACCCACGCATTCGCTTTTGACTACAGGATACTTGTCGCCGTAGGGGTTGGATTTCTCAATATTAGTGTACGTTTTGGAGTCACCGTCACCGATGTCATTAAGGTATTTTACTCCAAATTTTTCTTCTGACCTCGCGAACATTTCGTTAATGGAATCGACTTCCATTTTTCCCGCCGACCCATTGTGATTTTGGGAGCATGTTTCTTTATGTTCCTCAAACTATTCCTCATATTCTTCTGTGCCTTCTCTCGAACGCCATGAAGTGCATGCCTGGCAAAAGGAACTTTTTACAATGAGATCCAAAACTTTCCCGCTGTAATTTCCGATGAGGGTTGTGACGTCGTACAAAGATGTGAAACCTCTTTTTTTCCATGACCCGTCACTGGACACTTTGAAATTCGTTTCACATCGACCATTTTCGACATTTTTAATTTTTTCCTCTTCAACCGCTTTCTTCGTGATTTTTTCGAACATAGCACTCGCCGCATCATGAATTTGGATCACTGCACGCTCGTACGTACTACTCGAAATACCATTACAAAGGTCCATAAACCCTCAGAAAAAGTTCAGTCCTTCACGCCCGATACCAAGTAATCGCATCACTAATACGAGCTGTTTGTTTCTTTCCTTTCGACCGCACACACAAGAGACAACAATTTGGAACCCTAAGCCTTTTTGCCCAGTTTCTCCGAAGTAATTTTCTTTTTACACGTGCCACAGACAAGCATTTCTGAAAGTGCACCGAAAACCGCGACGAAATCTATGATTCGATACACGTGCGAAACACTAACAGGAACATTTTCAACGCGTTTAGTATTCATTTTTCGAGCAGCGGCACTATCATTCGGCTTAACTTCGTCGGCATTTTGAGCGTTATCAACCCCGACATGCTGATTTCCATGAAACTTTTGTTCTTCGCACGCAACGTTTTTCGATTTTCTCGCGTAACTTTATGTCGATTCATAGCGCAGCTCGTCAAAGATCGGTTGTCAGATCGGTACTGGCGTGAGAAACAGCGAGAAAATGTAGAAATTTTGGGGATACTAAATAAACCTGTCAAGTCACACTGTTATACTTGTATACACACATGGATCTGAAAAATATTCAGCAGAACCAGGAAAACAGTGACAAGTCGGAACACACCATGAAAACAGGGTGAACAATGAATAGGCGAGAAGAGAGTTTCGGCCGTTCGGCACGCGCGCGGTTCTCGCTATCTGGCGTGGCGTGAGGCAATTCAAGGAACTGTCTCTTTGAAAGTATTCGGAGTTTGACTTTCAAACTTTCCAAAAAATTTCCTGAATAATATATCTATCGATTAAAGCAAAGAAAAAAAAATCGATTTTTCGAAATTATTTCATAGAGTGCCCCCCTTAAGGTTGTCCTGCAGCTAGGGTCGAATAATGAGAATTCGATCAAATTACACATACAGATAGTTTATGGCACCTTACATCACCTAAAAATTTCGAAGTGCTCTTGTCCTAGGTTTTCAAGCAATAAGTGCTCAAAGTTCAGAAAAAATACATGGGCTTATGGGAGCGCATCAATTTTTACTTTTTCTCCTCCAAAAACAGTTACTTGCAGAAATGAGATTGCCACGAAAAACAAATATATCATGAAGCATAGCCTTACAAAAGTACTATGCAAAGTTTTAAAAAGATTTTGTCTGCGGAAAAAAAGGGATACTGCATTTCGTCGGCGAATTCACGAAATTTATCGCTTGCACTCGAGAAACGCAGCAACGTCGGACTGTTACTCACGCGCTCGTAGTGTGTGAGTGAAAACCGTGCGAGGTTGGTTATCAATAAGACAGCGAAAGCGACGTTGCCAAGCGTACGCGTACGATTGTCAATATGTTCTACGATTGATATTGTAAAATATTATTGATTTTCACGTTTCACAAAATTATTTGATGAATTTACAGCTATACGTCTTTATAAAAAAATTGAAATATTGCTTACAACAAGAGTTGCAAGCCATATGAATTTTCATTGCATAAAGTTGGCAGCGAATTCAAACTCCAATGCTTTGGCATAGGGCGCAATTGTACCACCATGATAAAGCAAGATCTAGCTTCAGGACAACATTAAAAAAAAACGAACGAATAACATAAAGAATAAATGATTTTCACACAATATGAATAGCAAATTGATTATAAATGTCACACATAATAGTATGATACAATTATACGATTATGATGAATATATAACATTAATTGACCCAACAAAAGAAGTGATATCTCCCGCCACCTTCCTCTACTCACCACACACCTTGCCAAACTAAAAGCGGGCCGTCGCTTTTATATGCCAACAGATTCATTTTTTCCTATTAGAAACTGTTTGCTTCTTCTCTTATAAAACTTTTGTTCAAAATCACTTATATGAAAGTTGTGGTATCTAACAATTCGTCGATTATCAAATAAACATTACACAAACTAAAGCTGTGATATCCACAACGACACGTCGATCTACATTTTGAATATTGATTTCTTTCCGTGAAAAAGAATAACCTTTCAACAAAAAAATGACTGAAATATTAGTATTATACCAGCAACTGATTATTTAATGTTCAAAGGCAAGCGACGGTCCGCTTCGGATACTGCTTTATAACGGCCTTTCAAATTGGTTATGATCATTTTTTCATGACGAGAATGTATTTTTAATCATTTTTCACTGTGATGACGCATAAAATCGAATGTGTTGTATGAATAAACCATCGAAAGTATTCACGGGTTTTTTAATGTTATCAGCAACTTAGTGTGTAATTATTGCTTTAAATTCCTCTTTCAATTTAATGTGGAAACCTTGTGTAATATAATCTTTTTGAAAATATTCATGGTTTGAATAGTAAATTGTGTAGCTAGGGGCAAAAACAGCCGATTTAGAACGAGTGTGAGGTTTGCCGCCTGACCTTAGCGAAGCGAAGGCGGCAATCACACGAGTTCTAATCGGCTGTTATTGCTCCGAGGTACAAACGATGCTTTTTGCCTCGAAAACAGTGAAAACGAGCGTACCAAAACTGTTTTGATATGGCAAATGAAGTATTGAAAGTTACCAGAACCATATAGCGATCCGAATTTCCTCAAAAGATATTTAAATTTATAAGAATAATAAGACGCCACCTTCAGAAACGTATCAAGAATAAATTCCTTAAAAAATTTTCATACGTTCATTTTTTAAAATCTATAAATTCTTAAAAGATTTTTATGGCGTTACCTTGAAAGGATTTAAAATGTATATACTTAAGACTTTGATAAGTCTCGCAATCGGACGCAATGAGCTGGTCAGTCTTATTTTTTTACTATCAATTGCACTCTGAACGCACTTATAATATATTATGAGTTTGTCGAAATTTGCTATAGAATATTTTATTTATAATCTGGTGCATCATTTTCGTTAACAGTTCCGATTATAAGCAAAACGTGAAATCAAGATTCTAATATTTCCAACGATAGGCATGCACATAAAGAAAGTGTATTTCATTTGAATGAAATAATTATAACATCTGAACCAGAGTAAATTCATCTTCATTGAAAAAAATACTCGAGTGAAAGATTTTCATTCAAAAGAGACAATGTAATCGTTTTTTTGCTTGTTTTACTGGCAGAAGAAAAATGTATTGCCGGGAGTATTGATTTGTTAATACAGGTGATTGGCGAAAAGCGTTTACAATTTGTTTTCATCCAAAATTTTTCGAGTAAATCGTAGTTGCTTTCCATTAAAACAATTCTTAAATTGTAAAATAATGAACTAGTTATTCTCAAAGCTACTATTATTCTCCTTCATTTTCCGAAACAAAGTGACTAATACATACACAAAATTTTCGGCAAAAAGAAGCGCAGCGTGAATGGTGGTACGACATTCAAATGAGAAAAATCGAAAATTGTTTGGTCAGTTGTTTGGAGTTTAATCTCTGATTACCTATCTAATTGGAAGATATCACTTTCAACTTTAAAGTATCTAGAAGTATTAATATATGAATTTCTCGACATTACTAGAGATAAATACATTCTCGTCAAGAAAAAATGGTCATAATCAATTTGTAAGGCCGTTATAAAGCAGTATTCGAAGCGGACCGTCGCTTGCCTTTGAACATTAAATAATCAGTCGCTGGTATAATACTAATATTTCGGTAATTTTTTTGTGGAAAGGTTATTCTTTTTCAAGAGAAGAAATTAATATTCAAAATGTAGATCAAGGTGTCGTGGGTATTACAGCTTTAGTTTGTGTAATGTTCATTTGATAATCGATGAATTGTTAGATATCACAACTTTCATATGAGTGATTTTGAATAAAAGTTTTATAAGAGAAGAAGCAAACGGTTTCTTAAAGGAAAAAATGAATTTGTTGGCACCCCTACTGAAAATGAAATTCTCATGTTAATCTCATGTCACATCTCATATAAGATCTGATATGAGTTCTCGTGTCGCTGTGAGATCTGATATGAGATTTTACAGAAGTTCTGGAACGGCCAATTTCTTAGGTCATATCTCATATCAGATCTCCCCCTTGAAATGGGCCGCCCAGAACTTATGTAAAATCTCATATCAGATCTCACGTGAGACACGAGAACTCATATCAGATCTTATATGAGATGTGACATGAGATTAACATGAGAATTTCATTTTTAGTAAAGACATGAAAGCGACGGCCCGCCTTTACATTGGCAAGGTGTGTGGTGAGTGGAGGGAGGTGGCGGGGGTAAGAAAAACAGAGAATGAGAAGGAGTCAAATAGGCGAGGAGAGCGATCCCCCACTTTTTTCTGTTCTCCTTTCGCCAACTTCGTCCCCTTCAAGCGGCCTTGTGCCTGAGGAGAAATCCGCGATTCCTTTTCTTCTCGAATTCAGCCGTCGGCGTCGTACGCGAAATAACTTGTGCGGCAACAACGCGTTTATGTGAGAAGTGCTTATTTTCCTTCAAAAGTATGGATTTCTCCGACAGCGGCGAAATATAATTTTTAAACAGTTTTAAAAAATGTATGTACATGGAACAAACTCAACTTATCATTTCTTAACAGCTTATGAGCTTAGAAAACAGCTGAAAAAAATTCTGATCTGAGGTAAAAATTTGAATGAATTGAAAGCATTGAAGCAAATGATGTAAAATCATGAGAGTGTAGAGTCATTATTTTCAAAATCAGTTTGGTCTTCACTGACCAAATCACTGATTTCTCTCAAATTTTGTAAATAGTCACGTAAACTAGTTTGAAAATATACGTATTTTTCATTTTGGGCTGAAAATTGGTTTTTGTTGAGAAATTTAGATTTTAGATTTTGCTGTCAAATTTAGAGTAACCTCACTTTTGTCGAAAACTTATTTTTAAATCCTTCTTTCTCATCAGAAAATCTATGAGTTTTATTAATTTTTACATTAAAACGTTCGAAATTGTACGAAATTTATGAATAATGTATTAAAAATATTTCTTGTAGCGTTGTTGAGTCGTTATAAGCGTAAATGAAAAAAGTGTAAAAAATTTTTGAGTAAATATTTTCCATATTGCATCATATTTATTTCCTCCTGTTTTTTTTTTTTTTTTTTTTTTTTTTTTCATTGATTAGTAAAGGTGTGAACTACATTCTGTAAAACCTGTTACATGCCAAAATATTTCGTTCGTAAGTGAGAATTCTTTCCAATTTTCCAGCCTGTCATTAACAATTGACTATGAAAATTCAATATATTTTTACTTTTCTTGATCTTGAAATACTGTAGTATGTTCCATATAATAAAGATATATATTCTAAATGAAAATAATAAACGAAAAATTCCTAACTAGGTGTTCAACGGCTCGGGATACAACTTGAAATCAAGCTTTCGCGTATCTCACTAGACTGATTAAATACTTATTATCACACATAATTTCATAAGAATACTTTCGTTCTCATTGCTCTAAAACACTTTATTACATCTTAATGTTTATTTAGGAATATGAAGGTATGTCTATTATCTATCGGAAAAATATTCAAGTGTGGAATTATGCGATAATGTTGTAACGAGCGAGACCCGGAATATATAATTAGGTTTATATATTATTATATTTCTTTTTGTATTGTTAAGCTATGCGTCTAGGAATTATTATTCCTTAATCTCGTCGAAACGGGAAAGGACCCTCCATAGACAACAGCCTATGGTGACCCCTTGTTCGACTTTTAAAGGGAGTCGAAAGAATTGTTTTAAGGATGGAAATAACTTTACAAATTGGAAATACAGTTAAATGTCACAACGTGACCTTATTATTGTGTCCTTGTTATACATGAATGTCAACTTATATCTAATTACAATAATTTTGGTTGCGT
Source organism: Platygaster robiniae (assembly GCA_028476575.1). Classification (NCBI taxonomy): domain Eukaryota; kingdom Metazoa; phylum Arthropoda; class Insecta; order Hymenoptera; family Platygastridae; genus Platygaster; species Platygaster robiniae. Next base: position 23,550,243 of record CM052019.1, on the reverse strand, counting down.
ATCTCTTCTTTTATTGCTTGCAATTCCCTGAGCGATGACTCTGGCAAGTCTGTATCAGAATTGGCGTCGTAAAAATAGCTCTTTTCTAAAGCACTGTAGAATCTTTCATCTGCTATTTCCTTTATTTCTTTGTCTCGGGAAACACCATTTAAAGCATAATGCTGGGGTGCTTTGCATACAATACATGAAAATTCTAATCGCCTAGCTGGGACTACGAAAAGAGTCCCATACTCTAAAGAAACCCTTTTCGCTATCAAGGAGTCAACTTCCTCCAGACTAATTTCCTTTTCCGGGGGCAAGATCTTCAAAACTTGCAAGCGATGAAATAAATTAAATATTCCTTTTTTTTTGAAAGACGGACCTTTTTGCGCTGAGTTTGACCCGATGATGCCGAGCTATACTTTTTATAGACCAAACCAAACTTTCGATAGTGGGCACTAAAGAAAAGACATAGTAGGATTAAAAATGACATACTCTCCGTAAAACACAATAAAAGTGTTTAAATGGCAAATTCGACCATTATAATGTGGATTTTATTCATTGGGTATGAAGGTTATAATTTGAGGTCCTTTTGTCCTCTACCGTAATTAGTCAAGCTGCGCTCGGATTCGTACGCTGTCGGGACAAGGTCTCGGCACTTGAATAATAGTAGTAGATGATGGTACAAAATGGATTTTATCAAATATAACAAAGGATATACAATTCTTACTTTTCAATAATTCAAAGATTATCCTTTTATCGACAGATAGGCACCTCAAGCACAGCTTGGGTTTTTGGTCAAATCGATATCAGGCAATATGAGGTTGTTAGGCTGTCGCAAGGTCGAGCCCTTGGACCTCGGAAGTTTTTCTTTCGCTTATAGTGAATAGCCCTTGGGCCTCTCCTAAGAGAAGCTAGCAGTTCAGAAGCTCGAGAACGACTTCGAGTTTGCTGAAAATCATGCGAGTTTATATACGATTTTTAGAGGAAATAAACGGATCCCTTTTTGTCCGTCTATGTCCGGTTATCATTAGAAAAAAAGATGAAGAATCATCCATTCGAAAATAGTTTTTATCTTTCGTATTTCAAAAAGGAAGAAAATGACTAAGTGAATTTGAGAAGATAACAAGTTGAAAAATAAAATTTATCGTAAAACGATGATTTTGCTAAAGTCTAATGATCGAGGAAATTATCTCTCGAAAAATATGATTTTATTTCTTATACTTGGAAAGTTAAAGTAGTAAATAAATCCTTTTTAAAAATAGCTTTATCGGAGGAATTTGTTGCGACGGCTATTAACGATATCTCCTTTCAGCGCCGGTAATGATTCAGATATCACTTCGCATTATTGTTGAAATTGAAAAATATTACTTTAGAATTTAGTAAAGTGAAATCGTTCGAAAATATACCAATTTCTATTTCTAGACGAGGGGAAAAACCCCGCTCGTCACAATGTCATAAACTTTTTTGTCTAATATTTTAAATTTTCTGAAAAATTTACTGACACTTTAATGCAAAATTGATACTTATAAAAACAATATTTCATGTTTGAGAAACGCTCATTTTATTTTAAACCAAATAAATTATTCAATATGTTCAACGTGCTTACATTTCAATGTTTTTACGAAACATTGATGACGTTTTCTCGTCTTCTTGTTCCCCTACGTTCGTAGCGGGCATGGTCTAATTCATTTCTGGCAGCCCTGTTCAAATCATTCGAAGAACCGCGGACAGTCACCCTGAATACGCGAAAGACAAAAGAACCACCGCGGAACTTTGGGCCTCTCTTGGCGCTGTTTATGAAAGGAAATGGATTGCGGGCTAGTTGTACATGAAAAAATTGCTTTTGACCATAAAATTTAATTGAGGAAGTAACAATTTGGGGGATCATTTTCTAAAATTCGATAAATTGATTGGCGAACTACGTTCGACAGGCGCGAGGCTCGAAGAAACAGACGTGGTTTTTCATTCGCTTCTGACAATGCCCGAGGAATATGATACGGTTGTTACGGCACTCGATACTTTACCGTCGGAAAATTTATCTACTTTGTTTAGGAAGAATAGGCTTTTAGACGAGAAAAAGAAAGTGAATGGCGTTCTCGAAACGGAGGAATAATGATTAGGTATCCCCCTCAACTGCGTTTTCATCGACTATCGGGATGAATTCTCATGAAAGCTGTCTATTTCTCTTACCTTTCAAAGTATATTTCCAACCAAATATTAGAAAACTTTTTTACGGAAAAACTAATCCACTGACAATTCTGGAGAAAATATATGTTTTGAGAAAACATGTAACGTACTCAATAATAAATTCATGCTTTAGCGTTAAATTTACAGTATAATTTGAAGAACCGATTTAAATGTTTCCGTGAAAAATTACAGTGGTTATTTACGCGGCTCTCAGCACTTTGCGCGCGAACATGAAAGCTGTGCGCCGCAGCACAGGGCCTCGCGCCCTCATATTATGAGCTACCAAAGAGAACTGTTCATAGGGTTACCAACACTCCGGGTTTGACCCGGAGACTCAGGGTTTCAGGATCGTTCTCCGGGTCTCCGGGTGAAAACTTTTTTCTCCGGGTTTCACTATCAACCTGGTAGTGGTAATTTTTTTTTGATACTCAAATTTAAACTCCCTCCCCCAGGGCCGGATTAATTTAAGCAGCGGCAACATGGGCAACTGCTCAGGGCAGCAAAATTTAAGGGGACGGAAAATTTTCGGAGGTGTAATAAATCTAAAAAAAAAAGGTCGTCAATAATGTTTATTACGTTATATCGATATCCCCCGAAAAAGTGGTGACCTTTTTTTTTTTTAGAGAACGCGATCTCCGGGCGAGGCTTCGTGCCGTGTTGGTAACCCTAACTGTTCATAACATTTTCTGAACGAATTCTTAACGGCGTTTTAGTAGTTCTCAATTCAGCGTACCGTAAGAAAAGGAGAGTGGAGCGTTCTCTACGAGTTTTTTGCGCTAGTCTTCTTAAGAAAACCGAATTTAAATAATCGCAAGAGTAATTGTTCGCAACTAGCGAGGGATAAGTATACATGCTTGGTTCAAAAGTTGTCTGTAACATGGGCACACTTATTTTTAAATTGTTTGTTAAAAACTTGTTCATTAATTAGTCAGTAAAAACTAGGTGGAATCAAAACAGTAGTTGACAAATTAATATGACTTATTTTTAATTATATTTAACTGTACCACATTGACATTAACCTACTTTGTATCAGTTAATTTCAACTTTTTCGTTATCGGTAAACAACTGCTCTACATAAATAGTTCGAAAATTGAAAAAATGTAAGTATAAAAGTTTTGTGAATTGACACGTGAATTAAATAGTGATAGTACGAAAATATTCAATTCAATTCAATTCAATACAATTAGTTACTCGAAAAAACCTAGAATACAACCAAAAAATGTAAAACAGTAGGTTTTCAACGATTTTTTCAACCTACCATTGCTTTTACTCCCGATACGTGAGGTGAATTTTGCACGTTTGAATGGAAAATAGCACTTGCTGCACTACCCCGTGGTGGCACAGACATCCTAGTTGGTGGAGGTGTAGTGCACGTAAATGTTATGAACAGTTCTCTTTGGTAACTCATAATATGAGGGCGCGAGGCCCTGTGCTGCGGCGCGCAGCTTTCACTTTCGCGCGCAAAGTGCTGAGAGCCGCGTAAATAACCACTGTGATTTTTTGCGCAAACATTTGAATCGGTTCTTCAAATTATACTGTAAATTTAACTCTAAAGCATTAATTTATTATCGGGTACGTTACATGTTTTCTCATAACATATATTTTATCCAAAATTGAGAGTGGATTAGTTTTTCCATAAAAAAGTTTTCGGAGGTTTGAAAAACCTCATTTGAAAAACCATTGACAAACCTCCGAACTACAGGAAACTGAGAGTTTTTGGCTGTGTTGCCTTTCTTAGAATTCCAAAGGAACTTTTGAGCGGAAAATTCGAACCACGTTCAAAGAGATGGTTCATGCTTGCCTAAACACTCAACAATGGCTAAAGATTTTGAAGCCCAGAAGATAGAAAAATCATTTTTGTAAGGGACATTAATTTTACGAATCAAGATTTCAATACGGCAGATCGACCCTTTAAGACTGGTTAGGCGATAAAATTCAATAACCAACGGAGAAAAATGAAGTACTCTCACAAGAAGAATCTACTAAAGAACAAAAGGAAGAAATACACTCACAAGAGGAAACTACCAAGGATCAAGAAGACGTCGAAGAAGAAAGGAAACCGGAAAACATGCAGAATCTCAGAAGAAGTGCTCGTGAAAGAAATAAACCAAAATACTGTGCACTCAGGAGTTATCTCCATAACTTAGGAGAATATTGACCGACTTCAATTATTTTAATGTAAAAATGCGTTACAATATTATAATTTAAAAATATAGTATTATTTTTGTGATCTCTCCATATTTTCTTGTTTCGTTCGTGATAATACAAAAACCAAAAAAATTTTTCCGAATAATTTTTTTCGGAATGAATTTTTCGTTGCCTATGATTTTTTCTGACATGTAAACACAATATTTGGATTTAAATTTCTAAGATTTTAGGGTGGCGAAAATTTTTTTTTTTCAAATATATGAATTGTAGAAAAAACGTTCGATTTTTGTTTAAAAATCAATCGAGTTTATATATTTTAGTGTCGAATTCAACTTTCCTAGTCTCAAAATGACTTTTCCCATAAAAAAAATCAAGGCATCTAACCTTCTAGTCAGTTTTACTGTAATTTCATTGGATTAAAGGGATAATCCCATTTTAAGGTTCGACTTTCGATGATTTTATAAAAAATCTTTTTTTTGTTGAACAGTAAAGATTTGTTAACAATGCATTTTATATTCTTTGAGCACATAAAAAGATTTGTTCATTTGTATTTAAACTGTGGCTTAGAAGCCGGTACTGCTCGAAGTTTACAACTCGGCACTTGGCAAGTTTGCACCCGTTCACAACACCGAAATTGAAAAAATACAGACTTTCTACCATCAATAACGTTATAGGCACAAAGCAAACTACAATCATTGAATCATTGAATCATGAGCAATAATTTTTTTATTTAATGGTGAATAAATAAATACAGAACAAGCGAATTCAAAAACAAAAAATTAAATTTAAAAACTCCAAAAACAATAATACCGACCCCTTTCAAATGTAAATAACGCTCTTAATAATCGATTGATTGGAAAGAAATTGGTGAAATTTACGTAGTTATTAAAAGAAAAGAACAAACAAATGAGAAACAAAAATCAAACGTATGTTCTACAAAAAAGAGTGTCAAGAATTCATCAGTACAACTCAATGATTTCCATTTAGATATATGTATTAATAATTGGTTTGCTGCACTTTGCTATTACACCATAGTCAATTAATTGGAATATTTCATCTTATGCAGTTCTGTAATTACAAATTTATATTTCAGTATTGCATGGGTAACAGAATAACCTTGTTGACAAACTGTGCGCAAAGAATATTCTATTCTAACTAGTTCATCGAAAATAAAAAATTTTCAGGTGATCGTTATAATGATGTGTGAAATATTTTGTATATCAATGGATGAATACATGCGTTTTCCAACCGGAGACGTACCTACAAAGAAATTGAATGAACATGGCCAAAATCGGAACTCAACAAATTTCTACTTACGCTGGTCCGTGAAAGCCACGAAAACTGATAAAAACATCATGAATATTTCTGCTAACTTCATTTTTTTAGGCATGCACGTTGCGAATTATTTTCTTTTTTTTCCCAATAAAATTTTTCCTGAAAATGTTATTTAAGTTCTCTGACAGCGATCTAGATTGATTTGATTTTTCTCGTAAAAAACTGAATGTATTTTCTGCAAATTATTTAACATAATATATTAAGGTTATAGGTTCATTATTAAGGTTACAGTGAATAGTCTGACGATTCTGTCAATGTTTTGATTTTCGTTGATACATCTTTGCTGAGTTCTAGAGTGTCACAAATATATCCGTGATTGCTCAGGTTAGAATTTGAAAATCGTTTTTCCATCAGCTAAATGAAAAATACAAACTTGATGAAACGGTATACGTAGATATTTTTTTGCCACAGGTTGTGGAAAAGAAGCATATATTATAATGATGGTATCGCAGGGCTCGTCAAATATCACAGTTATACATAAAAGAAGGATTGAAAACTTTCTGAAAAAAAAACATTAAATCATATAGGTCATGACAGAACAAACCTCATGAGGATTTTGGAAGTTCACTTTGATTTTTCGTGTAATTGACAATAATGAAAAGAAATTCGAAAACCTTTAAATACGTTTCATTTAAGAAAATAAAAATAACAAAACGATGTGCGTATGATGTGAGAAATTAATTTCTACATTTTTTTCGCAAAAAATGATTATGTTTCTATTTATCTCTGGCTTGATTCATTTTCTGGAAAACATAATCATCTTCACGGTGAGATTGTCTTCCCAAATAGTATGAATGAGATGAATAGCGTATCTCGCAACACGACGACGGACCGCCACAGCTGCTTGGACGGCCACGATGTTTAATTCGATATTATGCCCAGAGAATGACAAAAAACCAACGGCACAAAAGGAAAAGTATTTACATATATTTTTTTTGGTAGGTCAATATAAGTCGTGAGCACAGCTTGTATGTTTCCTTTTGTATGAATTATTTTCCGGGCATGATTATTTCGAATTATGAGTGTTCAGATTCCTATGCTGATGACTTTCTTGATGCCCTCAGGCGGATAAGTTGATTAGTGTGCGCGTTCAGGCCTTTCCCCCTTTTTCTGTACAGTTGGCTTTGTAACCCTTATCCGTGCGGTATCGTTGCTCCATTATCGGGAATTGTTATCGTTTCTTGAGTCAAAAAATTCCTTGCGGACTAGTGTTGTTAAATCGGATTGGTTACGATTACGCTGCCCCTTTCCTTGACGGGAAATTATACACTTAGTGCCTCCTGTGAAGAGCGCGTTCCGTACGCGTTTTCCGTCCCGCAGAATTCCGCGTCGCGTGTGCCCTCGTCTGCTCTCACGAGCCCTGCCCTCTGCGGGAAAGTGTTGTGTGTGCAGTCGCGTCTCTGGAGCGAGACATCGGCGCGCGACACGCCGAAAATATAATTTCAGGACCCGCGGTGTGCCTGAACTTTTTTCGCCCTACGTGAACAAGTGGTGTGGATTACGTTTACTGGTTGCCAGCGTGGATTTTTCTAGTCGTAAGTTTTTCCAGCCATTTTCTTTTCTGTGTTCTCCGCAGTCGAGCGCTCAATCGGCTGTTTTTGGGTGTTTCCGCCGATCATCGTCCGCTCGCGTCGATTCCCACGTCAGTAGCGGCCCTAGTACGGGCGTACTAGCGCTTTCCGAAATACGAGGCAGTGGCGTAACCTCCCTGGCGACCGCGCAAGTGACTTTTACGTTCGGCAGTGGCATTTTCTGGTGTTCCCCTTTCAGAATCTGTGTCCCTGATCCCTTTTAGGGTATCTGCGGTCACTGGGCGAAACAGGAGCTCACCCGCATCGTGTTCCCACGTTTGCTGGGTCTCGTAGTTCTCGCACGTGGGCTTCGTTGCGTCCCTCTCTTTCTTCGGTGTTATTCGCGAGAACTCGTCGTTCACTGGGCGGAATAGGAGCTCGCACGCGAGTCGCGTTCCCACGTTCGCTGGGCTTTCGTGGAGCTTGCGCGTGGGCCGCCGAGAGGGACTCTGTCTTCCCCCAGCGCCGCCGGAAACTGTGAAGTGACTACAACCGCCCCCACCCCCCGCGGGACACTATAGCAGCCATAATCTACCGCCAGGCGGCCTTCACAACCTTGAAGCGCCATCACACGACCTACAAAGCTGCAGATTTCAATGCTGAAATTGACCTCCTGAGGTCTACCTCTAGAACGTCGCCAGAATACTGGCAAGGTCCAATGCAGCGCAGAATGAGATCCTCGGTGGGGCTCTCCAGGAAAAGGAAGTTAAAGCCCACGCAGAGCTGGGCATCGAAGCAGAGACCCTCGCCATGAAGTCGACTGCCGCCCTCCGCCAACTCATTGCCTCGGCGCAAGCAGCTGCAAGGGCCGCCGAGCTCCCCAAGGCCAAGCCCAACACGGGCACCCTCGCTGTCGCCCTCGACCGCTTGGCGCTGTCGCGGTTTGACGGGCAACTGTGCTCCTGGCTGGCATTTAAGGACGTTTTCGAAGATCTCGTGGATAAGCGAGATTACCCCGAGGCCTACAAAATAGGCAAACTGCGGGAGTGTGTTGACCACAACGCGGTGCCACTCATAAAGTCGGCCTTCACTGGAGGTTATGCAGCGCTGTTGGTCAACCTCATTGGTCGTTATGACTCACCACGCAAATTGGCTGAAGCACACATCCACAAGCTGCTGGAACTTTCTCCACTGTGGGACGACGCCCTTCACGAACTCCTTCGGATCGTCGACACCGTCACCGGTACCATCGACGCGCTTTGAGTTCTCGGACTCTCTGTGGACCACTGGGATAGGTGGCTGGTGCCAACTGTAAGACGGCTATTCCCTCCAGCTCCGTACGAGCAATAGGCCCTCACTCTGGCAGACGAGGACTTTCCAGCCCTCGCCTCGCTCCTGAAGTTCTTTGAGAGAACAGTACATTGGTGTCACTCGGCGAGCTCACCTTCCTCAGCAGGGACATCATCGTTAAGAAATCGTGTAGCTCCAGCGCGAGCGTACGCGCACATAGCGTTGCAACAGGCTTCGGCCCCCGTCGAGCAGCCACTGTCAGCAACCGCGTCGTCGGTGGCTTCCAACAGGACCTCCACTGCCAACGTGTGCCCGCGCTGAAGGGTCAGCACCGCATTCGACGCTGGCGTCAATACAAGGCGATGTCGGTGGCGCAGCGCAACAACGGCGTTACCCGGACAAACCTCTACCGGTAGTGCCTTGCTTCAGACCACCGGGATGACAATTGCCTGTCGCCGACGAGTTGCAAGCACTGCCAGGGCCGTCATCATTCGTCGCTATGTACCCAGCCGCAGGCCGCAAGGCCCGCCCTCTCACTGTTGCCAGCCTCTTCGCCTATAATACAAGCAAGGAGTCCATGGACGTTAAAGCCGCCACATGTGCCAGTCTGGCCTCGCCCAACTCCACCTCCTGCAGGAGAAGTGCCAACAATACCAGGGCCCTCCCAATGACTAGTTCAGTGGGCCAGTGCTTTGCTCTTGCAAGGCCAAGCCGAAGTTCTGCTCGCCACGGCCTTAGCTTGTGCTATAGGTACTGATGCTCAAGCTCCAGTACGGCTTTTATGCGACCCCGGATCACAACTAAGGTTTGTGACAGAGCAGGAAGCACAGTAACTTCATCTTCCCCTGACATCGTGGGACACCTGGGTTCATGGCATCGGTGCAAGAGCTATCCTTAGCCGTGAAAGAGTGCAACTTCATCTAGCCTCACTGCAATAGCCATGGTCCATCATCGTGGAGGTGCTTGTCTTGCCCACAGTCACGGGCTCACTTCCATCCACGGAGCTGGACGACTTAGAGTGGCTTCATCTTCAAGGCCTTCGCCTGGTTGACCCACGATTCGGGCGCTATCGTGGCGTCAACGTTCTCCTTGATGCCGACGCCTGGGGCGACATCCTCGAGGACGGGATACGACGTGGCAATCCCGGCGAACCACTGGCACAACGCACGAAGTTCGGCTGGATAGTGTTCAGCCCCGTGCGAGCTACGTCAACAGTGAGCTTCAATCACTGAAAGAACTCATCTATCAGTTCTAGGCGGCTGAAGAGCCTCTAAATGCTCTTTTGTCCTCGGGCGACGTTAAGTACATTTTCCAGAGTACCACTACGCCTCAATCGAGCCGGCGATACAGTGTCTGCATTCCTTTCAAACGGGACGTCGCCACCATCGGAAACTCCTTCAAGACCGACCTGCACTGCCTGCAACGGCAAGAGCGCCGCTTCACGTTTGACTCCACACTGCGAGAAAAATACGTCGAGCTCATGGCAGAGTGCGCCCTCCTCGGTCACATGGAGCCAGTTGCACCACCTATCTTCCACAGCGGGGCCTGTTACATTCCCCATCACGCAGTCACGGGAATATTCAGGGTGGTTTTGAACGCCTTGGCCCCCTCCTCAACGGGAGTGTCCTTGTCGCTTTCGCAGGTTCCGGGTAGCCGTACCATTTGATGTGGAGAAGATGTTCCGGCAGTTTTTGATCTCCCCCACCCAGCGGATTGGCAGCGGATCTTGTGGCAATCCTTCTCCGATGAGCCCATGCAGAAATACAGGCTTAACACAGTCAGCCAAGGCATGGCGGCGAGCTCATTTGTCGCCGTCAGAACCTTGAACAGGTGCGCCGATGACAACTGCTCTCTGGCAGGGCCCCTCAAGGACGAGGCACGCACCGTGGTAAAGCGGGCATTCTACGTGGACGTCTTCCTTCACAGCTGCGAGGATGAAGCCAGCGCTATCTCTATGGAGAAGGCCGTCAGCACGGTTTTGAAAGCCAGGTAGCTTCCTCTGCGGAAATGGAACTCAAGCAGTGCTGAAGTTCTTCAATTTCTCGCCCCAAATCTTCTCACCACTACAGAGCTGGTCATTGATCGAGACACGACATCGGTTCTAGGACTGCGGTCCGACCCAATGCAGGATCAACTCTTCTACCGAGTCGGCGCGCCCTCCACCACGGGCACATCCACCAAACGCACAGTGCTGCGAAAAGTGGCCCAATTCTTCGACCCGAAAGACTAGATGGTCCCGGTCACGGTCTCGGGAAAGGTTCTCGGTTCAACGCCTATGGACAGCGGGCTTGAATTGGGATTAACCGCTTCGAGTTCGACACTGAATGAACAAAGTTTTTGTCAACCTTAGAGCGCCTCAATGAGCTCAGGATGCCACGCTGGGTCGGACTCCAGGCAGAGTGTCCCATCACCCTCCACGGTTTTACCAACGCCAGCTCTGCGGCTTACGTCGCTGTCATCCACGTGGAAGCACACATCGAGCTGGCCAGTCCCACACTGAGCCTCCTCACCGCCAGGACCAAGGTGGCTCCACTGCAGGGCTCCACAATCCCTCGCCTTGAGCTTTGCGCTGCCGCTCTCCTCGCCACTATGCTGGACCGAGTCAAGCGGGCTCTTGATCTCAAAACCACACACTGTTTATACTGGTCCGATGCGCAGATCGTTCTCCATTGGATCAGAAAGGCGTCCTTGACCTTGAAACCCTACGTGGCAAATCATGTCCGGCTTATCCAGGAACTCACTGAAGTTCAACAGTGACACCACGTACCTACTCAGTTCAACTCCGCTGATTGCGCCAGCAGAGGCATCTCCGCGCCGGAGATCATCCGCCAGCTCTGGTGGACGGGACTTCCCCCTTTTCTGTAGCGAGATCCACCGCCCATGACGGGCACTTTCTTTCCTGCTGCAGGCACCCTGGCAGAGTTGCATCCTAAAGAGCGGGTCACCTCTATGGTCGTCGTCGCAGCAGCCTCACCGGGCCTTGAAATATGAACCCTGAGTGAGCCTATCCCAATCCTCGAGCGATGGAACAACATGGGGGTTCTTTTACGAGTCATTGCTTGCCTGCTACGATGGACTCCAACTCGACGTCATCTTCGAGGACAAGTCGTCTCCCCGGCCGAGCTTGAGGTTGTTAGACTTCTCTTGCTCAAGGACACGCAACGGTGAGCTTTTCCCCAGGAGCTTGCAGCTTTGCACACGAGCCATTGCCTTGCATTGAGCCCACTTCGCCCCTTGAATCCATACCTGGACAACGCAGGCCTGCTCCAAGTCTCAGTGGGGCAAACCTGCCGCAGGAAAATTGCCATCCTCTCATCGTGCCCAAGGCGGGCCCCTTTTTTACGCTCTAGTTTTGTAAGTATCATCTTAAAACGGTCTACGGAGGAGCGCGGCTCATGATTTGAGCTCTGCGCCAGCGATACTGGCTCGTTTATGCACGACAGGCCGCTAGGACGTTCTTGCTCTACTGTGCTGCCTGCCGTTGAGTCCGCGGGGTCCTCATGCAGCAGCAGATGGCTCCCTTGCCTGCCCTAGGCATTACTTCACAGTGAGCCTTTGCCTCTACTGGCCTCGACTACTGCAGGCCTTTCCACCTGCGCTTAAGTACTCGAGGAGCCAAGTCTGTCGTCAAGACTTATCTGACGCTCTTCGTTTGTATGTGTTCGAAGGCCGTACAAATCGAGGTAGTGGAAAACGTCTCCTCGAGGGCCTTCTTGGACGCCTTTACCAGGTTCACAGCCCGCCGCGGTCATTGTCACTATCTCTACAGCGACAACGCCACTGCCTTCCACGGCGCCAATCGAATCCTGCAGCAGGACCTCCTCGACTGGACTGCTATTTCGAAATTACAGCACCTCGGCACGATCTGGCACTTCATCACTCTCAGTGCCCCACACCAGAACGGGCTTTGGGATGCAGACGTAAAGTCCACGAAAATTCACCTGGCCAAGCTCGTCGGCTCGCACTCCATACGGCGGGAACATATGGCAACGCTCGCCGCACGCATCGAGGCCTGCCTCAACTCGAGGCCGCTTGTCGCACTCACCGGCGACCCTGACGACAAGTTAGCCCTGACACCGGGCAACTTCCTCATCGGAGAACCGCTGATTGTCATCCCCAAGCCAGCCAGTGATTAACTTCAGCCTTCACTCAACAGGCACTGGGCCTGGCTTCGAGGCGTTCACTAGGAGTTCTGGCGTCGTTGGAGCTATGACTATCTCGCCACTCTCTCAGGACCTCTTCGACGTTCAGCAGGATTTCGAAGCTAGGACTGGCTCCGACCGGGCAGGATGTTCGAATTCCTACGCCAATGACTTTCCTGGCGCCCCCAGGCGGACAAGTTGTTGAGTATGTTCGCTCAGGCCTTTCCCCCTTTTTTCTGTACAGTCGGTTTTGTAACCCTTACCCGTGCGGTATCGTTCTTATATTATCGGGAATTATAATAGTTTCTTGAGTCAATAAATTCCTTGCGGACTAGTGTTATTAGATTGGATTGGTTACGATTATCTTGCCTCTTTTCTTGACGGAAAATTATACAATTAGTCATCGTGGTTGTCCGGGGTCGGAGCAGCTAGAAATAAGACGGTCGAGTTGCGAGGTACGATATTTACACTATTTGGTTAGGCTACACCAGTGGGTGCAAACTCAATGCTATTTTTCGTGGGGAACGATTTGGGTCTGCGAGAAAGAGAAAGGACGATGTGAAAATGAGAGCAAGTGAGCGCGAAGATATTCCTTCCCACTTGTTCTCATTTTCACATCATCCTTTCTCTTTGCCGCAGACTCAACCACGATGTCAACGATTCCTAATCCAAGTATGCACCCACTGGGCTACCCCGCCATGAAGTTATGTAACGGTAATATCAAGAGAATAAATCGAACCTGAAGCCTGAAGTAACTGATAAACAACTATGTATTTGCGAAATAATTGCAGAAATAAATTCCTTGTGTCAAGCAAGTGATTATGTAATTTTTTAAAATGAGACATATTTTACAGCTTTTCCGATTTTTATAAATTATTCTTGATAGTTCGGAAAATCAAAGTAAACATAAAAAATTGTTTGAAGGTTTGTTTATTAACGACGCAAGATATTAATTTTTCAAACATTTCTCGAACATTTTTCCGGCAGCCAAATTTTGTTCAACTGTATTATTAAACCTAATACATATTTATAATTCAATAAAGAATATTTGATATATGTTTCATCCTGGCCTGTGCGCACGGGAAGGGGGTTGGGGGGCAGAACCCTCCCGTCGGGATTTTTAAAACGATTTTGATATAACGCCTAATGGCGTTTTTGAGTGACCCGTACTTGCTTGGAAATTTCTCGATTACTGACAACCTTTTGTCCATAATTTATGCGAAATTCCTATACATATATTTGGATGTTCATTTATTTTTTGAAAATTTGATACAAAAAATGTATGGAAAAACATCCATATCGTGTGTTGGTTGATTACTATTAATACATTTACTGGAAGTTTAATATGAACATTTTATACATTGCGGCAAATATGATAGATTTAATGTACGAAGCAAAAGTTTTTCCAAACGAATAGTAATTCTATGATTTTTTCACTTGCTTTATATCTCTACACAAAAAACCTTTATTACTATATATTTGCTATATTCAAAAAAAATCATACGAAATATTCTCGATACACGTGAACCTGAAAAAAAAAAAAATGTCGACCCATTAATTTTGTTTGGAGTCGGTCTATCAAATATGTAAAACTTTTAGCGATATGGTGTTGATTGTCAGGGGCGGTCCCAGAAACAATTCTTTGGGGGGGGGGGGGGAGTCCACGAAAATTCAGGCTGATGACTTTTTTTTTAAAAAAGCATTGTCAATCAATATTGGATATATCCTGCTCTTGAGAGAAGGGGGATTTGCCTAATCACCCCCCCTTTAGGACCGTCGACCGCCACTGTGATTGTGCATAAATTTATTTAGAACCGATATTTCTGCGCACTGGAAGATTGCGAAATGTTTTACCAACTTGTACACAGGGTAATATAAAAATTAACTGGCAGTATAAATGTAAAAATTTAGAAGTTTTTCTTCTCAATTCGATGAATTTAGGATTGTGATGAAAATTGTCAAATGTGCAGTATGGTCCAGTGCGCAATAAATACTACATTCAATAAATTGATGCACAATCAACAACATCACCTTCTGGCAACTATATGGACACGTACTTCAAATTTTTGAAGTCAAATATGAAATATTATGTAGAAGTTCATTCGTAAATATTTTTTGAAAGCAATTTCAAATTTCAAAATATACATGTAATAAAGTACTTCAGGGATAGATACCAGTAAACATCAGGTTACGTAATAAATTAAAAAAAAATAAATTTATATTCACAAGCAGGAGAAATAAATTAATTAAAATTTAATTCCATCTGGGTTATTTTCATTCGATAAGTTTTTACTCCTACACACGCATTTTTTGATACATACTATACACAAAAAAATTCACACCAGCAGAATTTGTACTGTGGCTTATTGAAGTATGTCTTGTCCTCGGAGAATAGTATATTTTGTATATTATGTAGCATATAACATAACATAACATAATATGTAGCATAACATAATAGTAGTATATTGTGTAGCTAGGAGCAAAAGCAGCATATTTAGAACAAGTGTTATTGCTCTAAGATACACACGATATTTTTGCCTCGAAAACACAAAACATGAGCATATCTAAACCAGTTTCGACGGGCGAAGTGGTGTATTGAAGGTCGATATGAAGGCAGTCTTAAAAGACGCACGATAAGTGTAAGTCAACCGGGAATACGTCACTTTTTTTTCAACGGGAACATAAGAACGGATTGCCCGGTGACGAACGCCTGCCGGGTGTCTTTTTACATCGCCTGCGTATCAATGCAATTTTTGTCGTTCGAAACCGGTTTAGAAATGCTCATGATTTGTGTTTGAGAGGCGAAATAGTAAATTGTTTACTGCGGAGCCTTATTGCTGTTCCGAGGACAAGGACGATAATTTTTTGTCCAAGGCGCTAGCCGAGGACAGGAAAATATCGTCCTCGCCCGAGGATGGCAAATGCGCTAAGGTTAACATAGGATTTTGTACGTTAACGGGTAAAAATGCGAGTTTTAGCGGAGCGCGAACGAGCGTTTTCTGACCGGAGACGTATAAAAAATATTTGAGACGCGGTCCGAAAAGAGGAACCTGCTGTTCAAAAAATCATTCTCCGGATTATGACGTGAGAAATTCTGTAAGTTCTGAATGTGATCTTCAATCTTCTTCAATCATAATCTACTTGAATCAATTTTTTACTGAACTATATATTTTTAAAAATGAGCTATTCCGGTCTCCACAGTGTTTTGATTCATTTATTCGTCCATCAGGTAAAGTTTTCTTTTTAGACAATAGGTCCCTTTTCTCAGATCGCGCTACATTTACTATATCTATTATAACTATAATATTTGTTATAGTTGCGCAACAAAATGTTTTCAAAATTAAATCAATATTTCCTGCAAATGGAACTTTTCAGGATAGTGGTTTAATTGTAAGTAATGAATGATCAATTTTCCGTCTGGTAAGATCAAATAAACCGAATAATATTAATCGCAGGTCTCAAAGGTCATCGTATGGGATTTACGTAAAAAAGTAATAATCATATGGGTAGTAAAATTTCCATATCTTGAAAATAGAAATATATATATTTCTATAGGTACTCATGAACATGAATGATCATTCCATAAATAGTTTTCATGATAAAAATCAATCATGGAAGATTATAACAGGCAAAGTAGTGAAAACGATTGATTATTTAATAAAATCAATTTAACGTAAATAAAATACGAATTTTATCGCACAAAAAATCCTGACCTCGTAGAACATTCAGGCGGCGTTTAAATATAAAATCATAAAATAATAACATATGCGTCTAGCGGCTGCTTTCTAGAGAAAACAGGTTTTATTTCTTCACGAGCGAGATTGCGGAAAAAATCCTCAATTCCCGGCTATAAAAAAGCATAATTTTTGTATATCAATGTACATAGACCCGTGGGACCACATGGGACCCCGTGGAGCCGATGGTGGTGGAAATGAAGGGGGAGGCAGTTGTTGAGCGAGGTGAGTAAAGAAAGGGAACATCACGTGCCAAGCTTGGAGAGCAAACCTTGTTCTCTGAGGGTCTGGAGAGATGGTTAAAATACATCGCATTTTGGCACTACTGTTTCTGGCGAGTTACTCAAGATGGCGCATACTCTCGGCCCAACTACACGATTTCATTTCAACGAAAATAAATATTATTGAAATTGTTAATAATACACTGTAAAATTGAATGACAGCCATTTACAATATCCGCGTATGTATTGCGCTAGTGGAAATCATCAATTCGATTGGAAACCCGTTTTTCCGTTTCAAATCACTGGGTCACCAATGGGGCACCTATTGGTCATCGTATAGGCATCGAAAATTGGTAACTCAACGGCGACACCTACTTTGCTAGGGATGAAATAAGTTGTGATATCCCCCCTCTCCCAAACAGACATTGCTAATGTTAAGTTCGGCCGTCGCTTGAAGAGTGGTACACCATGACATATGTACAATTTTTTTATAAATTTTGGCGTCGTTTTCGGGAACCTCATTTTTCACATAACACATAATTAAAAAGACATTAATCGCAGAAGTAATCAAGAGCCACACTATGACATAAAAAGAGTAGAATTAAAAGTAGTGATATTATAGCAAGCGTCGCTCGAAAAAAAAAAAGAATCCAACACCAACCACATTTTGTGATCACATACTGAAAAATATATATGTAAAAACTCCTTTACCCTCCTAAGTTATAATTCTAGCGCAATACAAAACACGAAAGTTCTGCATTTCAGTACTGATGGGTTGAAAAGCGCTCGACGGCTCGCTTTTATTGAATTCAGAAAACTAATAGTTGTAGCAACTGTGAGATAAGAGTGCACAAAAATATGCTGAAAACGTAGTCATATATTCTTTCATTAAAAAAAGTTATTCACACTTTCATTTCGTCTGCACCTATAATATTACACGGTAGAACGAAAATCGAGTTTTGAAAAAACCCAAAAAAATTTTTACAGGCAACATATACTCTATGACCTCCTGAACCTATAATCCTGAATGTTTTTTCTCCATTACGTCACATTAGCGAGTTTTAATTTTTGAAAGATATATTACATTTCCATTTGTATCTTCCACAGTTTTCACGTTTTTGGATCGTGCAAAAAACAATGTTGTTCATTTTTTTCTGTAGATCTCAAATATGAAATATCATGTATAATTTAATTGCTCCTTCAACAATTTAGTTTTTTTACGAAAAAACTGCTTCTCGGGATCTTCAATCACTAATTGTTCCGTGACGGCTGGCATCCGAAAAATCGTTTCTCGGGTGAAGGAATCCTTTGTGGTCCTCGAAAAAAAGTCAAGAGAGTGAATGAACCTCATTGATATTTCAAATGATTGCAATCAAGGGTCACTTATTGCATCGTATAAAAAATAAATTGTTGAAGGAGCAATCAAATCATAAATTAACTTGCATATTTAAGATCTTAATCTTAAATGAACAACATAGTTTTTTGCACGATCCAAAAACGTGAAGACTGAAGGAGGTACAAATTATTATTTATTAAATAATAACGTGATGGAGAAAAAACATTCAGGATTATAGGTTCAGGAGGTCATAAAGAACATGTTTTATGTAAAACTTTCTTTAGGTTTCTTTTTTTGTTCTACTGTGTTATTGAATGGAAATAGTGTCTTGAAAAATTGATTTTTTTCAACAATAGTGGTAACTTATTATTATCAAAAAGACTCATACCAATTGTAAGCTGAAATCAAGCCTGGTCTACATAAGCCGCAAATTGCCTCTTAAGACGTCGCACACAGGGAAAAACGAAACACAAAATCAATTGTGTGAATAATAACAAACAAACGAAAAAAAAAAAAAAAAATAGATTTCACATTATATAACATTACATTACATTATTACATCAAAGGGTAAAGGAGTTATTACATCATTATATTTCACCATGTGATCAAAAACTATGGTTGGTGTTGAATTCTTGTTTTTTTTTCTTTATTTTTTTTTCAAGTGACGTTTACTGTGATATCATTACTTTTAGGTCTACGCTTTTTATGTCATAGTGTGGCTTTTGACTACTTCTGCGATTAATGGCTTTTCAATTATGTGTTATGTGAAATACAAGGTTTCTGAGAACGACGCCAAAATTTATAAAAAAATTGTACATATGCCATGGTGTACCACCTTACAAGCGACAGCCGATCTTTACATTAGCAATGTCTGTTTAGGGGGGGGGGGAGGGTTAATAATACAATATTAATATTAAAAGAATTTCGCAAAAAACATTAACCATTCGCGTATGTCAGCTCTCAAATTTATATGTGCAAATTTTGAAGAAGCAAACAGTGGGAAAGATAGCAAGAAACTGAGTTGATCTAATTTTTATACATTTTTTTTTTTATAACAGCTTAATGCGTTTGCTCGAACTTGACATTTTCCAATTTCGTAAAAAATTTTTTATAAACAAATTATGGCGTGAGAAGCAAAAATACTTTTTTTTGCAAGTTGTTTTGCATGAAAATGTATTGCAAAAATTTTTTTTCATAAAATCGGAAATTGTTAAACCCAAGCAAATTTATTTGGATGTAAAAAAAATTTACGGAAATCGTTTGAGTCAGTCTCTTGCTATCTTCCCCATTATTTTTTTCTGCACGTGCAACTTTAAGAACTGACGTAGGCAAATGCTTGATGATTTTTGCAAAATTTTTTTTTATTATGATTGTACTAATAATGAACTTCATCTATGTTAAATTTTGGCTCTGTGGCACTTATACTTTTTTTTCAATCCACGCGCGAACTTAGGTTGCAATATGAGCTATTTTACACGGTGTTCCCCCCTTAAACTGCACTTCTGGAAATAAGTATTTGTAGTACAGCTATATTATTGTACTTGCAAAAGTAAACAAAATGCAAGTAATGTAAGTTACTTTTTTATAAAAATATACCCTATCTTAACCATCATGAATATTGAATATTATCTGAAAATGCCAAGCATGATTAAAAACACGAAAAACAAAGTTATTCGAGAATGTACGTAAAGTCCAGCCATGTATGTTGATTTTCATAAAAGCAAAAGTAAATTTATTTTCGAAGCTTCTTATAAGTCAAACTAGAGCCCTCTAAATCGTAGCTACGCTACTAATGACAATTCATTCAAAATATACATGACGCATTTGTTCTGAAATACGCCATGTTGAAAATGAATAAAGATGTGGTTCGCTAACATTGTGGCCAGCATATAAGTCGCCTTCGATAATCAGCGCAATAAGAGCGCAATCAGCTGAGGTAAAATGATCATTATAGTACCCATGGACGTCCAGAAAATTTTTCCAGAGCCGGATCTCTGGAATCGGAAAGAATACAATAGGTGGGAGAAAGGTAGTTCCGTCAGGCGGAGCAAGTACAACAGAGACAGTCAAAATGATTTCTTTATATACTGCTCCAGCTGATTTCTATTTAGCGACGGACGCAATCATTCCGAATTTTGTAATTTGTACGACGTTACATAACGCAGTCAATGACTTCCTTTCCCCTTCGTTCCCCACCCCTCTAAAAGTGTCACGTAATATGTGAACGGTCCCTTATCACTAAAAACATACATAATTCATTATTTTTCAACGATATGTCGTATTTTTATAAACTATATTCTCAATAACTCATTGAATGTAGGCGAGCGTAAAGCACACCATTTCTAGCCGTCCACAAATATTGCAGCGAGTTTTAGTTTTTTGTGTGCTTAAGTCATGTTCAACCACCTTATATATTTTGTATAAAAAAAATATGACATGTCTTCATAGTGAAAATTTGTTTCGTATTTTTCAGAGTCGTTTTCCAAAATCCATTAGAAATTATCTCCGGTCGCTCCGAAAACCGTGCTTTTGGTCCTTTTTAAGGTGTGTTCGGTGCGCTGCGAGGTTTCTTAGGACCTCGATATCTCACAGCAACGAATACGAAAATCGTGCACAGAAAAAGCGCCGCCAATGAAATACCAAGCCAGAGGATGGCACGAGCGTCATACTCGCCCAGCGCGATTTCCCGTAACGCCAAAGCGCCATCGTTGAGATCGCACCCCGCCACGATGATCTCTTGCTTCTGTATCTGCTTCGCTTTGCAATTGGTCAATTTGCTCGTGCTCTCGGAGCCGTGGACTTGGGGGAGCAAATAGGACAAGGTCCACCTCAAGGGCGAAAGGTTCCTGTACCACAGCGGTAGATTTTCCAAATGCAAGGTCATCCCTGAAGCGAGGGTGATTTCGCCGATGACTAATCCAGCGAGTAGTGCCGCCAAGAAGGTCCAATTGCAGGCATGGCCGATCAGGACGCAGAACTGGTGCTGCAGAATGAGATATAGCAGCCCGGTGCCGAGGTACTTCCAGAAGGACGTCAGATTTTCCTCGGGCTCCAGGTGCAGGCCTGACATCGCGAACGCCGGGGCCAAGTACGACAAGTACACCACGCACCAAGATATCGTGCTGCACAGAAGCTGCGGAAAGTGAAAAAATTGGGAATTTAGAGTTACTTTGATAGAATTATCATATCTTTGAGTAAAATAAGAATTTCGTACTTAATTGAATTTTTTCATTGTGGCTTGGAACGAAGAAATCGACTTAAAGCCCTCATTATTTAGGCTTATTTGCGAATGTTATTGAGTAGGATTATGTGTCCAAACGATAAGTATTGTTTAACCCGAAGATCTAAGAGAGCTTGCTTTTACGTCTATTTTTTCGTTCTACGACACATATCGAAAATAAAGTGTTCCAAATTTTACAAACACAAGGCCGAGTTAGAAGTTTTATTTTCAGGAAGGGTGGTGAGAAAATTCATCAGTAGTAGGGGAGACGGGGGTACACCTCCAAATTTTTTTAACCATAAATCTTCGATACTATAATCCATGACATACTACACGGAAAAAAATTTATGGGATCATGTGCTAGGAAGTGCTTCAAAAATTACCATAATTTACTGGAATGGGTGGACAACGTCAACTCACAGTATATATTTCCAAACATATGGTACAAATTGCTTGTGGGAATATTTACCGTGATTCTACAAACTGTTACCAAAGATTCACTGTTTTACCTACGCGATATCTTCAAAATTACCAAACGAACTTGGGAAATTGAAAAAAAGCAAAAAAACTTCATAAATCCCCTCTTTCTTCTCCTCCCTCCCCCGTTGTACCGTCATTGGTGGCCTTAGGGTATTTTTGTCAATTTTTTTCCTGAGAAGTTGGAATTTTTGTTCCTAAAATCACGGAGACAGCGTACTCCTCGTAACAGTGGCGGTCCCCAGTCACTGGCGCTTGACTTTTGCGACTAATTGGCGGCTGTGATGCAACAACTCCACAAGGTCCTTTACAATACGAGAGAGTTTTGGTGCCACTTAAAACACCCACGTACCACATGACTTTTGGCTCGTTAATTTTTCCGAGGTATTACGCACTGCCGAGTTTTACTCATGGGTCACTCGCGAATTGTCGCGACTCGCTCGCGAGTGGCAATTAAGTATCGGGAAAATGTTCTCTCTCACTCTAGCGAGAGCGAGAAAGGGAACTCAGGAGAGCCCGAGTACCAGCGAGTTTCGCTACGAGTAGTTTCGGAGTCACTCACAAGTCTTTTCTGAGTCACGCGTAAACTCACGAGTGGTGCGAGTACATTGAAGACGCAGCGTCACTCGGCAGTGCGTAGCCCCTCGAATTTTTCGCAAACGTTTGGGAACATATCGTGCACTTACAACAAATGGTAGGCATTTTAATACAAAATGATGCTATATCACTTTTTTTCCCATAAATATTGGACTTATAGGATGTTCTTAAAGCACAAACTAAAAAAAATTTCGTATTATCTACACTGAGCTAGGGACAAAAATAGAAATTTGACTCTCGTCTGCCCATTCCAGTTTGTTATGGGAATTTCACTCGAAAATTTTTTCCGGTGTATGTACCATTTATGTCATTAAAGTCGTTTCTATGTCTCTTATATGCGAGTATACATAATCGTTTCCTTATGGACTTCATGATATTAATGCTTTTTTAAAGTCCTCAAAGACTTAAAAAAAGCTCACTGTTGAACTTGGTATGGAAGAAAAATCTTTCATCTAACAAATTTTGGCCAGGAAGCAAGAGCGCATCAAATCAATGACGATCCGTATTCTTTCTCAACAAAGAATCATTCTCTCATCACTTTAGATTATTCAGATTTTTCACACCCTCTCGTAGAGAAACTGAAAGACACTACTTTTATTCGATGCACCACATCTCAGTTTTCAACGAAAGTCAAACCAAGATCTTGAAACACGGACGTGTTTCGACCGTCATTAATCGCAGATCCCTTTGACCTCTCTCTCTAAAGTAACGGTATAAAAGGTGTAAACCGTCCTGTGGAAATAGACGCGGATTATCCATCCCTCACTCTCTCAATCACGTACGTCCAATGCGGGGAGCAAGAGAGGCACCTATATCTTCAGGCTACTTAGTTAAGAAATTTTCGTCGGACCAGAACTCCGAGAAATTTGTTCAGTCAATAATCATAAGCACACGGGCCGTTCGGCTGATTTCGGGCAGCTTCGTTTTATGCGTAACGGACTTTCACTTTCTGACGCGGCGGAGGAGATTCGGGTCGAGTGGGGATTGAGGGGAATGTGAGAACAGGGACCGTAGATTAAAAACGATCAGGATCAGCTCGAGCGCGCACACAGTCACACGCTTGTCCATGAGGGTCCACAGATTTTCACCTTTCGGGATGGCTCGGGCTACTCACACACTTGCAAGTGCTCGTACTTGTCGTAGAAAAAGATGGAACGAAGAGGTTGTCCTCTTCCCATGCGGAATGAATGGCATTATACGATCGCAACGGTTAATGCCACCGGCCGAGCCAGCGGGCCTGAGCGGGCCTGCGACGCAATAGCGCAGTGCGCCTTCGAAATTTCGATCGCTTTCGATTTCGGCTTGAGAATACTCATTTCAGGAACTCAGGCGATTCCGAGTTAAGTGCGAAATGGAAAAAGAAATACAAACCATTCGATTTCGTGCTGCACCTGTAGCACTGAAAATTTCGAAAATTATGTACATTATAATTGGATTTCAATGAAAATGTTTACCTTTTTCTTAAAAAAGCATCAAATTTCAATTTAATTCTATCGATTGATTTTTGCTTCCTCAGTTTTCGAAAGTTTTTATAGGATCAATTTTTATTCGTAGATCTTGCAATTTCAACAATAAGATCTGGAATACAGAAGTTTTCATTATGTCAAAGAAAAATTATTTTCATCGACCCTTGTGATTCAAACATTTTAGTAATTTTCATAAAATCCCTTAAAAAATTGTTTTCAGCGGTTTTCTTTGTGCGGGATTTTGGTTAAGAGTGAAAAAACGAAGAAAAACCACCTGAAAACCGCTGAAAACAATTCCTGGCAATTATGTTGTCAACCCTTAAAAGTAGTGATCGTCTGCCTCCTCCTCCGCCTAAATATAAATTTAATTCAAAGTGGCTTGATGACCCGCGGGTGAAAGATCAGTGCATCAGTGAAGATCCCAATTGTCCATGGAAATTTTATTGTTCTGCATGCGAAAAGTCTTGCATGGCACCCGACATCAACGCTCTCACAAAACATATTAGAACAGAAGGCCATGAAAAAAAACGCAATCAATTAGCGGTGAGTATTATTTAGTTATGAGTTAATTTGTATCTAAATAAGTGGTCCCCACAATCAGTGAAAGCTACTATAAAAATTCAATTATTATCATGGATATTTTTTGATTTTCGTGGATCTTATTGTAATTTTGTAGATTTTCAAAGGTTCATGTGAATGTGTAATGAATTATTGAAATGCGTTAATACACATTTGAATGTACTTTTAAGGATTTTTGTAAATTTTGTGTAACTTTTATGAATATTTCTGTATTTCCCTTGATTTTTGGATTTACTCTGGATTTTCATGTATTTTCGTGTATTTCAGTGGATTATTTCAGTTAATTATTTTGGGTTTTCGTCGGGTCTGATGATTTTTACTGGATTTTTGAAATTTTACATCTATTTCTCACGATTTACGTTAATCACCATGGTTTTCGTAGATTCGCATGAAAAGTCTTACAGATTTTTGTACATACAGTCGCATGGATTTGCATGAATTAAAATTTATTTCGTGGATTTCTGTAGATTTTCGTAAATTAGCCTTTTATCACCTATTTTATTGTATTTGAAGAATGAATCGTGAATACATGAAAATTTTTATTTTTTTTGTCTGTTTTCATAACTTTTAATAAGTAAATATTTGTCAATTTCACTGAATATTATTTGATTTTCATGGAGTTTCGTAAATTTCTGTCGATAGTCATGGATTATAATACATTTCTGATTTTTTGTAGATTTCTATATTTTTGTGGATTTTTGCAAGTTTCTGTGAATTTTAATAAATTTCTTTGGATTATAATGAATATTTCTTGATTTTATGTTACCATGAACTTTTATAAACTTTCATGTTTTTTCGTAGAATTTAATAAAGCTTCGAGTCTTCATAAATTTTTGTGAATTTTTATATGGATTTTAGTTTATTTTCATGGATAACGGTAGAAATTTACGGTCTTATTCGAACATGAATGTATTGTTATAGATTCTTATAAATTTTTTTTAGTGTTTTTGGATTTTCGTGAATTTTTACGAATTTTTGTGTTTTATTATGGTTCCAGAACTTTATCGAAGATGACGAGGAAAACTCTACAGTATAAAGAAAACGAAAGCCACAAGTTTTTCAAAAAAAGTGGTTAAGCGATCCACAATTCCGGGACTGGCTTCAAGAAATTCCCGAGGATGCATCGCGTTTCCGCAGTTCAGCTTGCAGTACCGATGATGAACCTCTGGAATTAACGTGCACCAAGGACGACACAGCGTGTATCGTCATCACGTCAGTGTACGTCACCAAGACAAATGTCTCCAAAGAAAAATTAAGTGGGTGAGTGATCTCGATACCGAAACGATTCGCGAAAATGAAGGATCGAGCGATTCAACAAAAACGGAAATGGAGATCGAATTCGCTGAGTTAGTAGCGAAGCTGCATTTGTTGTATCGCGCGGCTGCAGAAATCTTTCGATTTTGTCAGTTAAAAGCAGCTACGAATCCTGTAGAGTTTCAAAATATGACGTGTTGCGCTACAAAACTTTCTTGTTTGACGCGAAATGTTGTAGCGCCAGTAGAAACGAATCGATTAGCGGGTGTTTTGCGTGAGACGCCGTTTTCAATTCACATTGATGAAACAACTCTGCGAATGAAAAAACAGTCATATATGGCAATTTTAACTCTTTACGTCGATCCACTATCATTTGAAGTAAAAATTGAACTTTTGAAAATGGCTTTGCTAGACCCAACAAAAACTGATAACATTGGATTATTTATTACTTTTCAGAACGTTTTGCACAAAGAAAAAAAAATATTAAAAACGTAAAAGGCTTCTCATCCGATAATGCGAGTGTGATGATCGGAAACAAGAACTCGTTTAAAACCAATCTCGCGAAATACACAACTTTTTATGAAGCAAATTGCGCGTGCCACAAATCCAGTCTCATTGCCAGGGATGCTTGCAAGCCATTTTCAAAAAATACTGAAGAGTTCGTGCGTGATTTAGTAACATTCATCAACGCAAGCAATCCGCGAATTCGTATGTTTGATGAAATAATGATGCGTCGCGAAAATATTATAGTAAAGCTGGCGAGCTATTGTGTGACTCGATGGTTGAGTCGTCGACCGTCCATCAAAAAAGTTCTTTTTTCTTGGGATGTTCTGATCGAATTGATGAAAATGTTAGCAGGTTTAAAAACAACGAAAAAGCTGATTTTACACTTAGCAAATTACGTGACCCCGTTATGAAAGTAGAGCTTGCGTTTTTGGAATATGTTCTTTGTTTCTTTGATGATTTTAACAAATTTTTCCAGTCGAAAAAAACTCGCGTGCAACTTCTTTTCAGCTAATCTTTTTTTTCTTGTTAAAAATATGCACTCATTTTTTGCATCTGGCTTCAATGAAATGGATTCGTAAAAATCCCAACGAAGCGCACACGTTCGATTTTGATTTTGTTGGGAATCAATTAGATGTCAGCAAAATTAAACTTGGTCCAACATGTGAATCACTTTTGACTGAAATGACCAGCGAAATGACTTCGTGCGTTCGAAAAAAATGTTTAAATTTTTACGTTGCATCTGCAAATGCAATAACAAAGCGTCTGTTCATACAAGATACTTTTCTCCAAAAGTTGAGTGTTTTCGAAAAAACGAAGGCACTGGACAATTCGAGTAATCGTGACAAGTCATTCAACGACGTATTGTACGTCGCAAAGCAATTGTCTTTGTCAGACAAATGCGATTTTCAAAAATTGTGAGAGGAGTGGTATAATCTCCCAAACGAGGCGGATTTGGTTTCTGCGGATTTTGAAGAAGGATTTGAAGATGAAGAATTCGACAGTTTTTGGAGAAAAGTATGTTATTTGAAAAATTTTTATGGGACTGCCAAATATGCGAATTTGACGAGTGTCGTAAATAGCATAAGAATCCTTCCTCACAGCAACGCGGACGCTAAAAGGGCGTTTTCGATTTTGACGGCCGCTATGACAAAATCAAAAGCGAATTTGACAGAAGAATCAATTAATGCTATTTGCGTCACTAATTATGCTGTTTTGAATAGGGACGAAACAACGAAATTTTCTGTCACGAGCGACCATCTTTCCAGAGTAAATTCTGAAGTCTTGTATGGCCTAAAGAAACAAAAATGGGACCTAATTGAATCCAACGAAGAATCCCATAAAAAAACCAAACAATCTACATGGGAAATGATCATTATTATGTAAAATTATTATTTCCCATCGTAAAATTGTACAAGTTACTTCTAGAAACGCACTTATAAGTTTGTGATGATACGTACTGTCGTTAGTTTTTTTTTTTTTTCTTCGTTTGGAAAGCGTCTATAGCAATTTTTCAAATAAATAAAACGTGTGAATTTGACTTAAAAGAGTTTTATTTTTTTCGTTATCGCTCTTAACTCGGAATCACCTGACTACCCGAAAGTTTTATTACAATCTGATACGTACATAGTCTATTCTGAATAGAATTCTTATGTCATAGTTGAAATACTTGTAATATACAATAATGTAATTTGTATGATATAGTATAAATATAAAGAATTAGCACGGTCTTATCATATACTATTTCGAATGTAAACATGTGTAACTTTTCTCGTGTTAATTTCCATTATATGAATTATTATTTGTGATTGTTACATTTCCCGATATCTATTCGCGATCTATTCGATATTTATAACACAAATTTCATTCGCATTTGGAAACATACCATAATAAATGATATGAGAAAAATTATTACGATAACACTTGCTGTTCCAACTTTTATACAGTCATGTAATTATCACTTAATCCCATGTAAGATCGCCAATCACCTATAAAATTATCATTTTTTACAAAGAAATGAAAATTTTGATAATGAGGTCTGTGCTTTGCAAAATCACTTTCGAGAATCTTTTCAAAGATCGAGAAAAAACATTATATAAAGCACGGACTGCTTGAAAAGTTTTTGAAAATATCTCATTAATTTCTGTTAATTTTATACAGAACTTCGTGATTTTTAAAGGGATTTTATGAAAATTACTAAAATGTTTGAATCACAAGGGTCGATGATAATAATTTTTTTTTGACATAATGAAAACTTCTGTATTCCAGATCTTATTGTTGAAATTGCAAGATCTACGAATAAAAATTGATCCTATAAAAACTTTCGAAAACTGAGGAAGCAAAAATCAATCGATAGAATTAAATTGAAATTTGATGCTTTTTTAAGAAAAAGGTAAACATTTTCATTGAAATCCAATTATAATGTACATAATTTTCGAAATTTTCAGTGCTACAGGTGCAGCACGAAATCGAATGGTTTGTATTTCTTTTTCCATTTCGCACTTAACTCGGAATCGCCTGAGTTCCTGAAATGAGTATTCTCAAGCCGAAATCGAAAGCGATCGAAATTTCGAAGGCGCACTGCGCTATTGCATCGCAGGCCCGCTCAGGCCCGCTGGCTCGGCCGGTGGCATTAACCGTTGCGATCGTATAATGCCATTCATTCCGCATGGGAAGAGGACAACCTCTTCGTTCCATCTTTTTCTACGACAAGTACGAGCACTTGCAAGTGTGTGAGTAGCCCGAGCCATCCCGAAAGGTGAAAATCTGTGGACCCTGTTGTCGATAAGCCTACGTCACCTCCCGTTGCCTCCGGTCCCGTACCCCTCGCTTCGGCTCCACGATCAGTCGAGCACAGTTGAGCCGGTCTCCCGCTGTTCACTGACTGCATCAAGTCATTAGTACCGAATTTGTCAAATTTGACATTTTTCATTTTGCCCGGACGGCCAAGATTTTCTTTCGCTCTCAAGTCTGTGGCGAAGTAAATAGATTGGAACTTTTATTTAGAAATTTGCCACTATAACTAGATTTGAAAAATTAAATATTATATTATGAATGTATTGATATCAAATAATTGTTTACGGTGTATGGGACATTTTTATATTTATATTGAAAATTATGCTATAATTCGTATTATAAGGAATTTCGTTTTTTTTTTTTAATAATTTGAGATATTATACATGTAGCATGACTATTGTTATAATAATAATAAAAATAATACTTGTTATAAATATTATTATTATTATTTAAATCATTATATTTTTTTCCGCGAATGAATTCATTCACGGAAATTTGTGAAATCACCATAAAAAAGATATATTCTTTTAAACGAATACGACATTTGCTATAAAACTAAAACACGTCCGCACAGCGAAACATTTGAGGAATTGTGACAAACTTTTGGTGAGTTATAATCTTTTCATTTATCCGGTTTTTTTTTGTTATATTTGTTGTTGCAAATATATAACAATTATAATTATTCTCACTGAACAAAGATAAGCTGCGTTATATTTAAACGTTTTAAAAACTCTAATTTAGTTCTTCATTTTATTGTGTGGCTTTATTGAGTATTTGAACATGGGCCTTTTTTTCTCAAAATTAGAATAACATTATCAAAATTGAAAAATGCCTATAATAATCCCCTTCACATAAAAAAGTTATTCCTGGAGGGCTATTCCTAAATAAAATATCTCAAATATATAATGCTGTGCTCGAGCAAAACATTTTGTTAAAACTTAAAAAACATTAAAGATGTTTTTTTGTCTCAAACCATTTTATTATATGTGAAATAAACAGTTTCTATATACCCTGGCGGCGGCCAAAGTTTCTATATAACAAAACCAATACTTGGTTTTCTTTGGTTTTTAGGCTACCGACAGGGTAGAACTAAACCACGAATACGTTGATATTGCTTTTTTCATCCTAAGATTTTCGATGTCTTGTTATAAAGATTTAATTCATTCAATTTATCATTTTCCTTTTCAAGTAATGGTAACGTAAAGCATTACATTTTTTCAAGTAACTTTCCAAACCCTGCTCATAAGAAACATATAAGCTCCCGGCATAGTTTTTTTTAATAATTCGGTGTTTAATTTTTTTTTTGGAAAAGTATTTTGATCGATCAAAAATTTTTTATCCATTCGATTAATGCACTTGTATTGTGCATTGCTTTCAATATTATTGATTAATGAATATTAACTTCTTGATTATCCCTTTACAACGCCTGATTCTTCATATCGAAAATTTGAACTTTAAATAAAAAGAGAACTGGGTATTAAAGATAAAAACTGTGATCAATTAGTGTAAATAATTACCTGATTTTTGAATATGCAAAAAAAACTCAACTCGAAAAACTATAGAAATGCACTCGTAGTGACTTAGCCATCACCTTTGATTACACTCTCGTTTTATATACAAACTATTCAGTTCAACACTTTTTAGAGCGTCAAAAGGATTCTACTAAAGAGTACACGTTAGACTTCCCTTGTCGTATATTTTAAATTAATTTCTACGAGCGATTAGTTTTGTAAAAATAATGTGTATAGTACATTTGTAAATAACGTACGTTACGTTTATTACGTTTTTTTTTACGTTGACGTTTTTGCGTCAAGATTTGGTACGTAATCAGACTTTTGTATTATTCGCTCCGAAGCAGTGTGAGTCAAAGTTCGATTCGAAACAGTTTTATTTAGTCACAATTTTTCATACAGTTCTTAATTGAATTCGAAGGTTGTTAAAGTAAGTACGTCATATAGATATACATTTTTTTAGCGTATGCGTGTATGAGACTTGTTAAATTGTAGGCCAATATGTGCGCACGTAGATAAAGAAGTTCTTCAATATCCTCATGTTATCATTCAATAAAATGAGCCGAATGGCAAATGGCACGTTTCTTGAAATTATTTTCTTTCCGTGTTTTACATACTTTTTCCTTGATTTGTCTAATTTTTCGTTATTTTAGAAAGGAGTTTTAAAATGAGTATGTATAGAGTGAAATATTTTAATAATTTCTCCGAAATAGAAAAAATTTTCTATGCTGTTAACCCATTAACGCCCAAATTGTAGGTATTCACATGATCATATTACATCGATTGCAATCACAGCCAGGGTAATGGAAATCTCACGAAAATTCATAGATGACTATTTTCCAGTATGCTCTTTTCGATTTTCATACTTAGAGAGCATAAAAAAATGATTTTCCCCCAAAATTTTGCAATTAAAAGAAAATTTTGACTAATTTTTGAGGTAGTTTTTACAAAAAAGTAATTTTTTCTAATCGTTTGACCACTCGAATCGGCCTGTTTTCATCAAAAGTCGTGCAATTTTTATATGTGCTTTAAAACCATGCATTTGGAAAAAATTGATTTTCATTAGCACTTCCAAAATGGCGGCTAGAAAAGTGTGAAACTTTGCGTAACATTGAAAAAATGGTCTGAAACGATTTTATATTGTTTTTTGACGTGAATCGTTGAATACTGTCTTAAACTTTGTCAGAAATCATTGATGAGTGATTTTTGTACAAAAATTGAGGTTAGATCTCCAAAATTCAAAATGGCTGATTCAAGATGGCGGAAAAAATGATAAAAAACGAGATTTTACGCAAAAATTTGGTTCCGGGGGTTTTCAAGGATGCTGAATACGAATCTGAGTTCAGATCTGAAATATTCAAAATGGCGGATCCAATATGGCGGACAGTAACCTAGAAATGGCGCGAGTTCACGCTGAAATTCGGTCTAAAGGGTTTTCTAGCTCGCTGATTACGAATTTGAAATCAGATTTGAGGATTCTGTTATGAAAGATTGAAGATGGTTTTCAATGTATCGGTTTAGAGCGAAAATCGTATCAATTACACAAGCGCCTTGAAGGAGTCCGCCTTGATAGTGTCGCGTCCCGCTGTGATTTTACCAGGGAACCCGATTTTCGTTGGAGAAAGCGATCGCGTATCCGACCCTTCCAGTGGCGCAACAAAGGCAATATTATCCCACGAAATTTACGTAGCATTCCAGGCCGCGTTTAGAAGGAAAAAATTTGACAAGCTCAACGCCCATGGGCTGCTCACGGCACAAATTTCTCTGGCGTAACGAAATTAACGATCACTCTGATCGTGTCTGACTGCGGACTCCTTCAAGGCTCTATTGTAATTAATTTAGGACTATCAGTCGAACACTATTTGCCAGCGAGTTTCTTATTTCTGCACTGTTGCCCGATTTTCACCATGTGGAGGTTGTGTTCTGGAATATTTCGTTTTTTTGTCATTAATTTTCGGATCAAGATTTTTTTTGATAATGATTCACATTTTTCGTGAATACTTGCCAATGGGTCGAGTCAATGATTTTTTTTTTTGAAGATTCCATTTTTGAAGACAAAATTTTCGTCTGTCATTTCTATCTTAGATAAGATACCTCACATTTTATTTAACAAATTGAGGACTGCAGAATTTTGTAGTCTTTTACATAAGTGACCCTTTGATGTATCACTGCTGATCACTTTTTCTTTTGGACATCATCAATTTTCGGATCAAAGTAATCTTTGATCAATGATTCACATTTCCAATGAATACATTTTAATGGGTCGAGTCAAGGAATATCTTTCTTTTGAAGATTCCATTTTTGGAGAAAAAATTTTTATCCGTCATTTCTATCTTAGATAAGAAATTTCACAGTTCGTTTACTACATTGGTTGCTGCAGAATTTGATACAGTCTTTTTAGTGATTTTTTGATGTATCACTGCTGATCGCTTTTTCTTTTGAATATAATTTATTTTCAGATCAAGATCATCTTTGATAAATGATTTACATTTCTGGTGAATACTTGTTTTTGGGTCAAGTCAAGGAATTTTTGGCTTTTGAAGATTCCATTTTTAGAGAAAAAATTTTTGGCCGTCATTCCTGTCTTAGATAAGAAAATATGGGGACTTGATTGAATTTTCGCGCACGTGCTATAACAGCCGCATGGAAAAGGAACGAAAGAAAAGTGGGGGAATGCTCCCCTCTCGGTCTCAGCTCGCTTTAGCTTACGGTCATTCTCAATCGCACTTTGCTTTCCCGTGTATTCAAGACGCTTCTCTTAACTGTTTTTTTCTCGTTTGCTTTTGGTATTAGCTTGTCAAATGTGCTTAGCGTTTATGTTATGCACTTCATAGAGTCCCTGTGATAGGTGAAATTTTTTCTAATAATTTTATAATTGTTTTCACAATATGTCTAAACGCAGTTCTCGAGATAAGCCTTCTGTTTCAAGTGCTAAAAAAGCATCAACAACGAATAAAAATCATCGCATCTTTGAGATTGATGCAAGGAATAATGCAGCATTTATTCCGGATCCTGATTATTCCGGAGATTCTGACGCAAGCAATTCAGACTCAGAAATAAATTCAGACGAATCAGGCGATATCAATTCGAGTGCAGAAGAGTCTAGTGATCATGAAGATGATTTTTTTTCCCCCAAAAAAATCTTATGCTCGTATATCATCAGAGTACAATAGCACTCAAAAAAAACTAGAAGAGAATTATGTTTATAACTGGATACCGGGCGAAAAAAAAAAGAATATTTTACAGGACGATGTATTCTTATCTGATAAAGATAAAAAATTTATTCAGTCGAAGTCTTTTACTGAATTATTTGAACTTTTTTTCTGCTCAGAAATAAAGAATTACATCATTGAAAGCACGCAACTCAATGGATATCCTCTAACTGTTGAGGAACTAAATGTGTTTATTGGAATCATTATATTTTCATCTTATAATAGAAGATTATCGCAAAGAGATTATTGGAGTAATGATCCTCTTTTACACTCGGTTCCTGTTGCATCGGCTATGAGCCGCAATAATTTTGAAACGATAAAATCAAAATTGAAATTTTCGAAGCCTGAAGACAGTGACCATACTAATAGGATATGGCGAGTTCAGAAAATTGTAGATTTGTTCAGAAAAAACTTACTACGATTTGGGATATTTTCTTCTGCACTTTCGGTGGATGAAATGATGGTTAAATTTTTCGGGAAATTGTCCATCAAGCAATTCATCAAAACAAAACCAACTCGTTATGGTATCAAAATTTGGGGACTTTGTGGATCAAACGGATATTTGTTCGAATTTGAAATTTACTGCGGTAAAAATTCAGAAAAAGGAAGTTTATCCAAAATTGCACTAGGAAGTCGTGTAGTTGTACAAATGCTGCAACCTCTCTTTACAAGCACTTCGTTCCGAAATTTAAATAAATACCACGTATATATGGACAATCTGTTTTGTTCCGCTGATCTTCTGATTCATCTCAAAAAACTGGGATTGAAAGCTACCGGGACATTGAGGAAAGATCGTACCCCAGGAAAAGTGAATTTTGATAAAAATACCAAAAGAGGTACATATGGATCCAAATATGATGAAAAAAGTGGTACGAATTTCATAACAATCAAAGATTCTAAGGAAGTATCCATTCTTTCCACAGCAGCAGGTGTAACACCGCTGACTACCATGAAACGTTATAACAAAGATGAAAAAAAGAAGGTTGAAATACAATTCCCATATGCTTTTTCAGCATACAATCAATTCATGGGCGGCGTGGACATGCATGATCAACATTGTTGTAGACTTTTACCAGCCTTGAGATCCAAAAAATGGACATGGGTTATATTTCTGCGAATGATTCAAGCTGCAATCACAAATGCTACTGTGTTACATAACATATGTGAAAAATCCAAAGTGAAAGCTGGTACTACAGATGCAGCAATGTCCATCAGTAGAAATTATCTTGATCCCAAAATAAATGTTGTCCAAAAAAACAAACGATCAGCAGTGAAACATCAAAAAATCACTCAAAAGACTACTAAATTCTGCAGCAACAGATGTGGTAAACGCACTGTGAATGTACGCTCTGCTTGTGACTTGTTTTTTTGCAAGACATGTTTCGAACAAAAGCACCAAATTTTTGAAACGAAAGGT
The DNA here is from genome assembly GCA_028476575.1 of Platygaster robiniae. Taxonomy (NCBI): domain Eukaryota; kingdom Metazoa; phylum Arthropoda; class Insecta; order Hymenoptera; family Platygastridae; genus Platygaster; species Platygaster robiniae. Next base: position 23,515,324 of record CM052019.1, on the reverse strand, counting down.
TAGAATAAGCAACATTGAGAAGAAAAAATAAAATACGTCATTGAAAAAACAAAAAAAACAAAAAACAAAAAACAAAAAAAAAAAAAACAAGAACAAAAAATTAAAAAATTAAAAAAATTAAAAAATTAAAAAAAAAATTAAAAAATTAAAAAAAAATAAATAAACAAGATTTTCTAGAACACAACCTCCACGTGGTGAAAATCGGGCAACAGTGCAGAAATAAGAAACTCGCTGGCAAACAGTGTTCGACTGATAGTCCTAAATTAATAAATTGATACGATTTTCGCTCTAAACCGATACATTGAAAACCATCTTCAATCTTTCATAACAGAATCCTCAAATCTGATTTCAAATTCGTAATCAGCGAGCTAGAAAACCCTTTAGACCGAATTTCAGCGTGAACTCGCGCCATTTCTAGGTTACTGTCCGCCATATTGGATCCGCCATTTTGAATATTTCAGATCTGAACTCAGATTCGTATTCAGCATCCTTGAAAACCCCCGGAACCAAATTTTTGCGTAAAATCTCGTTTTTTATCATTTTTTCCGCCATCTTGAATCAGCCATTTTGAATTTTGGAGATCTAACCTCAATTTTTGTACAAAAATCACTCATCAATGATTTCTGACAAAGTTTAAGACAGTATTCAACGATTCACGTCAAAAAACAATATAAAATCGTTTCAGACCATTTTTTCAATGTTACGCAAAGTTTCACACTTTTCTAGCCGCCATTTTGGAAGTGCTAATGAAAATCAATTTTTTCCAAATGCATGGTTTTAAAGCACATATAAAAATTGCACGACTTTTGATGAAAACAGGCCGATTCGAGTGGTCAAACGATTAGAAAAAATTACTTTTTTGTAAAAACTACCTCAAAAATTAGTCAAAATTTTCTTTTAATTGCAAAATTTTGGGGGAAAATCATTTTTTTATGCTCTCTAAGTATGAAAATCGAAAAGAGCATACTGGAAAATAGTCATCTATGAATTTTCGTGAGATTTCCATTACCCTGGCTGTGATTGCAATCGATGTAATATGATCATGTGAATACCTACAATTTGGGCGTTAATGGGTTAAATGTGAAAAAGTAGGGCTCCAGAGGCACAGGTTAACGTTCAATGAAAAATCTGAAAAAAATCAATGGACTTTTATTTAATTATTTGGAACCCATTCAGGGGCTGGCATGGTTAAAATTCGACCAAAACCCATTTAAAGGAACAACCTAATACGCGTGTGCGGAATCCCTATCGCACGATATATTTATATCGCATTATTGAAAAAAAAAAAAAAAAAAAAATAGATTACATTTGACGTTTTTTAATGCAGATATTGTTTAACGTTTGTAATTATTGATGATGGTGACTGATTGTATGAGTGAAAGACCGTTTTTGAGAATGAAATTTATCAAAAGTCGACTTCGTTCGAGCATGAAAGAAGCTCGATTGGTTCATGTAGTATTTCTAAAAAATTTCAATAAGAAACATACTTCGTCGTCGACTACTAGTACAAGTTATTGGAAAGAAAATGGACGCATTTTTTTTATATATAGATATTTATTATTTTTGAAAAAAATGGCGACTCAATTGTGATCTTGTCGAAGTTCTAGAAAGTTTGAATGATGGTTGATTCAAACCTGATTCTTGCCGATCACAATTTTTAAAAGAGAAGAATCTTTGTAACCATCCTGATGAGGACTGAGAAATCATTATGCACCTTTTATTTATTTTAAATCGCGAAATAAGTTCTAATGGTATTATTAAGAATTTCGTGAATGAGAAATGCCGGAAAGAGTCTTTTTAGTATGTAAAATTTTGATAGTACATTTGTTACTAATGTACGCAGATGTAATTTTAAACAATTTACTAATGGTTAACTCCACTGTTTTCTACGCTGTATTACATAACGAAGTTAAAATTGTGACAATAAGTAAATGAAATGAATTGAAAGCATAATCTTATGTATAATCTAACTAATTTATGGCGGCAAGAGGGCCCCCACACATTGATCGGCCCTGGGGCCCCCACATCCTTAATCCGACCCTACTTGTGTTTATAAAATTTATTCAGCATTGAGAACTAAAAGGATAGTTATGCTGAATATGTGAGATCTGTAGAGTTCAATATGGAGAGTAATGTAAAATTGTTCTGGAATTTCGTGAATTCAAGAAGATCTGAAAGATCTGATCACGGTCTACATTTAACTATGACTTACAGAGGTAGCACTGCAGAGGAGGGGAATCAAATTGTAAATTATTTAGCAGAGTTTTTCGAATCGGTCTATTCACCCAAAATGGAAATTGATCTTTCTGAGGATCTTGATTCAACTTGTAACGTCGATATCAATCAATATCAATCAAACATTGAAATTGATTTGTGTTTACAAGGCAAGAAATTGAATCGAACTTAGACAATTTGGATCTGAATAAAAGCCCTGGCCCAGATATGATTCCAAGTTTACTTTTGAAAAGTTGTTCTGATTCGATATCGACACCATTGTATTATTTATTTCAACGATCAATCCAGGAATGTATAGTACCAAAGATATGGAAAAGAAGTTATGTAACACATATTTATAAAGATGGTGCTAAGGATGAAGTAGTCAATTATTGACCGATATCTATTTAAAATTCGATTCCCAAATTATTTAAATCAATTATTATAGATAAAATCAGTGCGAAAGCAAACGGAATTATAGGTGAAGAACTGCATGAATTTGTAAACGGTAGATCAACGGTATCAAATTCGGTATGTTATACTCAAGATATTTACGAAGCTATGGAAAAGGGTCATCAAGTGGATGCGATACACACGGATTTTGCGAAAGCATTTGACAATGTTCCTAATAATAGATTAATTCTTAAATTACGTAAAATGGGATTTAGACATAGCTTTGTCAAGTTCTTATTGAACTATTTAAGTGATCGAAAACAATTTGTTAGATATAGGAATTTTGTATCAAAAGAAATCAATGTTACCTCAGGTGTGCCGCAAGGTTCTCATTTAGGTCCTCTATTATTTGTACTTTACATAAACGATATAAAAGATGCTATCCAAAATTCCAAGTCTTCGTTTTTTTTTTGATGATTGTAAGTTTTGAAGAGCGATAAAAAATCGAGAGGATTCCGAAAAATTGCAGGTTGACTTAATGAACGAGTGGAATTGGTGTATTGAGAATGGTATGGAATTGAATGTAAAAACATGCAGTGTCATAAGTTTTTCTAGAACGAAATTTCCTATTTATTATGATTATATGTTAAATGGAGTGAATGCAACTAGAGTCAAAGCGATAAGAGATCTTAGCGTAATTGTAGATAACAAACTTACGTTTAATGGGCACATTGATAGCATTGTAAATAAAGCAAGAAGAACATTAGGTTTTGTATTGAGACAAGGCAAGGATTTCACGTCTGCAAATACACTTATTACACTGTGTAGTTATCTTGTTAAACCAATTTTGATGTATGCCTCTACTGTTTGGTCTCCTTATTTTGATGTTCATATACGTAGAATAGAGCGCGTTCAACATACATTTTTTTTGAGCGTGGCTTATAAATTAGGTTTATCTAGTCCTAGAGTAAATCATGATTATACGGAAGTTGCATCTAAATGCAAAATTAGTTCTTTGAAATCTTTCAGAGAGTTTTTTTATGTGTGCTTTTTGCATCGGATAATAACACAACGAATGAACTGCCTGGAACTTCAGGCGAAAATTGTGATTATGAGTAATAATCGTGATTTGAGAAATAGAGGACTATTAACGGTTTCATTTCATAGAACATCATATGGACAGTACTCTCCAATAACAAGAATGTCAAGGTTAGGAAACAATCTTCGACCAAATAGTTTTGATATTGATTACTTACAATCATTGTTGAAGTAAGAGGCTAGAAATATATATCTCAATGACTTTTGTTGATGATTACATACTTTCTCTATCTTTTTGAAAATTTTACGTAGGAATTACACTGATTGTATGTATTTAACTCGAAATAATGAAACACCGTTATTCAATATTATAAACATTGCAAAATTGGGTTCATAAACCTGTATGTTTTTTGGTTAGATAAATAAATAAATAACTCTCACTATTTATCGATATTCTCCTCCACGTCACCCACCGCTGCACCTTGATTTCTGCAAACTTCGTATTCCTTTGTATCGACTCGGGAACTGTCGTAGAAGTTCGTGACGGCCGACCAAACCCGACCAATCTCGAGTGTGACCAAAGCATATCTAAATTAACCGGCATAGGGACGTTCGCAGAAAATATCTTTCAAAAATGACACGGAAATGGTATAAATTTTAACATGATTCAAATTAATACCATTTAAACATAAAGATGTCTGTTTTAAAGTAAATGATCATGAAAGCTTAGAAATTTTTATATTCAGATTATTGTGGTTGAAAAAATGTTCGTTTAAAATTGTATCATCGCAAATCATGTTTGTTAAAAAAATCCTCCGTAAACAGGCTTTCTTATAAAACGTCTGTCATTACACGGACGATGATAAATTGTGATTTGAAATTTCGTGCGTTTTAAAAAGATGACACTGCATTGTTCTCTCTTTATTTTCAAGTGATTTTTATTCGAATCATGTTAAAATTTTGAAAATTTTAATGTCGTCTCTAAAAGTTATTTTCTGCGAGCTTCCCTATGTCACTTGACCGAACCCGTGAAGTTGTACAGAGGGGAAGCGCTGAAAAGAGGGGAGGAGCTTTCCCTCCTCTTACCGAAGTTGTGACAAAACGCGACGAATAATCTGTCAGAGTTCCACGCCCTTAACAATATAATATTATTAAGATAAAATAATAAGGTAAGATATTCTATCAAAGATATCTGCTTACATAGGTACACACCTACTTATCTCGGCTTACTTTTGCTATCTCTTTTTTCAACCACCCTAGAAATACTTGAAAATGGAGACTGGCAATACGGCTACAATATGGTCGACAATGGGTGTCAGCCAGCATCAGCTATCAGCCAGTTTAGCTGTGAATACAAAACACGAAAAGTAAACAGAATGTTTACGACTTGTATCACCTAGCTCAAAGCTCTCACATTGGCACAGCCATATTGTAGTCTTACATTGGCCGGGCCAATAAGAAGGTGGGACGGTCATTGCCAGTCTCTCTTTTTTGAGGGTCTCTAACCTACCCTAACTACTTACTTCGGTTCACCTCACCTCACTTCGAATAACCTCGACTTACTTCGGCTCACTCAATATGTGATGTTGAAGAAGTACTTATTTGGTGTTTTATGACACTATACATTCTTTCAAATTGTTAGCTTCACCGAGCCCCCGCTAGGAACCAAGAGACCTTATAGTTGGTGCGGGGGTTTAAGTGCAAAGGCAGCCAGGAGATCTGAGGATAAACCTGGCATCGGATGACTGACATCCCTATAAACGAGCTCTGCGTATGAATGGAGAGCAATCCCTATAAACGGGAGCGCTCTGGATGAGGGTACATGGATGCCGGGTGGACCTAAAGTGAATCACACCACTCAAAGTATGGGAATTGGAGAGGCCTGTCCATTCGGCAGACTTCGAGGGTGGTAGGGCTGCTGGAGCGACCAAGAAGTGGTTCCCCGACCCAAGAGTGGTGATCTCTTTGGTCGGGTGCCCGCTCTCTGGAGGCCTACAGAGGCGGGCTTTCACCTCCAATCCTAGGTGTCAGTACCGTGCCGAGGGATGAATGGCTCCTGGGTAAGGAGTCTTCTAACGGATCCTGCAGGACACCGGGCGACCTCCTGCAGTAGCTGTCGAGGCTTCTGAGACTCGGCAGCAAGCCTAGCTTACGCATGGGGGAGCGTAAGTGGTCGTTCATGAAGTCGGGCTCCGCCAGGAGAAGGGAGAGGAAAACCGAGGACAGGACAGGAACTCGCCCGGTGGACCCCTTACCTGATGCTGGAGAGGAGCCCGAGCCAGAGGAAGCCGCCGGGCGGTCGAAGCGGAGGATGGAGAAGAGCATCTCTGACCCGACCGTAAGGCAGGCGAAAAAAAAGAGCGGGCAGGAGCAAGGATCCGTGGAGGTTCAGGGACAGAGGCCTTCTTACTCCGCCTTGGTCTGTGAACTCCTTAAGGTGTCAGTCACCGTTGGGGAAGTTCTGGGGGAAAGGATGAAGATGAAGGTCTTCGAGGAGATCAAGGGGAGCGTCGTGGACCAAGGACGTCGTGGACGTCGTAGACGTCGTGGGAAAGGATTGTCCCTAGGTTAAGGACACGGTCCTGAGAAGTAGAAGGGCGATCTTTGTCTGTGAGGACGAAGCTTCGGCAGAGTGGCTGAGGGGGGTAGTGCCGTCATTGAAGCTCGCGGGCGGCTCGAAGATTCGACTGGTTCGACCGGAAGAGCTGGTAAAGCCAGTGAAAATGACGGGGGAGATACCACCAGCTTAGAGGGAGCCCGAAAAGCTGCTTAGGCTGGTCGGGATGCAGAACGCTGGTCTGGAGACAAAGGTGCAGATCGTTTACTGCGCGGAGATACTGGAGGGGAGCTTCACCCGCTTGGTTCTCGGTGTGGATGAGGGATTGGCCTGGACTCTGCAGAACAGGGGGTATAGGGCCCACCTAGGAACAGGAGAGGTGGTATTTAAGACTGTCTCGAAAAAATAGGTAAGTGGTGAAGAGGATCAAGGCAGAGGAGAAGGCAAAGACAAAGTATGGTCATTGCCACAGCTGAGATCCTTCAAGTAAACTTGCGCCATAGCAAAGGCGCCTCGGTGGTTCTAGCCAGGTGCATGCAAAAGGTGCAGCCAACAACAGCACCAGCCTTCGGGCTGGTGCAAGAGCCATAGTGTTATAGGGGCCTCATACGGGGCCTCAACACTGCGCGGGTGATACACGCAAGCGGGGGGGGGGGGCAGAGGAACTCAGGGCATGCGTGGTGGTAAGGGGAGTGGATGCCGCTCTCATGCAAGTGTATCCTAGAGTATCTGATGGGAGAGGACCTCGAAGTGTTGAATGAGGGCACTGAACCTACGTTCGTCACAGTGAACAGACAGGAGGTACTGGACATCATGATCTGCAGTCCAGGAGTTAGAGAGAGGGTAGGGATATGGAGGGTATTGGATGAACCAACTCTCTCTGACCACAGGCTCATTCGGGCCACTCTGAAGGATGTGACACAAAGGGCCGCGTGGAAGAGAAATCCGAAAGACGTGGAGTGGGAGGGATTCAAAGATAAACTCCGGTTACGCATGAAGGATTTCAGAGGAAAATATAATAGCCCAGAAGACCTGGACTCAACTAAGGAGAAGATCAGAACGGCTATCTTGACGGCGTACGAGGACAACTGCCCCCTGAGGAGAGTAAACACTGGGCCAAAAGGGCTCAGGTGGGACAAGCGGCTCTCGGAAGGGAGGAGGGAGGCTCGCAAGTTCTTCAACAGAGCTAAGAAGGCGGGTACACCGGAGGCCTGGGGGGCCTATCGGGCGAGCCAGAGGCGCTACAGGCGGATGGTGGAGGATGCCCGGCGGGAGTCGTGGAAAAAGCTGTGCTCAGAAACAAGCACAGTTTCGGATACGGCGAGAATGACTAGGATTCTGGCCGGGACCAGGGTGGATGAGCTGCGGTATCTGAAGACGGATAGCAGAGAATACACCAGGACCCCGAAAGAGACCCTGGAACTGCGAATGAAGGGCAATTTCTCAGACTTTTCGTTGTTGTACGGGGTGTGGGCTAGTACCCGCCGCGGAAGGGCTGAGAAATACTGGGGCCTGATGGCCAAGGTGGTTAAGGCGGTCTGGGTCAGGGAGGCTGTAGGGTCCTTTGAGCCGTACAAGGCCCCGGGCCCCGATAGGCTATATCCGGTGATCCTTAGGGAGAGTCTGGATGTGGTCTTGGGGCCGTTGGTCGGGCTATTCAGGGATGCCTGGCAGTTGCACACACCAGAAGTATGGAGAAGGGTTCGGGTGGTATTCATACCTAACCCAGGGAGAAGGGAGTACTCGGAGGTTAAGGACTTCAGGCCGATTAGTCTGATATCCTTCCTCCTCAAGACCCTGGAGAAACTGGTTGACAGGTTACTGAGGGCAGGCCCACTCGTGAACGTACCGTTCCACGTGGAGCAGCACGCCTATCGGACAGGTCGTAAGTTGATACAGCATTTCTATCGGTAGTTGGGTTCGTTGAGGAACAGCTGAGATGGAAGGGCGAGTTATAGGGGCCTTCCTGGACATTGAGGGGGCGTTTAACCGCTCCACACGGAGGGCCATACGGAGGGATGCTGAGGAGCACGGAGTTCCAGAGCCCGTTATCCGGTGGATAATGTCGACTCTGGAGGCAAGGATTCTCAGTACGGAATGGCAAGGCTGCCAAGTAGAGGGCAGGGTATCAGAAGGCTGTCCACAGGGCGGGGTACTCTCGCCGCTACTGTGGAGCCTGGTGGTGGACAGTCTTTTGAGACTGTTGAACAGAGATGGCGTGCGGGCCGTAGGGTACGCGAATAATATCTGCATCCTGGCTAGAGGCGTGCATGAAGAAACTCTCAGGGAGATGATCCAGTGAGCGCTGAATAGGATGGCTAGATGGTGTGAGGGTTATGGACTCAACATCCAGCCGGACAAGATCTCGGTCGTTATTTTTACCAAGAGGTACAAGCTGAGGCCGCTGGTGGATATGATGGTCGGAGGTAGGCAAGTGCCATACGTCCAGGAGGTGAAATATCTGGGTGTAATCCTAGAGACGAAGCTAGACTGGAACAGGCATCTGCAGGTGAAGTGTCAGAAGGCAATGGTAACCTTCTGGCGGTGTAAGGGGGCTTTGGGGGCGAGGTGGGGCTTGGGTCCTCATCAGATGATGTGGATATACAGGTCGATCGCCGTCCCTAGGCTGATGCATGCTGCAGTTGTGTGGTGGGAACGGACTGCGCTGAAGTCTGTTCAGGGGAGGCTGAACAGGGTGCAGGCGGCATTTCTTAGGAGCATATGCTCTGTGAGAAGAAGCACTCCTATTGCAGCAATCAGGGCTCTGTTGGGGGTCCCGTCCTTTGCGGTGGAGAGCTAAGCTACCGCATTGAGGACGGCGTACAGACTCAGATGTGCTGGGGAGTGGAGAGAGTGCTTTATACATGGGGAGCTGTGGAAAGGATGTCCGGCAGGGTTGTTGAATGTAACACAGGACAGAATGAAGGCTCGGCTAGCTGGAGAGGTCAGCTATCGAATACTGATCCCCAGCGAGGAGGAGTGGCAGCAGGGGTTCGGTCCGGGACACGGGGACATATGGTTCACGGACGGATCGAAGACCAAGGAAGGCGTGGGAGCGGGTGTTTGCGGAAGAAAGGCTGTGGATGGATATGTCTATAAGCTGGACGGATACAACACAGTCTTCCAGGCCGAAATTGAGGCAATCCGGGAGTGTGCGAGAATACTGTCACATAGGACGGATGAGGACGGTGACGTCTGGATCTGCAGTGACAGTCAAGCCGCTCTGAGGTCATTGGATGAAGGCACGGTCTCTTCCAGGATAGTGGAGCGAACGAGTGAGGCGCTCCAGAGGGTGGCTGAGAGGAGAAGGCTCAGGCTCGCCTGGATTCCGGGACATGCCGGATGGAAGGGGAACGAGAAAGCGGACAAGCTTGCGAAAGAGGGGGTGGGGTTGATTGGCCCCCAGGAACAAGTGGTAGGGATGCCGTACAGGGAGGATATTAACCTCATAGCGGTATGGGTTAGGGACCGACAGGTCAAGGAGTGGAGGCGCGAGCCCGGCTGTCGTACGATCAAGACCCTTGCTGGCGAGACCGTGGGGGTCTGGTCGGGGGCGTTGCTGGGTTTGACAAGGCCGAGGTTGAGGGTCGCAGTAGAAATACTGATGGGCCATGGGAATCTGAATAAATTCAGATACACGACGGGGAAGATATCCTCCCCGGAATGTAATAGATGCCAGGAAGGGCAGGAGGATTCCCTGCACTTTCTGTGTAAGTGTTAGGCACTGGCGTGCCAGAGGCACGCTTTGCTAGAGCGGGCGGCCTTGGAACCACAGGAAATCAAGGAGATGGGTGTCAGCCAGAAACTGGGCTTTTGCAAGGTATCTGGGTATAGGCGACAACCCTGAGGAGGCAGCGGGGATAGAGTACAGGAGCCTAATGGCTCGGTGCTCTGAACCACGAGTTAGTGGCCCGCTGAAGACCTAAATACAGATACAAATACAAATATATTCACCGAGATGCCAATAAACTCAATTTTATGCGATTGCAGGAAATATCTTCAGGTAATTTTCCTTTTATTTCTGAAAATTTCGAAAGTGTCTAACAGCATTTTCAGAAATTTTTTGAATAATTTTTCAAAAATCATTGGTTTTAATGAACCTACTTGAATCATGAAAAATGCATCAAATGATTAATTATCACTTGATCCTTCAGTGTTTAAGCAACATTCTATAATAATGGGATTTTTTGGAACTTTTGATTATTATTATTTTTATGGATTTATGAAAAATAGAAGCGGCGTTTTCAATCTCTACGATTTGAAAAAAAATTTTTTTCCCTGGATATATTTTGTTGAAAAAAAAATATAGATAGAAAAAAAGCCATAAAAACTATTTCGTCTAAAGAAGTTGGAATTCAAATGAACAATCAGGGATATCTATACAGAATTTCCTAGAGTCCCCGAAGAATATTTTAAAAGATTTTTCCTCGAATTTTTCTGCGTAGAAATAGTATATTACCTAGCAGGTAGGGATGTGCAAATTTGGCGAAACGGAGTAATTAATTATTATTAACGGAGTAATTAATTAATATTAAATTAACCGAGCCAAAGGCGAAGTTTTTAACCCGTTTTGCATATGAGCACATCCGTACTGGTTTACGTAAGATACTTTTCATCGCGATGGCCGAAAAATCAATTCAAAGTGTCAGTTTTGAGGTTAGAGTGATGGAAAGTTCTTTACTTTTTTTTTTAACAAACTCAAAATTGAAAAAGTTATTCAAGCCTCAAGTGTAAACAATGAATATGCTTTCTCTACAAGAAGGGTCGGAGTTCATGGACTAAACATGACCAAAATTATCTTGGCATTTTTCTCAATCGAAATATTTTTTATCACTTTATAAAAAACTTGAAGTCAAAAAAGATATTCGAACATTTAATCGAGGAAATTTAATTGCTCAAAACTTGTGACCTTTACATCTTTTTTACTTTGTGTTTTGTGAAAAAAAGGCGAATGACTTTTCGACTCAGAAAATGAGAAAAAAATTTTTGTATAATTTGGTCCGTTCAGTCTACTTCCACTTGTCGAGAGAGCGCATTTATTGTTCGAGTTTTTGCTTTTCATAACTTTTTAGATTTCCAGTTTCATAAAAAATGGTAAAGGACGTTTTGACTTCGAAAAATGTGAGGGAAAATCTGTTCAAATATTCTTTGTGGACTCTGGGATAACCTGTATTGAAAATTCTTTCAATTTGCGAGGTTCTCTGAAATTTGAAAATTGAACATAACGAATTGTAAGAAAATTTGATGGAAATCTAGAGATATTTTCCTATTTTGCTGCACACCTTTCTTGGATTTTTCGAAATTACACTAGGAACTCTAAGGAGTCCGGAGTCAGGCACGATCGAGGCGATCGTTAATTTCGTTACGCTTGAGAAATTGACGCCGCAAGCAGCCCATGAGCGTAGAGCCTGTCGAATTTTTTCCTTCTAAACATGGCCACATATGTTCCGTAAATTTCGTGGGCTAGTATTACGCCACTGGAAGGGTTGGGGGCGCGATCGCTTACGCAAACGATCGCAGTCGCAAACTTACAAGTTGCAGGACAAGCATCCATAAAAAAAATTTGGGAAACCGATATCCAAGTATGTATACTAGAACGAGGGAATGCAAAAAAACGGAGCATTGCCATAGATCATTTATTCACTCCACAGAACACCTTTATCCCTAATGTAAACTCATTCGAAATGAGGCAGCGAGTGTCTCTACGTAACCTTCCCTAATATTGCTTTGAATCTAACTGCGAGGATACAGTAAAGAATGAGAAGACAAAATAGGCCTTATGGCAAACGACTCTTAACCTCTTATCTTGATTTCAAGTCACATAATATAATTTTGATTATCAGTCTACGGAACCATCCTATACACATATTATAGCTTGACATATCTATACAACTCATTTCTATGTGCTTATTTTGTTCAACTATGTTGAATGACTTTGATTTGAAGAGATGGAAATTTTACTACGTCTAGACTATGAATTTCGATATCTCCCTTGAACTTCACTGGCCGCTGGTAAAATCTCCAGGCTCAGCCTCACTAATTTCGGACCCTAGACTCGAAGTAGCGATTTCACAACCTTGGCGAATTTTACGAGCTGGTAGTAAAAGTTCTAGAATTTAGTGATTTTTATATCACATATGATTTGATGAAAAATGAAAGCAAATGAAAAATATTTAAAGATATCATCACAATGTTTTTCGCGTTTCCCAACATTCGTCTCCGACGTTTTCGACTTTTTCGACTGTCCATACATCCAAAGGCTGAATTCTAAGGTACTTATAATAGCTTATAGTATATTGTGTAGCTAGGAGCAAAAACAGCTGATTTGGAACGAGTGTGAAGTTTGCCGCCTGAGCGAAGCGAAGACAGCAATTGCACGATTTTTAATCAGCTGTTAGTGCTTCGAGGTACACACGATACTTTTTGTCTCGAAAACAGTAGAAATGAGCGTATCCAAAACTGTTTCGACATGGCAAATGAAGTATTGAAGGTCGACACGGAGGCTTGTGAAAATGACACTCGGCAGGTGGAAGAGGAGTCCACTTGGACCCGCTAGGAGCCCCTTGCGTGTCGGCCTCGAATACTTCATTTGTCACTGTCGAAACGTCTTTGGAAACGCTCTTTTCTAGTGGTTTAGAGGCAAAAATGATATTGTAAACAAGTAACAGCCCTAACATATAAATTAAGGCGGTTGCACAGCTCTATTCTTAAAAAAGCTTTATCACGTATATTCGGTAACTCAACGAGAGAATAATAAGTAAATCCATAAAAAAGTCTGCAATTAACAACAAGTCATGTAAAACTCGCCAAAAATTTACTGTTTAATCAGACGATTGGAGTTAATGACCATTTTCCGGGATGAAAAATTAGAGTCTCGTGAAGTCTCACACAGTAACCAAAGTCTCCGAAATAATATCAAAAGGTCTTCAAAGGATTCCAAAAAATGATTATAGTACCCGAAAGTATTCGAAAAAAATGACTTTTGTATCCAAAAGTATTATGATCTTTTTTGAAAAGTCTTCGAAAGTCTCTGATTATTTCTTTCATGTCACGATACTCGGAGCAAAAGTAAAAGAGCACACAATATTTATATTCCTCTTAATATTGTGTACTTTACTTCAGGCTTTCTGCTGATATCCACAGCCCTCATCAGGAAATCAAATAATGAAAATCAGAAACCCATTCTTAAGGTATGTCCTTCAAACATTTCGTCCCTCCCGTCATTTCTTTTATGATTCAAGAGATTTTGCTTCCTGGCAAATTTTCGTTTTCGAATTCTTTCGTTTCACAAAGCAATTGCAAGACTTCAGAAGACTAATGGTCTCTTTTTTTTTAACGGTGTACTATAGTCGCCTCTAAATATATTGCCGCGGTTGGGACCGGAAACAGGGAAGTTTCGTGGAACCGGTGTTCCTCCATTTTCAGACCGAACAAAGGCTTTGTAGGATTCTCTTCGTCCTCTGTTTATATTGCCAAACCGTTCAGCATCGTTCGCATTAGGTAGCAATGGCACACCGCTGGCAATATAAATGGCGTGGGAAACATTTCTTAGGCTCTGAGTGAACGCACTAAGGGTGGGGGCAGAGTTCAAGTTCGAGCGCGAGCGAATGAAGGGAAGCGGTAGTATATTTGGAGGCGACTGTAACTTGTAATTTTTTATATAGGTCCTTCTTAAGGAATTTTTAAAAATGTAACTTTTTTTATCGATTTAAATTTAATTCACTGTCTAGGTGTCTAGGAGACTAAATCATACCATAAAGTGACTCTTGTAACTTTTGGAAATTTTCATATAAAAATTATGTAGAAAAATCAAATAATGATCCCTCTGAGCTAACATGAAGAAAAAACTTCTCAAATCATTTCGATAAAAATTCTATGTTTCAGCCTCAGTCCAGGCCCTCATCAGGAAAACTGTACAATACAATATATTTTAATAACGTTAACCTCACAATAACTTTGATAATAAAACAATGTCGAGACTACTTACTGAGTATCAATGAGAAAACCAATTATTAATCTGTTGCAAAAATTAAATCCTGTCAGTGATTCATCTATAAACATAAGACAATCACCCCGTTTATAAATAAAATTTGAAAAAGAATATACAAACGCATCATAGGCATCCCACAATTTGTCGTATTCCTCTTTTAACAAAACGAATTTTGTCGTATTCCTCTCTCAATAAAACGAAAGTCAAAAACTAGAATACAAGAACATAAAAACAATATCAAATTAACTCCAACTAGCCATACAGTGATAACTGATCACAGGATTGAGATGAATCGTGAGTTTGATTGGGAAAATGCAAAAATAATGTACAATGAGGACAACTATTTTAAAAGGAGTGTTTCTGAAATGTTATATATAAAAAAGACCAATGGCAATTTGAATAGACAAGAAGAAACGAAGAACGTGGGGATCGTTTATGATGGATTTTTGAAAATGTTTTGAGTCCTGATATATTTAAATAAGACTGTTTACCGTCAATGTGTTTGGGTAATGGGTGTTAATTTCTGTTTCGAGATTTTATTAGTCAGTTGTTCATTGAACGTGAAGTTATAATGTCGTGAATTGAAGAATATATATTTGTTGTACAAGCATAAAAAATGAAAAAAGAGGAATACGACAAATTGTAGGATGCCTATGATGCGTTTGAATATTCTTTATTAAATTTTATTTATAAACGGGGTGATTGTCTTATGTTTATGGATGAATCACTAACAGGATTTAATTTGTGCAACAGATTAATAATTGGTTTTCTCATTGATACTCAGTAAGTAGTTTCGACATTGTTTTATTATAAAAGTTATTGTGAGGTTAACGTTAATAAAATATATTGTATTGTACAGTTTTCCTGATGAGGGCCAGGACTGAGGCTGAAACATAGAATTTTTATCAAAATGACTTGAGAAGTTTTTTCTTTATGTAGCTCCGAGGGATCATTATTTGATTTTTCTGCAAATTATTGAACGGAGCACTTCCAAAAGAGGATTGAAAATTATGTAGTTTAAATTTATTGTTACTAAATAATTTGGTTTTGAAAATGTGCTTTGCGTGTTTTCAACTTGATATTAAAGCATAGCAGGTTCAGTACAATAACCCAGAAAGAAATTGCCGTAGTCTTGCCGATTGTGACGAACGGCCCAGTATTGGCGCAGCTTTAGTGTACAACCGTTGCCAGCCGATCTGTGCCCAATATTATCAAAACAGTCGAGAGAACGTTTAATCCGATTAACTTGAGCTCGGTAGGCGCAGACTTGTACATTTAAAGGAACTGTACGCCTAGGTTCGAGGATGTTTTCTAAGAAACATTGTTTATCGAGAATTTAATCGAGAGAGTACGATCCTGGAGGGTCTTCGAGTTACTTATCCACGTCACGGTGAATTATCTCCAATAAAATTGAGACCAATAAAATCGAGGTACTTGTGTATTGGAATATTAGTTATACCTCAAAAGCAAAAACCTTTTAGAAGTGACTTTTTTATCATAGCGGTCTAAAAAGCCTAAATTTTTCCCGCTTCACGGGCAAAAATCGGCTTTTTCTCCCGCTGCGATAAAAAAAATCGTTCGCACTATGGGTAAAAATGAATTTTTCTCGGGGGTGTAAGTTATATCTTCGCCTTCGGCTCGGGATATAACTTACGCCCTCGTGTAATGTACAAATGTGATGCGAAATGTACTAATGTGAACCTTGGTGGATTTGCTGTTCTCGGACAGGGGCGATATTTTCCTGTCCTCGGCTAGCGTCTTGGACGAAAAATTATCGTCATTGTCCTTGGATCAGCAGTACGGTGCCACGGTGTACAATGTACTGTTTTACTCTTTTCGACACGTTTTGACCCTAATTACCTTTTTTCTAATTAAAAAAGTTTTTTTCTTACGAAAATCATAATGGTTTCAACTAAACGCTAGATGAAACGTCATAAACAAATTGAAAAGCCGTGAATTTATATTAGAAACAGTTGAATTTCTCCATAGTATTCGTCATTATTATAAATTTGTAGTCAGAAGAAACCTTCTCTTTCAAAAGAAAGAAAATTTCGACACATCTTGAAATAATTTTTTTTGAAACGTTAACATCTGATATACTCGGAGATAAAGCCATTTTTTTAGTCGCTTCACCAAGTTTCGAGATTCGAAAAATCTGGGCATAGGCAAGCTTGGAAAAAACATTAGAATTACTCAGGTAATATCGTATCCATTCGTCACGCCAATGATCCGAGTTTGAATCCCGTCTGAAGCAAAAATTTTTTTCAGTTTTATTGCTGCGTTTTCACATATTACCTCAATAACAACTTAATTTTTACTTGATTGCAGCTAATAAAAATGGTTCATGAATTTCGGTGATTATGAATGATGAAATTATTATATTTAGGGGCACAAATGCCATCTATTTGAAACAAGTGCTCTACGGATCATGATTTCAGATTTCAGTTATTTTTTGGAATACTTTTGTATTCTAAAATCTCTTTTTTTGATTCACTTTTTAAAATACTTTAGTATCTCAAAGTCTCGTCGTCAGAGACTTCAGTCTCTTTTTCAAATATTTTTCAATTTTCAGAGAGTCTCAAAAAGTATTTCGTATGGCACAACGGAATACTATTTCGAGGACTTTGGTTACTTTGCGAGACTTAACGAGACTCTGATTTTTTGTCCCGTGGTCCGTCGTAAAAACTTTTTATACCTGTATGAGAATGTAAATGAACCTTCCGTACAGTCCATCTTTGACTTCCCGCTCGATGTTAGGGCGAGAGCGCGCGATATCGTAAATGGCAATCAGGCTGAGGGGCCAGAACAATATGCCAAGACTACTATAGTAGAAGCCTATTCTGTCCTTGAGTTCGAGCTTAGCGTCGCTGGCGACGTCCCAAAAAACAGCGCCGAGGAGAATGCTTAAGGACGCGGATACCGAGATCTTTTGCAAAATCGCAGTAAGTGACCAAGGTTGGCTGTATATCAGAGTTTTCAGCAACAGAGCGTAAATTTGTAGACAAACGCTTGGTCGTGGTATGGGGAGTGGCAAAGGCCCGGGTGGGCCCGGATCGCCGAGCGGTGGAAGTCGTGCCCTTGCGAGTTCTGCCAAATGGTCAATTCTTTGCGAAGACTCCAGCATTGCTTCCGCTGACAAATCGTCCAAAGTAACCAAGTCAACTGAAAATAAACAAACCAAATATTGTTCTGCACATTTTTCAGAAAGTCTGCGTATAAGGTGTTTTGAAGTTTACTCAGTAATAAAAAATCGTCAATAATAATAACTAGAAAAAAATTGAAAGTCGCTACACTTACGATAGTAATCAGAAGGATTTTTGAAAGGTGGACACGGAAATTCCGCGAGCGTAAAGTAAGGAAGCATGTCGCATCTTGGACCAGAAAACATGATTCTGCCTCTGGAAACGAGAGCGACTCTTGACACCATTGTCAGAATCTCATAGGTCGGTGGGTGCAATGTGAGAACGACAAGACGCTGGCTTCTTGCAGCCCATTGCCTCAAATACTCAACGACAAAAAATGCATCAAAAATGTCTAGACCGTGCGTGGGTCTGTCCAGGGCCAGGATGTGCGCATCCTCGATGAGACGGCATGCCAGGGCTAACCTCCTGGCTTCCGAAGTCGTCAGGGAGTTAACCATGCAATGCTTTGTGGTTTCTAGGCCCAGATCCTGAATGATTATGTCGGTTTCTAATCGCGAGATCCCAAGACCACCCCGAAGTAGTTTGTAGAAATTGAGAGTTTGTTGGGTTGTCAGTCCAGGACTCAAGACACTCTCCGCAGGCAAATATGCTACTCTCGACCTGGTTTTTTGGAGAAATATGTATATAAGAATTCATTTCATTACACATAGAAATCAAGTTCAACTGTATTGTATTACTTTTTTCAGAGTCTCATGTCTGACATATATTTATAGATATGAAACTGTAGCAACGTAACCTAAGCTTTAAAAGCATGTAGGTTTTATTCGAACGATCGTACGTTTTTAATTTATCTTTTGGACTTAAATTTTTACCGAAGTGTGCCATTTTAAGGCCAAAAGATATACTCTGAAAGAAATTACAGCAACCTTAATGGTTCAATTAAAAAATCAACATAATAATAATAATACAGAAACGATTTTATATAAAATTTAACTTACAACGAATCAATCTTGAAAACTACAACAAATACGCTTTTGAAGAAACTCTTTATTCACTTTGCTTACGATTATACTATACATAGGTATTGTGTGGTATTTTCCTATATACGTCGTGTCCCAAAGTCACATATAAAAAAAACCAAACACCTTGGATTCCTTATTCAATTTTAAGTCGAAAAGTCCTTTACCACTTTTTATAAAACTCAAAATTTGAAAAGTTATTTAAGTCTAAAATTCAAACAATAATTACACTCTCTCGACAAGTCGGGGTAAATTTCACGGACCAAACTTTTTTCAAATTTTTTTCATATTTTTCCGAGCCAAAAAGACATTCTCCATTTTTCACAAAACTCGAAATCAAAAAAGATATTCGAGTCTAAAATAAAAGAAATCTGATTGGTTGAAATTTGTCACCCGAATATCTTTTTTGATTTTGAGTTTTGTTATAAGTAGCAAAGGACTTTTGATTCGGAAAAATATGAAGAAAGTTACCCAGTTGAAAAAAATTAAGGAGAGTGCTAGGCACTTGCGTAGAGTTGATGTTTAGATAACATCTGAATCATGTTTGCGCGGGCTTACATGCCAGGAACAAAATACTTTCAGAAAAAACAAGTTCAATAGGAACTTGGGATAGAAATTCAATTCGGAAGACAGCTAATTTTCTAATTGAATTTCCAAGAAATAATCCTATTATTTATTTTTAACAAGGTTGCAAATAAGAGGTCATTTTTCGTACATCGTAGGCCATTACGGTAATTTTTTAATTATTGGTACTGGTTTTTGTATCACTTTGTTAATGACGTTTTTTTTTTAATATAATTTTTCAATGAAATTTTCAGTTACAAAATAAATAAAAGCAAATATATAACAAATTATCTATATTATCTCTGTACTAAAAATTATAGTATCTTGTTCATTTATTATTTTATTACGGCGACGCTCAAGTAACTGTACATACTTTAGTGTTGTGCTTATTAGTTCACCTTATATCGCCTTATTATTATTTTTTTTTTTTGTTAAAATTTTAAAAATATTTCTCTTAGAAAAAACTCTCAAATTTTGAGCGTCGACGCTCAAATTTGATCGTTTTACGGTAAAAAAAAAGCATTTTACGACCAATTTAAGGGTCAACGTTCAAATGTTGAGGATCGACGACCAAATTTCGAGCGTCGACGGTCAAATTTTCAGCGTTGACGTCTAAATTCTAACGTTAACCATCGAATTTTGAACGTCGATGGTCAAATTTTGGGGGTTGATGTTTAAAGTTGAGCGTCAAGAATCAAAGTAACCATCGACCAGTCAAATTTTGGGCGTTGATGGTCAAATTTCGACTGACGACGATCAAATTCAAGCTCTGACAGCCAAATTAACGAACAAGCAGTTATATTTTGATTGTTGGGAATATATTTTCTTGCATTTTTAATAACTTGTACGTTAAGTTTCTTGAGATCGTTACAATTACAGGGTGCGCCATTTCTTATGTCGGTATTGTAACATTGAATAACTTAAACATTTGACAACCGATTTACTTGACTTCACTTGTTTTGGAAACGTCAATTCAGTACAATTTCAACCATGTATCGCTTCACACCAAAAGAACGCGCTGAAATAGTTACTTTGTACATTGAAAATAGTCGTTCAGTTGTGTTAACTCAACGAGCACATCGTCGAAAATATCTTGGCAAACAGGCACCATCTGACAACACTATTCGTCGTTTGGTGTCGAATTTTTGTGACCACGGGACAGTGAAAGATCGCGAACAACCCGTTCATCAACGACCAAGACGTTCAAATGAACTGATTGAAGCTGTCAGAGAGAGCGTTGCCCAAAACCCAAAAGTTTCATATCGTCACCGCGCTCAGCATCTCGGCATCAGTGGAACCACTCTACGGCGCATTTTGAAAGATGATTTGCATTTGTTTCCGTACAAAATGCAATTAACACAAAGAATATTGCCTACAGATCATCCACGTCGCTTGGAATATGGACAAACAATCGCTCGAATAGTTGATACTGAACCTGATTTTTGGAAGCGAATTTTAATGACCGACGAGGCACATTTCAAACTTTCTGGAGGCGTTAATAAGCAAAATTGCCGCATTTGGGGAACGCAGAATCCACACGAGATCCATGAAACGCCATTGCATGACCAAAAAGTTACTGTTTGGGCCGGCGTTTGCGCCAAAACCATCATTGGTCCTTATTTTTTCAAAGAGAACCAAACGATCGATGGAAACCGATATCGGTGGATGTTGGCTCACTATGTCTGCCCACAAATGCGTGAAAAAGGTCTTGAAGATTACTGGTTTCAACAAGATGGTGCGACCTGCCACACTGCGAATCAAACAATCCAGTTTCTGCAACGAAAATTCCCTGGACGTCTGATGTCAAAAAGAGGCGACATTGAATGGCCACCCAGATCTCCAGATTTGACCCCTCCAGACTTCTTTTTGTGGGGTTATTTGAAAAGTAAAGTGTACGCCAGCAAGCCGCAGACCATTGAAGAGCTTAAGGAAAATATTCGTGCCGAAATCATTGCTATACCACCCGAGATGCTCGAAAAGGTAATGGAAAACGCCGCAAAAAGGGCATATTTTGCTGTGAACAATAAGGGCGGCCACTTGATTGATGTTGTGTTCAAAAACTAGTCTAAATAAATTGTAAAGGACCAAACTAAATAAAAATACCTCATTTACAGAAATCGGTTGTTTTTTTTTCAAGTTATTCAATGTTTACATGCCGACATAAGAAATGGCGCACCCTGTATATGTATACTTAGTCAATGCAGTTCTGCGACAATGTGCTTTTTAAGTGATATAAAATGTATCACGTACTATCCTAGAAAAAAAAAAAATTTTTTTTGATGCGTATCGCTATTATATAATTCTCATTATCGTGTATATTATTTTTAGAAAATCACATCACGTAAATACTTCAATTAAAGTAATAATTCTTCTTTCAGGACTATGTGAAAATAAATGATGTATCGAGCAATCTTACACAATCTATGCCCGTAAACTTCATAAAATGACTGAATGTTGTTTCAATTGCACTATCTTAACACTTTTTCAGTTTCGTGTACGTACTAGAATGACATACTACGTGATTCACAATAAATTTTTCGTACATTGTTACTGAATCCATAACTTCGTCAAGGTTCATATTAAGGCTTGTACTGAGAATTTTAAACTGAACTAATGTTGATCCCGGGATGAAAAATCAGAGTCTTGTAAAGTCTCGGAGGGTAACTAAAGTCTCCGAGATAGAATCAAAAAGGTACTTAAAGTATTTTAAAAAATAACTTCAGGATCCGGAAGGTACTCCAAAAAAAAGACTTAAGTCTCCGAAGTATAATTACCTTTTTTGGAAAGTCTTGCAAAGTCTCCGGCTGTCTCTTTTTTTAATAGTTCGAGATATTTTGCTTACAGGCAAAGTTTCGTTTCGGAATACTTTAGTCTTAAAAAGTTGGTGCGAGGCTTATAAGACTCATAGTCTTCTTTTTAGAAACGATGTAATACGTTGTTTTTTAGAAACATATTTTTAGAAAAAATTTTCAAAATTTACCTTTTTTCAATGATGTAAATTGATACCACTATATAGAAGACTGAATCATTCCATAAAGTGCCTAATGAAACTTGAAAATTTTCATATTAAAATTATGTAGCTTCAAATTTTTCGTTGCTATATAATTCAGTTTTTAAAATGTGCTTTCTGTATTTTGAACTTTATATTACGGCATAACAGGTTCAATATAATAAGTAATGGATTCGTCATTTTCTAAATTAAAGGTTACCGAATAATGTATTTCTGTACTTATTGAAATCTATTTTTGATCGATAATTTATATGAAGTTTCAACTTTTTCAGCGAAAAAGTATTTATTTTAAATCAGGAAAAAAAATCGAATTATGAAAACGCATAATGATTGAGTGAGATTCTAATGGATCATGTACATAACGATTGAACTTAATTCGATTAAATGAGAAGCTACCTCTAAATTGTATTGAATAATATAAAATATTTTTGGAAACATTTGTATCAAATTCAATTATATTTTTGATGTGAAATCAACTTCTTATTCAGATTCTGTGCATTGGGTTTAATAACAGTAAATCAACTAAATTGAGTCAAAAATATTTGGTATTTCAATCTGCACTGCAATGGATTAAAAAATGTCCCATTCAATTCAATTCCTAATTACCGCCTATAGGATAATCTGAAATAGCCAGACTCAATTTTTTTAAAAGAAATATAGATTAAAACTGCATTTGAAGGGATTCATATCCCCTAAATAATTCCAAGTGTACTGCAAAGGATTAACGTGTGCTTAATAAAATGCAAACTCGTAAATGTTCGCGTGAAATTGATTGATATTAAAATTGGATGCAAATTGCATTGAAATGAATTCACGTGTCTTTATTAACCCATTTGCGCCTTAACGGACATTTTTTCGACCAACTTTTGAGCGGTGAAAAAAACCATGTAGAAAATTTTGAAAAAAATCCAGCTAAGGTTTTTCCAAGCCGAACTTTTATCTACGTTCAGAATCTGGCCTTTTTTTTGATACTATGTGAGCCTTCATTGTTATTAACATATTACGAAAAAAAAACGTGAAATTTTCGAGTTCGATTACTTTTGAAACCAACGAAACACATGAAAATCGAATCCTGAGAACCGCGAAAACTGGAAATCTCGCGTCCATGAACATTAAACTCGAAGATTCATGCACTGTTTTTAAAAATTATGTAAATGGCGCTTTCTGAAAAAATTTATTGCGATTTTTAATTTATCCGATTTTGAGATTTTACCATAATGCTGTGAAAAGCTCATAGTATAACTTCAAAATGTGTTTTCATGTGTTTTTGAGAACACTGAGCACGAATTTGACATTTTTACTAAAACATTTATTTGTTTAAACAATTTCTTTTAACAATTTATGTTTAAATTTCATGTTTTTTTACAAAAGATCGCAGATTTGTGAACAGAAAAAAATACGCTGGATACAATGTTTCATCAATTTTGTCATCTTGACAATACAACAATATAGGATATTTACTATAAAGAAACGCCGTTCCCTGAGCGCGAAACATAAGAATTTCGTATTTTATGGCAGAGTTTCATAACGTTTCATGTTTTTTTTCGGTCGATGAACACGAATATAACGTTGTTTTTACCAAATTCAATTGTTTAAACAATTTATTTAAACAAAGTATGTCCGAATCGCATGATTTTTTTTGAACAAAGGCAGATTTGTGATGTACGGGAAGAAATACGCCAGAGAAAATGTTTTATTGATTTTTTTCATTACAACACAACAACGACATAAAATATTTATAAACAAAATCTCTTCGCTAAGGGCGGAGCATAAATATTTAGTTTTTTGTAGCAGAGTTAGATATGGTTACTTGAGTTTTTTCGGTTTCTGATGATAAATATAACATTATACTTGCGAAATTTTTTGTTAAAACAATTGTTGTCAATTCAATAATATTTCACATTGGCTGGTTTTTCAAAGAAAAGTTATCTTCGTGGTTAGAGGGAAAACAATGTCGAGACATACATATAAAAGATATAGCTTATTTACATTGATGACTTTTTTGGCGATTTTCCATTCTCGTCTTATCTAGTTTTGCGGGGCAGCAGGAAGGGTGAGTCGAGACTGACCATCTGTATATGGTCTGTCGCTGAAAAAAGCACCTATGCGGGAAATCCATCTTGTGAATTCTCGGTATATCACCAACTTCGTTATCTTTAGGCCTCTGCCTGGATATTTTACATTATTTTCAGGTTTATATGTGGGAACCTTATTTTCTAGAGATAAATTCTATTTACATGTTATAAATTGCTTTTTAAACAGTGACCTATTGAAATTGACTAAAATCAGAGTAAACGAAATTGCGAGAATTTCGAGGAATGCGGTGCAAGAACACAGAAAATGCGCAAAACATGCCAAGTATATTCATGCACGTCTTGCATACAAAAAATCACCAATAATATCAAGTGCACATGGATCGTATGAATATTTGTGTAGCTATAAGGGTCAAGAGATTATGATCGTCCGAATGAATAAATTTAAAAAATATCACAAGAATAATAGAAATAATACAAAAAAAAAATATACTAATAAAATACAAAAAAAACTTAGATTATATAAAAACAAACAAAAATTAGACTCTCGAATTACGTTTACCTTCTCGTGGTGAGAGTCGGGCCACGACCATATTTTGTGTCGGCTAAAAAGCGTATTCATTTAGACATAATTTTTACAAATTACAAACATATCTCGACATTGTTTTCCCTCTAACCACGAAGATAACTTTTCTTTGAAAAACCAGTCAATGTGAAATATTATTGAATTGACAACAATTGTTTTAACAAAAAATTTCGCAAGTATAATGTTATATTTATCATCAGAAACCGAAAAAACTCAAGTAACCATATCTAACTCTGCTACAAAAAACTAAATATTTATGCTCCGCCCTTAGCGAAGAGATTTTGTTTATAAATATTTTATGTCGTTGTTGTGTTGTAATGAAAAAAATCAATAAAACATTTTCTCTGGCGTATTTCTTCCCGTACATCACAAATCTGCCTTTGTTCAAAAAAAATCATGCGATTCGGACATACTTTGTTTAAATAAATTGTTTAAACAATTGAATTTGGTAAAAACAACGTTATATTCGTGTTCATCGACCGAAAAAAAACATGAAACGTTATGAAACTCTGCCATAAAATACGAAATTCTTATGTTTCGCGCTCAGGGAACGGCGTTTCTTTATAGTAAATATCCTATATTGTTGTATTGTCAAGATGACAAAATTGATGAAACATTGTATCCAGCGTATTTTTTTCTGTTCACAAATCTGCGATCTTTTGTAAAAAAACATGAAATTTAAACATAAATTGTTAAAAGAAATTGTTTAAACAAATAAATGTTTTAGTAAAAATGTCAAATTCGTGCTCAGTGTTCTCAAAAACACATGAAAACACATTTTGAAGTTATACTATGAGCTTTTCACAGCATTATGGTAAAATCTCAAAATCGGATAAATTAAAAATCGCAATAAATTTTTTCAGAAAGCGCCATTTACATAATTTTTAAAAACAGTGCATGAATCTTCGAGTTTAATGTTCATGGACGCGAGATTTCCAGTTTTCGCGGTTCTCAGGATTCGATTTTCATGTGTTTCGTTGGTTTCAAAAGTAATCGAACTCGAAAATTTCACGTTTTTTTTTCGTAATATGTTAATAACAATGAAGGCTCACATAGTATCAAAAAAAAGGCCAGATTCTGAACGTAGATAAAAGTTCGGCTAGGAAAAACCTTAGCTGGATTTTTTTCAAAATTTTCTACATAGTTTTTTTCACCGCTCAAAAGTTGGTCGAAAAAACGTCCGTTTGGGCGCTAATGGGTTAAGATAAAAACTATACATACAAAGGTCTCTGTGTGAAAAAAAAAAAAATTCTGTACACGGCCAGAAGTTTACGAATTCTATGAAATGAAAGAAGAAAATCATTTTTTTTTGCGTATTAGGATATGTTGTTGCGCAAAGGCAAAAACCTCTGTAAAACTACTCTTCTCCTTTTTTTGACATTTTTTGACTCAAATTACTTTTTTTCTATCGAAAAAAGTTTTTTATTTCGGAAAGTATTCATTATCATTTATTTATTTATTTATAAATAAATAAATAAATAAATAAATAAATAAATAAATAAAATTTTAATAGCTTTAACTGGACGCTAAATGAAATGTCATCAATGTAATTCGATTTTTCCATAGTTTTCGTCATCAATGTGAATTTGTAGCAATGAGACACCTTGACTTTCGAGAGAACAAAAATTTTGGCATATCTTAAAATCATTTTTTTCAAACATGGATATTTGATATACCTACTTGAAGATTGTTCTAGCGGCTTAACCAAGTTTCGAAATTCGAAAAATCTGGGTACAGACAAGCATGGAAGATACAATAGATAGTAAGTTTTTAGTGTCAATTGTTTATAATAAAATTGATATTCTATTGTAATTTACAGTCTTTCTCAGCTAACAAAGTCGTGGTAGTGCTACCAGTAGCAAAGGGTAGCGGCGCTTCCTCTTCTTAGACTACCTAATTTTACAGGTAGTGCTCCTAGGAGTGCTACAGGAGCGCGCTACCACATTAAATTCGTGGTTAGTGCTCCTGGGAGTGATGCAGTAGCGTGCTTCCATTTTTTTTTTCAGGGGTAGAACTTCTATGCGTTTCATGGTAGCGTGCTACACGGAGAAAAAAGCGCGGCTCTGACAACCGCGCGCAGTAGCTCTGAGAGACGTGCGAAGAAAAAAAACTTTCACTGCAGCGCTCAGCACTGCTCAGCACTGCGGTTGCGATGCAGGCCACTGCGCTACCATGGTAGAATTAGAGAAAGTATGTTCTTCAGGCGGACACGTTTTTGTTCAGTTCGCTCATCCCCCTAGCCGACGCCATATTGGTCAATTCCCGCTTCGGAATTCAAATATCGACTGATTTTGAAAATGTAAATCTGTACATATTGCGTATTCTGATCAATCAGAAAATCGTTTCTCAAACAATGTATGTTATATTTTACAGGTTTCATGGTAACTTTAGAAACTTCCGAATATTTGCATTGGAAGGTACTATTTTATAAGGTAGGTTTTATGAAACTCGAATAAATTTTTACAGGAAATGTTACTCAAATTAAGTTATTTTAGAAATTTTTAACTTAAAAAAAAGTAAATAAAATAAATTTTATAAATATTCGAACATGATACTTTTTTTAAACCACTCTATAAAAAATTCATGACTGTCCGAAAAATTAATAGTGAAATTATAAAATGAACTAGAAAATTTATGTATGTTACATCAATTATGAAATTTAAAATTATTAAAATAAATAAATAATTTTAATTTATAAATTTATAATTAATTTCATGATGTAAAAAATACAGAAATTCTCATCCTCAATGATTATTATGTAAATAGCTGTCTATTGTTTTTTAAAAATTATTTTGCTTGTACTATGTGTGAGTTTTATGAAATGAAAAATGCCTGTTTTATGTGTATTTTCAAGTCTATTTATTCAATAGTTACAACTTTTTTGTGAGCAACTTTTTCGAGCTTCTTTTTCAGTTTTCTGACATAGCTGCCTTCTTTTAATTTTTCATTGAATCGTCGTACCCTAAACCACGTCAAGCATCTTGCCATGCATGATATGACTTCTTCGGGTACGACTATTTTGTTCCCCATGGCGACGATGGTCCGATCTTTCAATCTTCGGAAAACACCAGGTTCTCTGTTGAGATCTTCACCGTGCATCTCATAAAATTGCTTTACCATTGCTTTGGCGACGGTGGTAAGTTCGTTGGAAGGCTGCGTAAGTTTTCCCCTAGATATTAACGAATTCCAATCGCAGTCCTTACCCTTTTCATTACCCTCAACATGCGGTGCACTGATGGATCCTGAAGAAGGATATTTGTGGCTGAATCTGTGGGCCACGTATCCGCAAACAAATGACAGAGCTTCTTCGAACATAGTCTGTACTGCTATTGTTTTTTCAAATTGAGAAATTAAATCTTCTTCTTCTGGCCCGGTGTAGTTATCTAAAGAGATCCTTATGGTATCCTATATTTTTAGATGAGAAACCAAAACATAATAGATAGCATTGGAAAATTGAGAAAAATAAAATGGAATTCCTGAATTTTGTATTTTCAAAATTTTGTAAGTTAGAAGTTTGAAAGTTAAAAAATTTTTAATATTATTCAAGTTCTGAGCGTGTTAAAACTTGATAAAAAAAAAGGTATTCATGAGTTTATTTAAATTGTTTTCAATATTTGATGTCTGAAATGTTGAAGTTTTAGAAATTTTGAATTTCTAGATTTTTGAAAAGTTTTTAGAATTTTCTAAAAATTTCGGAAGTTTGATAATTTCGTAACTTAAAAATTCTGTGGAAAGACATGATAAAAAAAACTAAGAAAACACAATTCTTATAATCGAAAAGAATTCATTAAAAATTTTTTTCAAATAAGGTGAAACAAAATTAATGATGGTGCTGGAAAAAGTTATCTATGAAAACAATTTGTACTGTATGAATGTGGGCACTCGAAAAATAGTTCTATGCTAGTTATGGAATATTATTTAGTAATAAAAGTTACTATAGTTACGTTGTTAAAAGTGTTGTCGCCATTCTCTTCCGTTTCGTTGTCCACGACGTTCTCAAAAATGCAGTAACGTGACAGTTCGTTACCGTCTGCAGAATCGTCATTTGTGCAGCAACTCTCATCCAACTCTTCGATTGAGTTGCAGTTTTCTGGAGTACTCGAGGTTGGATGAGTGGAGATTGCGGCATTTACTGCAGTAAATTGATGCTGTAGGTCGACTCCCTGAGCGAGGTCGTGAGTGAGCATGATGTCAGGATCATCGCCAACACCAGAACATTCTTTCGTGTTTGCTGCGAGAATGGTTGCTGCGTGCCTTCCAAGTACGTAATTCCGGATCCAGTGTTTCCTGCCCAAAGCAGAGGGATTGTCAGCACATCTTCCCATCGCACGGAAAGTGGAGAAAGTTTGCTTCATGATATCTTGATTTAATTTCCTGGTGATAATGTACTCGACTGTAAATTGCTCATTATCATACTTAGATTTTAAATATGGATCTCTTGGAGAGTCATGTTGTTCAAAGTGATCCCCTTTTGAAAAGGCGCCAGTTTCCGCTTTTTTGCCGATGAAATCGTGCGCTTATTTAACATCGTATTCGACATCTTAGTCAGCACGTCGTTCTGTTTTTCAAGGTCAATTCCATAAGCGTGAAGTCCCAGATGGCGGCCGAATTTATGACTAGAATTACAAACGTCGAACTAATCATTGACTAGCTCGATAAAGTCAGCGGTCTCTCTCCAAAAAGGATCTGCCGTGAGGAGTCCTTTTTCGCCGAGGAACTTGATGCCGAATGCGACTCTTCTCGATAATAGTTTGGCAGCCAATTTGACTTTTTGCCTCTCGCTTCCCACGACAGTCAACATTTTTTCCATCAGCCCGGGAACAATTCTCAAATCAGATGGAGTTTGAAATCCTGCCAAAATCGAGATGCTCTTTGTTGTTATTTGAGCTCCGTTGTATTGGAATCCCGTGTCGATTAAATGGTTTCGAATCAGTTTGATGGCATGGGGGTCATCGCAACGCACGAAAACCTTACACGTCGGATCCCTTGGGTGAATAAAAGACCGTTGTTGGTTGGGCAAATGACCGATGTTGAGGGAAGTAAGAAGCGCGAGATTTGTAGGTCCCAAGTCGCAAACTGTTCCAACAACAATGAAACCATGGTCCCAGGCTTCTCCAACAATGTCAAATAGGATGTCTTTTGTCATCGCTGTATCAAAATTGTAATAGACGACCTGTTTCCATTTACTGAACAGTCCTCGTAGCATCGATACTTGTGTTGTTTTGTGTGGGCCAATCTGAAAAAATTTATAAACATCACTAACGTGTCATGTAAATCTCAGAGTAAAACATTATTAAGCGATCGGCATAAAATTAGTCATTTTTAGTTATTGATTCATTTATTATTGTTTCCAGCTGTTCTAATGATTGTTATTTATTACTCTAATTATCGTTGTTACAGATCTATCATTTATTACTTTTTAATTCACGAAGTGTTTTCATTATTTTTTTATTATTACTGTTATTATATTCATGTATAGTTCAAATGTTACGAATTTATTTCTTATTATTTTATTCTTCATTGTTGTTATTATTATCATGCTGAGTAATTTATTTACCACTTGTTCGTGTTTCTTATAGATGTCTATTTGTTGGGAGGTGTAAACTTCATCAAATGAGAGGGCGCACAATGTTCCTCGGAACTCCATTGACGAGCGTTTTAATCCCATGTGATTAAAAACTGAATGCGAAATCCCTGGTTCAAAACTGATCGACGAGGCTTTTTTTCTCAGAGTCGACGGCGCAGGCATTGGGATATTCCGTATGCATCTCCAGTACTCGTATCCTGCATAGCTATAACTTTTTGCAGACATAGCAGCAGAAATATCTACATCGGACCACATTACTTTGGTCAAAGTCGGATCTAAAATCATTTTGATTTGTCCAGGCGTAAACATACGAGACAACTTCTCAACGATTTCTTCCTTTGGTATACTCCGTTTCATAGCGCCTTCTAACTCAATTAATTTCTCCTGAGTCTCTGCTAACGCATTTTTCCATGCAATGTTTTCAGACTCCTCTTTACGAAACTTTTCCTCTGCTTCTTCTAACTACTTCTGCTTCATTTCCATATCATTTTTGTGTCTCGCTTCAGCCAATCTCATTTTTACTTTCAAGAGTGCGACTCGCTGTAGGTGTTTTTTCTGCAAGAAAAGGTACCACATAATATAATATCAGTCAACATGTTAGCATTCATACATAGAAATCCATTAATTAAATTATTTTATAAAAGTATAGTATCCGATATTCACAATAAGTACCTTTCAATATCCTTTTTCCTTATTAATTTCTCTGCAGTTTTCCGGAATTTAGGCTTTCTAGACTTTGTACGTGGGCCTTGAATTTTTTTTTCCGACCGCTTAGATCTGGGAACACGTAGTTATCACATAATGCATAGTATATTATTGTCATAAATACTTTTTTAAATTTATTTGTTATCTGATGAAAAAATTACTTCTCTGATTGATTTTTCCCATCGCCAAGATTAAATAGTTTGAAAATATGATACATTCTATGAGTTTCTTAAAATGAGAAAATTGACAAAATTGGAAAGTTTGACGTTTTGATAATCTCGGCTACTTCAAAAAGAAGACATTAAAAATTTCAATAGATTTTGAAATTCTATAAAAATGTTAGAAATTTTTTTACTCACAATTATTTTGAACATTATATGTTTGGAATTTTTGATTCGATCCGAACTCGATGATTTGACTTAATGTTTTTTTAATCAAAAAATTGCGTTTACTTGATGGAATTCTCTGGGAAAAATTTTTTTTAATTTACAGATGTCTGAAACTTTCCAGAATTTCGAAAATTCTCGAAAAATATCCGTTTAAAACAACTACGAAAATTACGAGCTTTTTTGGAATTCCTGAAACTCATGAAATTGTTGAAATATAGGAAAAGTCGCGACAAAAAATTTTTAAATTCAATTTAACAAAAAATAATTGAATTTTTTGGTGTCTGAATATTTTGGAAATTCACCAAAATAGTAGTCTTGAACGATTTGAGAATCGCACTAACTTTGAACATTTTCTGAGTTTCTAAAAATTAAAAATACTTGAAATGTAAGAAAAGTAGCGACGAAAAAAAAAGAAATTTAATTGAACTATACATTTTCAAAGTTTATAGATGTCGTAGAATTTCAAGAATTTTGAAAATTCCCGGCAACCTCAGTCTTAAACAATTTGGGGATTATTCGAATGTCAAGCATTTTCTGAATTACTATTAAAATTGTTAAATCGTAAATATGTTGGTAAAATTATGATGAAAATATAAAAATTCAAACTTTCCAGAAATTTTACCGACTTAAACGTTATAGACTACTTTGAGAATTTTAATACATTCCAATCTTCTATTGTAATTTTAGAAAATTTCTCAGTTCTAAAAATCCAGAAAATAGTGAAGATTTAATGTGTTACCTGAAAAACAAATTACTTGTTAGTTCGATTATTCCTTTTGCCAATTGCGGAGGTTTCAGGAAAATTTTTCTCCACATTTTCAAAACCTACACCTGTAGTACAGTTCTCATCTTGCTGAAGTTCTATTTCCATCATTTCTCTCCTGGAATCCTCCAGACTCTTTTCGGAATCAACACCTCCGACACGACAATTTTCTCCCTCACTGTGACTCCTCGAATTTTTTGGACTTTTTCCACAACCAAAGTTATTCGCTTCGTAGCTATTTTCTTGCTCCACTACTTTTTCACTGTAAAAAGTACAACATTTTTGTACGTTCAAAAGTATAACGAAATTTTTACATGTTCCAGTTCAAATAAATTTTCAAAAAACTCTACGTTTTCAATTGAGATACGTTTTTCTATCATTGAAAATTCGTGTGCGTGGGAACCCAGATTTAATAAAGATTTCGTTTCGTTTTGTTTTTTTTTTTTTTCATCCTGGAATGTTTGGTTTATTCAAAAACATATTATTTCAAAAATATGTTATAAGAATTCTTACCGAAAACTGAATCCATCGTCTGGCAAAAACAGGGTGGAGTAGCATCGAATTTCAGCAATCTTTTTTTTGGCGTTGGAAGATTGTAAGTTTGAGCTATCCAGTTTTCCTCATAACAATCCTCACTAAAGTGGATTGAGCAGATACGAGCTGCAACCAAAAAACTCCCATAAAAAACAATTCTTTAAAGTAGTGTTCTACGAACAACTAGATCAAATAACTCTTAAAGTAATAACGGCGCAGTTTTTCTCAATAAATACACAAAATAATAAAACGATACTTACGATCTTTTACAGTAATCACTGTGTTTCCGGTTAGTTTGGCCCATATTCCGCGGAAATATTCATCCTTAGGGAACCGAAAATAACTGATTCCTCCCGGGCCCTTTTTTGAACAATTTTTGCAACTTTTCACAGAGCAGTCGGGCATTTTTTCACTTTTTTCGAACGATATTTCTACGACGTTTATGACACTCGCGCGCGATATGACAGATCGAATGTAAATAAACAACAAATATGGCGGCGGCTGGGGGGCAGAGCGAGTGAGATGAACCAGTGCGAGAAAGTAAGAAGATGCGCAAGAACATACCTTCTCTAATTCTACCATGTGCGCTATGTGGTTGCCAGTGGTTGCCAGGGTAGCGCGCCTCAGTGGTTATTTGCGCGGCTCTCAGCACTTTGCGCGCGAACGTGAAAGCTGGGCGCCGCAGCACAGGGCCTCGCGCCCACATATTGGTCTTTGCTTTGCCCATACAGCAAAGAATACTTTTTTGTGCGACACAGAGAGATACGCGGCGCAATGGAAAGTCCCGCGCGTTGCAATACTGGGACTCGCGAGCAATGTTGGTCTCTGCTTAGCATGCTACTGTACATATTGAACGTTATTAGCATGACGTGAAGGGAATTCGTCTGTCTTTGAAAATCTAAAACATTTCTCATGCTTTACAACGTTTTTCAGAACATCTAGAAAGGATTTCATTTTTAAAAAGCATTTGGCTAAGACAATAAGAAATTGTTAGAAATCGTTTCATATTCATAACTGATTCATTATAAATGAATACATAAATTCAAGATGGTATAAATAACATCATCCTTAATTATTAGAAGGAATCATTATTTGAAAATTAGATGAAATAGTTTATGATCGAACTTATCATCAATAATTCAATATTCACTATTTTCATATTTTAAATAGGATAGATTCGAATTGATTGAGAACTGTGAATAAATACAACAATAATAAATTATTAAAATAAACTTCATTTTAATTATAAATTATCAAATGTTAAATATATTGTTTGATTTCGAGTGTTGAATTAAGAATTGTTTATAAATAATTCTCTTAGATTGTAATCTCATAGTGAAAAGACAATTTTTTGTATTGTTCGATATAAAATACTTCAATTCGTGATTTAAAGAAAAATTATAATGCAACAAATTAAATAACTACGTATTGTTAAACCGAATCTAAAAAAATGGACAAGTAGACAACTACATAAGAGTTCGGTTTTTTTGGAGCAAAAACTATGATTGATCATATTTATATAAAATACATTTTTTGCAAAACACGCAAGAAAAATTTACTTCGCGGATCTGTATGGTGGCATTGAATACGTCCATTTACGATCGGCAAATGTTTCAGTCCCTGAGAACACGCACTAAGGAAAAAAACACGCACTAAGGAAGAAAACACGCACTGATAATGCAATGATATGTCATCATATTCCACAATTACCGAAATGACTCAATAGTTATTTTCATAGTGGAATATAAAAAATATACGTCTTTTTCAAAGTGACTTTTCTGCCTCAATCATACTCTTAAAAAAATTGCAATCAATATTTTTGAACATAGCTGAACATTCTTTTACTTTTTCAAAAAAGGTACCTGACTCGTGACAGTTTTCCATGTCATCAAAAAGTGCTATCTGACACACGATGATCTTTAACTACTGTATAGAAACATTTATGGATAATTTTTTGAATCACACATGTATCACATAAATCCTATCGTTATCTAGTTATTTGCTATAAATGAAAGTATATCGTAGTATTCAAAATATCTCGAGCTTGTGATTTTTTTCTGAATATCTATTTATTATTAAATGTTTGTGAGAGAGGGGGGTCGGTTGACTTGATGATTACGCTCGATTACATGGGGTAAGGGTCAAAAACAGCCAAAAATGTAAATAAGTATTAAATAGTTCGTCCTCAATTTCTGTTTACAACTCGGCCAACGTGCCCCTATAAAATTCGACTAACCTACCCCAGCCAGACTTGAAGTAGAAATATCAAAATTCTATGATGATAACTATGGGTTAAAATTAAAACGCACTTGACATCATAATGATTGTATATCACGAGACATGGCAAGTAAAAGAATCTTTAGGAAAACTCAAATTTATTAACAATAACGAGTTCAATTGTAAAAATTAATTATTTTACTTATAGTCATGAAAATCAACAAATCCATGTAACAAACAGAAAATACGTGACTCAGTGATCGGTTTTCGTGAAAAAGCTTGTACCTAGAAGATGCATAAAATATGTAGCAGAAGGTGCTAGTAACTGGTTTTTTTCAAAGTTATGAGCACTCGGCCAACCTACCCTGCGGCCAACATGCCCCATGCTCCCCTATTTCATTAACCAGATTTTTCAAAATTTCAGTCGATTTTTTTTTCAATATCAATCAGTTTCATTGAATTTTCTAGTATTTCATTGGATTTATACATAGATTTTCCGACGTAAATACTCTAGGATTAGAAGTTTTGAAGATTATCATTTTTCCCATATATTTGTAAGAAAGAATATTTTTATAGAATGAAGTATTTTGGAAATTTTTTTTTTTATATTTTTTAGCATTTATGGATTTCGAAGTATATTTCAAAAACTATATACTGTTGGATGGTAGGTTTTATAAATTTTTCTCATTTTCACAAACTCTAAGAAAATTATAGGACCTATATTCAATACCAGCACTTAAAATTTTTCTTTTTTTTCAGCATTCATGAAATTTTGTAGAGTTATCTAGTATTCTTCTAGATTGCTAATATTTTGAATGATTTTTATGTAGAACTTTAAAATTCGATGATATAAGATCGGGGATAGAATCAATTTTTTCATTCCTATAAACTCGTAAGAAAATTATATTTACATAGAACTCCGAATTTTATATATCCCTATAGTTTTTAGTCTCTTCCACATTTTTTACTATGTTTGAAGTATTCGTAGTGTGTTCCCGCATATCTCTAGATTTCCAATATTTTAAATAATTTCTCTGTAGATTTTCAAAATATAATGCTTTGATGGTTGACCGTTTTATATATATGTTCATTATGCCTGTAAATTTTCAAAAAGATATTGCTCTTATAGACCTTGCAGTGTTTTAGAAATTCTCATTATTTTCGTCTTCGCATATTTATGAGCATTAATTGAATTTCTTAGTATTTCCCAGCGTTCGTCTACATTACTAATACTAATATAAACTGTGTAAATTTTCAGAATTGAGTGCTTTTAGATTAGATGTTTGATAAATTTCTATTCGTTTCATCAATTTTTTTGGAAAATAATGTCTTGATTAAATAAAATAATTTTAGATATTATTATTATCCCCCTTCTACAGACATTGCTAATGTAAACGTTGGCCGTTGCTTGAAGGGTGGCACACAATGACATATGTACATTTTTTGTGTAAATTTTTTAGCGCCATTATCGGTAACCTTATTTTTTACATAACACATAATAAAAAAGCCATTTATCGCAGAAGTAATCGAGAGCCACACTATGACAAAAAAAGAGTAGACTTAAAAGTAGTGACATCGCAGAAAACGTCGCTCGAAAAAAAAAATAACAAAAATTCAACAAGATAACATTCAAGTCATGAATTTCTCGTTGAACTTGAACGATGATTTGTCAATTTCCTTCTATTATCCTTCGATTTAATAACTCCAGCGCAATACAAAACACGAACTTTCTGCATTTCAGAACTGATAGGCTGGGAGACGCTAGACGGCCCGCTTTCATGAAATTCACAAAATAAATAATTGTATCAATAATGCGATAAAAGTGCACATAAACATGCTAAAAAAGTAGTTACATATTTTTTTATTAAAACAGTAATTAATACTTCCATTTCGTTTGTCACATTGAGTGGAAATCGTGTCTTGAAAAATCTATTTTTTATATCAATAGTATAGTAGTAACCGGACGTCGAGCTATTAGACATCACAATAAGCGCGAAGAAATTTCAAATCGGGTTCTCGATATTTCCAGAGATTCAAAAAGACTCATACTAAACCCGGTAAACCAGTGAGCTCGCAGTGAGCTCACAGCAAGCTCACAATTTCCGCTTTTAGGTGAGTGAAAAGTGTGCTCACAGCGAGCTCACAGCGAGCTCACAACGAACATAAATAGAGATTTGTTTGTTTTTTTTTTTTTTTGTATATACTTATAAATACCTAATACTTTTGAGCAGTCAATAATTCGGCGAGATTTTTTCAGCACCACGAGACTAATTCTGAGCATAAAATGTGCCGCGTAATATGTCAGAGAAAGAAGATCATAATGGTAATTTGTTCGATGGAAAACAAAGTTGGAAGCGATACAATTATACCTATTCTGATTTTACTGAAATTGACAGCATTACTAGGAAAAATTTTCTTGAGTCAGATATTGTTTTCTTCTTTCATCATTCAGAATTAAGAATTGAGTGTTAATTTGTTTGAGTTTTAACCTGAGTCACTTGATCTGAAACAAACGATTATAAGGAAAAAACGATTTTAAGTAATGTTTGTTGAGGTTCCCTGATCGTTCCTAGAAATCGGCGTCCTACTATAATACGGATCGCGAATTACGCATAATTCAATTCGTAAACTTGTAACAAGTTTTGCTCAATAATGTGATAATAAAGGCATGTAAAAGAAACATAAATTCTTGACAGTGTTTCTATTTATTAACAAATATGACAAAAGCAATAACAGAGATTCTTAAATAATTTTCTGAAAAGTTTTCCGCAATTATAATATAAATCGATAAATATTATATATTACTTACTAATAAGTCAAAACTTGAAATGAGTGTAGAAATTAATGATATAGATGGAGAATTAAATATTAATAGTTGTATCTGTACAAGCGTGGAATATTTTGATGATATAATTTGAAGTACGCAAAGATATCTGATTTATCATATAAACATCTATAGTATGCGCAAACATTTTGATGAGTTGCTTTTGCTACTTGCAAGCATGGAAAATGGAAAAAAACCAGATGTTGTAATTTGTAATGAAACTTTCAAAATTGTTGATGTAAATGAATTTAATATAGAAGGCTTTGATTCGATATATCATCAGAATAAGAAATAAACTAAGCATTTCTAAACAAATTGTTAAATAAAGAAAATTGGCAGGATGTTTATAATTGCGGTGACATAAAAGCTATGACGGATAAATTTATAGAAAAAATTAAAAAGTTTATGGAAATAGCTTGTTGGAAAATAAAAGTTGATAAAAATGGAGTCAATTTAACAAAAGAATAGATGACTATAACCATTGCAAGATTTTGTAAAAAAAGAGATCGGTTGCATAAGAAAATGGTTAAGCATCTATTACAATATTCATTCAAGAAAGGCTATGTAAAATTGAGTAATAATATAAAATCTTTGATCAGAAATCGTAGAAATGTTTTTAATAAAAATCAGAAAAATTCTCGTAAAAATAATACTAAAAATCTTTAGAAAATATTAAGAGAATCTATTTTACATAGCAGCAAAACCAAGAAAATAAAAATTAATGCAATATTACCTGAGGATTCAGACAAAGTCATTCAGAACCCTATAGACATAGCTAATAATCTAAATAAATTTTTTAACAATATTGGAAAAACTTAAGCAGACAAATTACCCTAGAATCAGATAAGCACTCACCAATCAACAACCATATTGAATTCTTGTTTTCTAGAACCAGTCACAGAATATGAAATACAATCGCTTATACATCAACTTGATTCAAAAAACGGCTGGGGGAGTTGACAATCTATCAGCGCACACACTCAAAAAAATCAGTATTTTTATAATAAAACCATTAACTTATATTTCAAACAAATCCTTAGAGGAAGGTATTTGGCCTAAAGCATTTAAAAGAGCTGAGATAACACCCGTACATAAAGATGAAGATAAAAGATTAGTCTCAAATTATAGGCTTATTTCGCTTATTTCAAATTTAGCCAAGATATATGAAAAAGCAAATAAATTAAGAATGGCAAGATTTCTAGAAAAACAGAAAGTTATTCATGAATCACAATTAGGCTTTAGAGAGGGGAAATCTGCGGAAGATGCCTTAGTCAGTGTCACAGAAAAAATACATAGAGCATGAAACTTAACCATGTATTACTATTTCTCTTGACTTAAAAAAAGCATTTGAAACGGTTAATCATAAATCATTATTAGAAAAGTTGGAAATTGTAGGATTCAAAGGTGACTCTTTAAAAATTTTTGACAGTTACTTAAAGGATAGAAAACAAGTTTTGAAATTAGATGGCTTCATTAGTGAGGAATTAACAGTAAAATCTGGGTTACCTCAGGGAACTACTTTGGGACCTTCATTTTTCAAAATTTATATGAATGATTTGCTCCGGATATTGCTGAACAGTAGAATAACAGTTTTTGCAGATGATATAGCATTTGAATGTATTGGATGGACATGGCCTGAGGTCATGAAATTGGCAGAGGTGGATGTAAAAGAAGTCGTAACATGGGTGAGATGTAATTTTCTTACTGTAAATATGGAAAAGACAGCTTATATTGCTTCTGGATCATATAGAGACAGTAGCCTAAAAGGAATAGGTATTGAGCTTCATGATGAACTTCGTAGAGATGAAAGTCGGCCAAAATTTGAGTTTCCAGAATTGCATAGGGTATACAGTATTAAATATTTAGGACTAATTGTAGAAGGTAACTAAAAATGGAATTATCATATGTGTAATGTGACTGATAAAGTTAGGTACCTAATTTACGTTTTTTTTAAAGTTGAGAAATGTAGTAAGCAGAAACCAATTACTTACTGTGTACTATGCTTTGTTTTGGTCTGCAATATCGTATGGATTGTTAATTTGGGGGAGTGCTGATAAGGGCATTGTTAAAAATCTAATCGGTATCCAAAAACGGATCGTAAAAATTATATATCATAAAAACAAAAGATATCCATCAATACTTCTATATGAAGAGTACGGTATTTTAGACTTCAGTGGAGGATGCATTAAAAAAATAATAATACTTTTTTTTGATTCGCTACAAAAAGAATTTAACCATGTAAACGAAACTAAGTCCTATAGAAAAATAGTCGTCATTCCAAAATTTAATAAAAAAATCTATCGAAAGTCCTATTGTTGTGTAAAATATGCTATATACAATAATTTACCTGATGATTTAAGATTCTATGATCGCAGGAGTACGATATTGAAAAACAAAATAACAAAGCCCAGATAATAACAAAGTGGATGAAATATTGTACATGCCAAGATAAAGTACCTGTAGCCATGATTTTAGTTCTACTTATGCATTATAGAATTGGGTGTAGTTATTTAGGTAAATAGTCACTATATAACAAATATTCATAATATTATCTGTCATAATTCATTATTGTGTAATCTAATATAAGATTAAAAGGCGGACCGTAGACAGGAACTTTGGTTCCTACACGGATTGTATTCCTATTTATACTATAAATTCGATAAGAATTTTTGTAATCGAAGTGCCGTCAATAAACTTATTCTTAATTACTCTGGCGATCCAAGAGGGACCGAAGAGGGACCGGAATTCGGTCGCTGTTTGGCCAGTTTGGTCCCTTTTCGGTCCTTTTTAGGTCGCTTTTTGGTCAAACTTGAAATGTCACTAATGTGGACTCATGTATAAGATTTTTAGGAGCGGTAGGAGTAAAAAAAGAGACTGTAGAGCACTGTAGAGGACCAATAAATCCCGAAATTTTCGCGAGCTTCTGCTCGAGAAATCGACCGCGGACGTCAGCTGATAGTTTGGCGTGCATTAGCGGTTATGTTGTTGTAAACAAAAACATATACTACCAATGATCACATGTTTAAATGTGAAAAAATGTAATTTAAACTAATTACCCTAGTGATTTGGGTGTTTATAGAGTTTTCATCAAACTCCTTATAAAATTTCAGTATTTTCTATAAATTTCCGCTTTTTTTTATGAAGTCACTTTATAAAAAGAGGAAAGTTTTCATTAGTTCTTATAAAGTCACTGTATACAAATTTTATTAAACCTTTATCAAAAACGGCATTCTTATAAAGTAGATCTTAAAATCTACTTTATGAAGATTTTGTCTTTTTATAAAAATTTATTAAGTTTTCATGAAGTAACTTTATAAAAAAAAGCGGAAATTTATAGCAAATACCGAAATTTCATAAGGAATTTTATAAAAACTCTGTAAAATCCAAATCACTAGGGTAATTAGTTTAAATTACATTTTTTCACATTTAAATTTAACACTCGCTAAAATACGTCTGAATATCGCGGACATTGGTGTTTATGTTTTTGTTTACAACAACATAACCACTTATGCACGCCAAACTATCAGCTGATGTCCGCGGTCGATTTCTCGAGCAGAAGCTCGCGAAAATTTCGGGACTCATTGGTCTGCATTGGTCCTCTACAGTGCTCTACAGCTCCTTTTTTACTCCTAACGCTCCTAAAAATCTTGTACATGAGTGAGGTTTTGAGTTCGACCGAAAAGCGACCCAAAAAGGACCGAAGAGGGAACAAACTGGCCAAACAGCGACCGAAGAGCGACCGAAGTTCATTCGCACTTGGATCGCCAGGGTATTATAAACTAGGGGGCTTTGCCCCCCTGCGCGCCACGCGCGCTAACCCCCATGTAGTATTTGATTAAAGTATAGTTTTTTGTTAAAAAAATGTTTTCGAAAATACAATGACATCTTTTAATATAACCTTTGAGTTAGTAAATAGGAATAAATCTTTCATAAGTCTTCAGACAGTCTTAGCCGATTGTTCGGGAATATTGTCTAATAGTCATTATTTTGACCTATTCGTGGAAACATTATCAGAACATTTGTAAAATAATTTACAGTTGATTGATAACTCATATTCGACAGATACTGAGTTGATATTAGTCCAATATAAAACCAATATTCGTCTTATTATAGCCTTTATTGAGTTAGCCTTTATTGAGTTAGCCTTTATTGAGGCAATACTGAAAGGCGGTAATTGATGGCCTGTAGAATGCCAAAATTAGGTAAATTGTGGCCTATCATTAGAAAAATAGTCTTCTAATTTGTATACATTTTGTTATACGTAACATTTTGTCATCATGTAAATTTCGTGACATTTCATGATTTTTCTATATTTGGCCATTCTTGGATTTGGTGATATTTTTCAACCTTTCGGAATATCGGTTTTTTTTTTGAAATTTCGTTATTTCGTGAAATAATGTTATTTCGAGATTTTGTAACATTTTATGGTTTTCTGGCCTTTTTCTATTTTTTGTCAATAAGTGATTTTTTCACTTTTTAAGTTTGTTAATTTGAAAAATTTCGTAATTTAAAAAAAGGATATAATTCAATAAATTATGAAAAAAGGTAAACATCGGATTTCAATTTATCGTAAGAAAAAAGTTGTAGATCGGAATTGAATTTATTGTGAAATGAATAGAGTTCTATTTTGTGGTGGGATATTTAAAGTTTGACTTCAGATATTAAATTTAACTTGATTTTGGAGCATGGGAAATACTTCGTTCGCTGTATACACAATGTTAGTCCATTAGAAGTTTCACTTTATTTGTACAGTGTAATTACATTTCATAATAAAACATTAATTATTTCGATAACTAATATGGATCAATTCATCTCGATTATATTATCTAAATTATGTAATATTGTATCTTTTCTCGCTTATCTTATATTGTAACGTCATCTTTATTATGCCATTTTGTCATCTTTTATAAAATATCTCATTTGTCATCGAATCTTTATACAATAGTTAATGGGAGTTAACATATTTGTATAAAGTGATGAGGGTTTATAGAAAAAATAGGAAATATTTGGAAGTTTATAGAAGTTAATGGTAATTAATAGAAAATAATGGAATTTTTTGTAGTATTAAAAATATGCAAATTGATAAGAAGAAATTTTAACTGTTTGTTGAATGGTAAATAGTCAAGTCGTAAGTTTTGAATTAAAATTGATCAAAGTTAATAGAAATTCATTGGAATCAATTGGATTAAACAGGAATGATGATGGTAGTTAATGGGAGAGAATGATAGTCAATGGAAGTCGATGGTAGTTTATAGTATGTAATGGTAGGTAATAGGAGTTAATAGAAGTAAATGGAAATTAATGATGGAGTTGCTGACACGGCGGGGGCGGCAGTGGCGGTGGGGGCGGCGATCAACTTCTTTTTATTATATAGGGAGATTTAATAGGAATGATGATGGTAGTTGATGGGATAGTATGATATTCAATGGAGGTCGATGGTAGTTTATAGTAAGTAATGGTAGTTAATGAAAGTTAATAGAAGTCAATGCAAATTAATGTTTGAGTTGCTGACACGGCGGGGGCGGCGGTAGTGGCGGGGGCGGCGATCAACTTCTTTTTATTATGTAGGGAGACAATGGAAATTAACGATGGAGTTTCTGACAGGGCGGGGGCGGCGATCAACTTCTTTTTATTATATAGAGAGATTATTAATTATTATTTAACAAGATTTCATGATTTCTGAAGATAATATATTCAATATTCTTTTACGCAAAAAGTCCTAGTTCATTGTGACTTCAAAGCGTAGATACTCGACTTTTACATTGTAAGAGTTTTAGAGGCGTCTAACGTACAAACTTGAGTTATTCCAAGTTTTGTTTTCAACCATACATATCAGAAAGATGTTGCATACTCATAAGAATGTGAGAGAATTAATTTAAATGTTTTATATTCCAACTAATCTAGTATTAGACACAAACTAATTTGTCAGTTAAA
The DNA here is from genome assembly GCA_028476575.1 of Platygaster robiniae. NCBI lineage: Eukaryota > Metazoa > Arthropoda > Insecta > Hymenoptera > Platygastridae > Platygaster > Platygaster robiniae. Next base: position 23,471,824 of record CM052019.1, on the reverse strand, counting down.
GTTGCAACCTAAATAGAAAATTGACGTTGTGAATTCAACAAATGTGTTTGCTGATGACCAAAATTTTAACATACACATATGGTTTGTTCGACATGCACGCTCTGATCTTTACACGGCCATTGTATGCAATGAAAACTGATACTTTATTGTAATTTAGAGTTCTGTAGTTCTCTATTCTTTAATTAAGCTCATATGCAATGTAAGGTAAGGTGCAAAAGGCAAAATTAGATGTTGTAATCGCAACATTGCGGAACGTGTCGAGCGCGGAGATCAGGGGCAGCGGAAGTCATGTTGAGTATGTTGAGTTAAGTACAGGCCAAATTTCTGGCATGTTGAATTCAACCTGCCAAATCGAAGAAACTCTTGTTACTCGCGCACTCGAACTCGTACAGAAGCAGTGAATTCTTCTGTGAATGCCACAGTCTCCACCGAAGCAGCTAGATTTTTTCGGAAAATGGAATCGTTCGATTTTTCGTTTTTCTTAACAATATTAATTAAAATATTTTATAAACCCTAGCAATGGCGGTCCGAGACAGTTTCGAGACAGTTCCGAGAGCAACGCTTTCGGTGGCTTTAGGAACTGTCTCAATCCATCTCGGAAATGCCTCGATGGCTCTCGACCACTCTCGGGATTTCGAGCGATATTTTCTTATGCATCTTAAACTTACAAACTTACATTTTTTTATCAAAGTTTACGTTCATTATGATTTGCTTGGACTATAAATTGGTTTAAATCGTCATTTGCTCTTCAATAATTAATTTTCAATAATATTACATTCGACAATAATGTATCCGATAGTATCCGATGTCGGTAGATTATACCGATATTGATTTGACACCTACCTCCATGGTGTTAGTTTTTTTAATAAAATAGATTTTAAATGCAAAATAATTTCAATCGAATGGTCAAAAATTATTTGATTGAATGTATTTGAGTATTTTAAAAGAGTGAAATACTAAAATACATTCACTTCAGAACTCCTAAAGTATCGAAATAATGTTATTTCGTTATTTCCAGAGTATCTCTCGATACAAAAATACCTCGATTTTATTGGTCTCGATTTTATTGGAGATAATTCACCGTGACGCGGATTAGTCACGAGCTCGAAGACCCTCCAGGACCATACTCTCTCGATTGAGCTCTCGATAAAAAATGTTTCTTAGAAAACATCCTCGAACCTAGGCGTACTGTCCCTTTAAATGTACAGGTCTGCGCCTACCGAGCTCGAGTTAATCGGATTAAACGTTCTCTCGATTTAGTTGGAGAGTCCCGAACCTCCAATAAAATCGAGGTATCTGTGTACTTGTATTTGAAGTAATCATGAGGCATGATTACTTCAAATTTCCAATTGGATACTTGAATTACGCTGCGTATGTCATACTGTTTGTTTAAATAATCGCTCATTGCTTAAACAATTTAGGGTGAGCGAAAATAATTTACATGGATTGTTTAATACAATCATACGTCAGGGGGACTTTTTCTTCATAAGAAAGTTTTTGAATTTTTTCATCATCTTATAAAATTTTTTTTTCATCAATGAAACTAATCATGCTATTTCACCATATTGCTATGTTCCTGCAATTTATCACCATTTGTCATTTTATTTACATATTGCAAATGTTTTACATAATGCTTTACGTGTATATCGTTTTTCAGTTTTATTCAAAGAATCACCGAATGTCTACACAATTTTCAATGAAAAGAATTTCTATGGATTTTTTATTTTCATCAAACGTCATGAGCACTTCATATAATACAAATGATCTGAAATCCTTTTAAATGCGACAAAAAAATTCTTCAAACAATTAAAAAAAGTTTTATATTTTGAAACCAGTAATAAATTTAAACCAGAACTTTTGTATTAATAGAAAGGAAGAATTTTTATAGGAACAAAATTTTTCTTTTTTCAAATTACTTGGAACATTTTTATTATTGACGAGACTTCAGGTGCTTTTCACGGCAAACTGCAATTCTAAAATTCGAGCTTGAAAGTAGAGAAAAAGTCATAAAAATTTTTTTCAATAAAAAATGTTTTAACATTCGGTGATTGTTTAAATAAATATAACAATACGATCGATTCGATCAATCGGACGAATCCGACAGTCGTCGACAGTGGTGTGTACATCTAATAGTGAACAAGTAGCGACAATTCACTCCGAGAGCGTCCGAGACGTTTCCGAGACAGTTCCGAGAATAAGCTCTCGGACCGCCGTTGCTAGGGAAATAGAAAATTTGAACAGGGAGTTGCAAAATTCTTGAATCAGTGTTGTTGACGCGTTCGAAAAAGTTGATGGTGCCGACGTGGATTGTCGTGCAAATCTAAATTTGATACGATTTGGGACAAAACAAAAGCAAGTGTCAAAGAATTAGACATGGAAGATGAAAAACCCCCGCGAGTGCGAAACGTCCCAAAAAGCCTGAATCTAGATTCAAAATTTCAGTGGCGTAACTACAGATGTGGGGGGCCCCGGACAATATTTTATCAGGGGGCCAATAGTAACAAATGTTATGTTATTAAAATAGATTTCGTGGCGGCCTTAACACTTTCACAATTGATTTGAATTTTGTAACTGTCCAAATGTTTCAAACTTTTGTAAATTGTCGAGACTGTTCAAAATTCGTCAAGATCATCAAGACTCCCAATAATATCAAATCTATTGAATTTTTTGTTCAATAGTTGAACCGTTGAGACTTTAAAAACTGTGAAAAATATGCTAAAAACTGCCAAAACTGTCATTGCTGTGAAAGTTATAACATATCCAGAACATCATATGATATAAATGAAAATGATAAAAATTTCAATACAAGTTCACATTCAGAGAAAAAAGATCTTGCTCTCTGTGAAGTGACTGGTTCACTGTGAATATCCTACAATTTAAAAATCATAAAGTAACAAGAATAACAAAATTGAAAAAAATATGTCTGATCTTTCTCTTTTCTTTCTTTTTTTTTGCTCACTACTTTCGGGGGCTTCGGACAATGTATTCGGCCAGACCGGCGGTAGTTACGCCACTGCACAATGTAGAGCTCATATTTTCGAATCGCCGAAAGCAGTGTAAAAAAAAATTTATTTTGAATTTTTTTATGTCATTTTATCATCAAGTTTCAGGTTTGGGACTAAATCTGCAATTTAGTTGAAGGTTCAGAATTTGAAGGACGTTGTGCATTTTTTACGAGAACATGAATGGTGCAAGGGCCGTATCCGGAATATGTTCAATTTGTTCAATTATCATTGATGATTCCTGCTTCATCTTGCACAAACAAACGAAGTTTTTCAACGTTAAAAAGGTTGAAGAATTATCTCCGTTTAACAATGGGTCAGGAGCGTCTGAACTATATCGCAATATCACACATGTATAATGTCGCAGCTGACAAAGTTGATGACGAACGACAGGTCGGTGAATTCATTCCCAAAAATTCTAAGCGTACTTACGTGTTTGCTTTGTATGCGGATATATAAATAATTTTACCTCATTAATGATAAAAGACATTCATTTAAAAAATGAGATTTCCGCCAAATACACAATTTTTGCACTGTCAATACTATTTATCGTAAACTATGCCACACAATTTGTTGTTAACATTGAGATAAAATGCACCTGCCAATTTCACCGAGGAAAGCCCTCCCTCCCTGCCGGTGTGACTCAGTTACTCAATATACCCTTCAGACATGTTCCGCCGTCCCTGGCGGAGATAGTGAATTGAGCGACAAAAGAATGTATATCTTTGGAATGGAAAAAACGACGAAATTCCATTAATGGGTTATTATTTGTTAATGTTTTAGGTATTACTGTCTGTTACTGCCACACCGAACTCCGCCAGAGCATGCTTCTTAATAACCGTGAAGAGATTAGAAGAGAAAAGCCTTTGTATAGCCAGTCAAGGTCAGTTAACTGGGAAATTTTTGTCGCCAGCAACGTCTGGGTACGTCATTTAGTCAGTGTTGGTTTGAGACTCCTGGTTTTAGGCCCGAGTCCTTCGAATCAGTTGCACGTGAAGTCGGCGAACATTGCACAAGTTTTAGCGAAAAAACGGAAATTTTTTACTTCTCAAGAAAAAGAAAAAATTTTTTAACAAAAGTAAAAGTGGCGTTTCAAAAAATGACATTATTTGCGAGTACGGAATGTCTCAAAAATCTCAGAACTTAGTAGTTGTTATGAGTTCAAGGAAAAAATGAAAAAATCATCGGCGTATAATAAGTTGGTTAAATATTCAGTGTTTCAATAGTCCACGGAGAAGAGGGATTTGGGAATACCAGTCAATGGATCTATTATAAAAGCGAAAGCTCTGCTATTTGATGAATCGCTCAAAGGTACAGACACATTCAAGTATGTTATGTACTTCGATTGATACTAATTCACCAATCATCCAGCTATCGAAAATTTCCAAATGTAAAAATTTTCAATCCAGTATACTGAGATTGAAAAGTTTTCTTTTTTTTATCAAATAATCTTATTTATCAATACAAATTTATAGAAACGCAGACAATTGTGTTCTTTTATGTGAAATATGTATTTACCGTTGCCAAAATTTCTTATCAAAAATATCAAAATAACAAAAATTTCTAGGATGATTATTTTGAGGGGATGGTTTTGATTGTGCATGAATTAAAAAATTATGATTACGAAGAATTTGATTTTAAATGAGTTGATGTCATGAAGATTTTTTTAATTTAATTCAAAGTCAAGATTCTTTTACTTAATTACTTTTCTCTTATATGCTTAATTTTTAAATTGTGTTATCGAAAACGCAGTAATTCAGGGAGGAGAGACAACGGCCCCCTACCACCACCTGCATACGCCCTTGCACATATAGCTTTATAAATATCTTTTATAGAAATTTCAAGTATGTGTTATAACGTCTAACAAAGTTTTGATGAGTACATATCTCTTAAATCATTATTTAAATGTTGAATTAAGTGTACAATTATAAACGTTACTTTAGACACATAGATTTTTTTTGTTCATTTTTTTTAGCTGTTTATTTCATACATAATATGCATTCTGGTATCAGTGGAAAACAATACATAACAAATATTTTGATACTTTGTGAAAAACATGACTTTTTGAATGGTCCAAGTAGAATTTTTTTTCACAAGAATTTCATTAACAATTACTATAAATATTGTTAGGTAAGTGATGAGTGGCTGAAACGTTACAAAACGCGACATGGAGTAAGGCAAATGCTAGTCGAAGGTAAAATATTGTCAAACGATCAGGATGCAGAGCAGGTCGCTTCAAAAATTTTGCAAGAAAAAATTACTTTAGATGCTTTGAATTTCGAGAACGTTTATGATGCGGATGAATCTGGTTGCGAATACAGAGTTTTGCTACATTTGACTCTTGCTTCATTAACGAAAAATGAAGTGCCAGATCATAAAGATAGAAAGGAGAGATTCACGACACTTATTTGCTCGAACTCCAGTGGCACAAATAAAATTTCACTACTGACTGTAGGCAAATCAGCGAAACCACGATGCATCAAAGACCTCAAAAAATTACCGGTCATTTATACGAGCAGCAAAAAAGCGTGGATATATAAAGAAATATTTGTTTACTGGTAAATCCACTACATACATACAATGCTTTTTACTAGTGCTCGCATGTTTTAAAGGGTTTTTATTTTTTTAATGAAATGTGATGTCATAAAAGCATATCAAATATATCGATGCGAATGTTTATTGTAGCACCTTGATTTTTCTGTGTTGATTTTGAGTTTTCAATATGTGTACATTTATTGGCTAACTCTACGGATTTCAAAAGCGCTTGGAAATATGCACCATATATGTACTCTCAAAAGTTAAACATTTGCAGAAAGTTCTTTGTAATCTACAAGTGTTATAAAAAATTTCAAAACTAATGTCACAAACGGTACCGTAATATACATGTTGATATACTCGTAACTAATTAGATAGAATATCCTATTTCGCTTAATTCTATTTCATAATATTTTTCTCTTATTCGAGAAACTTACATTTTTTGGAACTTTTTCAATTTCGTACATTTTGCCAAAAATTTCTTATTCAACAAGTTTTCGTAAGAAATCTTTGAAATTTAGTATGGTATGTAATGGAAAAAAATTAAAAAAAAAAAAAAAAACATTTTTATCGAGTAACATACATTTTTCATCCTGATTTGAAAGATGCTTGAATTCGTTTGTCTGCAGGTTCGAAAAAATATTTATTAATCATGCTTTGAAATATCAAAGGCAGAAAGGTATTACAGGAAAGATCTTGTTTATCTTAGATCATGCCCTCTCCCACCCTAAAGCGAAAGAGTTGAACGCGTTCAATGAAAACATCAAAGTATTTTTTTTACCCCGAATGTCGCAGCCTTGGTGCAACCTCTGGACCATGAATCATTGTGGCTACAAAAAAGCTATACAAACGTGAACTTTTGAGAGCATTATTAATTAATGAAACAAGAGAATCAGCAGATAATTTCTTTCGAAACTTTAGTTTTCAAGACGCTTTCCGTATTTTAAAGAAAGTTTGGCCCTCTTTGTACAGTGAAACCTTGCGGAAACCGTAAAAAAATCACTTGACGATAATATGGGCAGGGATGTTGAGCCACTCCGTTAAATGGTCTGGTCCGGGTCTGGACCGTACCTCTTGAAAATTTTTCGAGGTCCGGTCCGGAACCGAACCCTATAGCGAGGAGAGCGGTCCGGACCCGGACCGGACCTCTTAAAAATTTTTTGAGGTACGGTCCGGTCCGCGTCTTTATATGTTTTTGTTGTATACTATATTTTCTTCTTGCACTTATTTTCGATTTCTATCAAATTTACTATGGACTTTCTACACGAAACCTCTCCCCCTCCCTCCATATTCTGCCCATCACTCCTAACTAGCGCCTTTATGCATACAACCCTAATTAACCATTTATCACATGAAAAACTAAGAAGTTTAAAATCATTGAACACAAATACATCGTAGGGTAAGTGGAGTAGTGATGAACTTTTAGTCGTCATTTACATAGTGCTTAGCTGATTGAGCTCGTTTTTTCCGTAAAATAAATCTTTGACGTTTGTATGGAAAAGCAGGAGCTCGCCATTCTTTCGTTACTTTATGCAATGTATATCAGGTTCGTTCCGCGTATCATTGCAAAACGTGCCAGAAAATTTTTTTATTTCATATTTTCTTATCATTAATTGCTGAAGAAAAATTGATCTTTTGAAGGTCTGCTGCATGTATCAAAAAATTAACTTGTTTTCAACAATTTTGGTTTATAATAACAAAAGTATTTCAACGCAAATTTTTGATCGTCCTTTTTTTTTTATAATTTTTTTTTTTTGCTAATCATTGGGGGTATGGGCGAAATTTTTTAGCAAACATTGACTTTTAATTTTCTCATTCCTTGCTGTGTTCGGTTATACATTTTATGCCGGATAAAGCTAATGCTGAAAATTTTCAGGTGAATTTATGCAGCTGTGCAAAAAAAAAAAATTAATTAAGCAAAAAAAAACGAAAAACCGAGGATGGGCGGAATCAACTCCTTTCTGTAATTTGCGACATTTTCTAGCATGGAATAGTGCAAAATCATTCCATCAATAAATTTTTTGTAGCGCCTTTTATATAGTTACAATGATTCTAATAAATGTAAAAAATATCGCTACTGTCTAGAGCATCAAAGTAAGGATTTCTTTTTCTTTGAAGAATTTTAGTAAGGTCAGCTTGTAAAAAAATTATTACTTAAATTTCATCAAAGTTTTCCGAAGATTCGCAGATGTAACTATTAACCTATAATTTTTAATTTTATCGAAATTCTTTCCCTTAGTCTGTACTTTTTCTTTTTTTACGGCATGTGAATGTCTTGCATATTCTTTTAAATCAAAATTTTCGATGCAAGTTATGTAGAATTTTGAATTTTATATTATCTTAGAAAATACGAAAATTCCGAAATTTTTTTTTCGCAATGATTTCAACAGTTCAAAATATTTATATTTTATAAATTTTTCAAATTTAATAAAAGTTGTAAATTTTCTGTCATTCTTTATCTCTCGCAACTTCGCAAAATCGATTTAAAATGAAATACGTAAGAAGAATGATGTGGTTTCAAAATTTAATAAAGCTTTCAATTAATGAAAATTCCTTTGATTTACATAGTATTGTGGCGTGATGTCAAGTAGGGGGGGGGGGGTAAATCAGCGAGTTTGGCACATATTTAAATAAAAGTAAAACTTTTTGTAATAATAAGCTGTATATTTCACCGCGCAAAATAATTTTTGCTTTGATTTTAATTCGATTTCCTTAACTCAGTAGATCGATTTAATCTACCATTGCAGTAACATGTGTAAGTAACGGCATTGTTTTATTGGTAGGGATAATTTTTTTTCGATTTCACGGGAAAAGCACGGGCAATAATTTACAACAGTATAGAAAAATTATGTACTTTTTCTACTGAGTTGTATAATGAATGATTTCTTGACTATAGTGTTGTAATGGTTCGAAATAAATGTTAGCTGTGCTTTGAATTCTCAAGAATTTCATGGAAATGTATTAAATTCTTTGAGGGTTTGATAACATGACGAGAAAGAGGCGAAATTTTTTTAACGTCTTTGGAAAACCTTGAACTTTCTTCAGGAGTTTTGGATAACTATGATATTGTTTCCCTGGCGGACGAGTTACCACGTTATAGTGTAGTAAAAGTGTCGAAGAGTTTATTTTGGTAATTAATCGTTTTTTTATCAATATTTAAGTTTTATGCTTGTATGTCAAAGAAAATTTCATAATTTTAATCTCGCGGGGTTTTTTGTTAACAATTTTTGCCTTCAAAATTGTTTTGTAAAACATGCCGAGGTCATGGAATAACTCTCTAACATGTTTTCGAAAACAACATATTCTTGACAAATTTTTGTTAACATGCTCTAAAAAATATAACTTTAACCAAAAGTACTGTTTTTAAGTGCGAATTTTAGGTACAAATATTTCTAGTCAAGTTAAATAATAAACCTGATTAAAAGTTCGAAAAGCTTTTGCGCATGCGCGATGAGTAAATTCCATTCGTGGCACAGCCACTGAAGAAGCTACGGAGGGGCCGAAGGGCGCTCTTCCATATCTGAATTTTGAATGTGAAATTCAATTAAAATTGAATATTTATGTTATAGTATTAATATATTTTTATTATAATAATATTTATGTTTATTTCCAAGGTGATGTACCAAATAATGCTTATACTAGTTTTTTTCCACTATTCTTATACGACCCACCTTATAACTTATTTTCTGGTCATTTGCTTGAAGATCATAACTTCGCTGTGTTAAGAATGTACTTAAGGACCGTTATGACAACCTATCAAAGTCTTTTATAACACATGTAAAATTTTTAACACTTATAAAATACCGAACAATGATTTCATTCATGATAATTAATTTACTTTTCATTATTACATTTACATGCGTAATTATTGTTTTTTATAATTAATCATTGTAATTAATGTAACATCATAATCAAAATACACAATATTAGATATATTATATTTTTTATTCCGTAAGCGTCAGAATTTTTTGAACGGATCACCTGACCCTAGTGATTTGGGTTTTTATAAAGTTTTTATCAAACTCCTTAAAAAATTTGGGTATTTTTCATGAAATTCCGATTTTTTTATAAATCTATTTTATAAAAAGAGCAATGTTATATAAAGTTTTTCTTATTTTTTATAATGTCACTTCATAAAAACTTCATAAAATCTTTATAAGACAAAATTTTTATAAAGTAAATTTTAAAATCCACTATATAACAATGTCGTCATTTTATAAAGATTTTGTAAAGTTTTTAAAAAGTGGCTTTATTGAGACTAATAAAAGCTTCATAGAAACTTGCTCTTTTTATGAAGTAGCTTTAGAAAAAAAGCAGAATCTTATTAAAAATTCCCAAATTTTTTAAGGATTTTTACAAAAACTTTATACAAACTCAAATTACTAGGGGAATTTAACTGCGGATCCACGGCAGCGATAATTGTATAAATAATAATAAAAAGTACATTTATAAACATGAATGAAATTATAGTTGAGTATTTTATAAAAATTTGTATAGGCTGTCATAACAGTAATAACGTACATTCCAAAGACAGCAAAGTTATAGTCTTCAAGTAAATTACATACTCGAAAATGAGTTTTAAGGTATAGGTGTAAGAATGGCAGAAAAAAACTGCCATAAGCATTATTTGGTACATCAAATTTATCGTAAAACAGTGTACTTAGTGTGATGAGCGGCATTCTTCCGCTCATGCGAAGTTTGAACTTATTTCGAAACGGCATAACGACTTTGCCGAATCTAAATTCCGTTAAAATAATGCAAACCTTCTAACAAAGACTTGCATTCCCTGTTGCGAAAACGCGAACGCGAGATTCCGAAAAGTGCCAACGCGATTGATCGAAGTCATCAATTGCGGGTCACTCACATTTCCCCTTCCTGGGGAGAAATATTAGTTTAAATATCGTGCCTTCGCAACGACACGGCGTATTTCGTATTCTTATTCGTTTTCGTATTCGGATTTGGCTTTTCGATTTGAATTCTTATCAAACTAAATAAAGTTGTGTGTACTCGAATCGTATTATTAAATCAAGTCTTTTAAAATAGTCTTATCAAATTATTACTAGTTCCCTACAAGTTGTAATGAGTAGTTCATATAAATAAATTTCATAAATAATAAACTGAAAGTGACTAATAACATTCAACGACATTCAACAAGCAATAAGCAACGATACGAGAATCCAACGTTGGTTGCAACCTGATTCGACGAAGGATAAAGAACCTGAGCGTGACGAGCTCAACCCCGCTCGTCACATTAGACATTTATAAGATTTATAAGATTTTAACTAGAAAAAAGTTAGAAAAATTATTATAATAAAAAATTTATAATATTTCTAAATTATTATCCAATCTTAATTAGATTTCACATTCAAAATTCAAATACGCAGGAGCGCCTTTTAGCCCCTCTGTAACTACTTCAGTGGCCATGCCACGAAAGGAATGTTCTCATGGCGCATGCGTAAAATCTACTCGCCACCAAGTTTTCATTAAACTTTCAGGCTTATTTACCATGACCGGAAACATTTATTGCTTGCAAGTACATTTCCACGTAAACAGAGTATCTTTTTTTACCTTAAAAGCATTATTTTATGTTACAATTGTTGATTTAAATAAAAAAAAATCCACCACACTTTTACCACACTTTTACCACAGTTAAGTATGGTAAAAGTGTGGTAACTCGTTCGCCAGGGTTTTAACGCTGACTGTTGCTGCGAATTTTTTCGAATACTAAGCGTTCAGTAGAATTTTCAAAAATGCTTTGTATCCGTTTGAACTTTTTGGAACTATTCCGAGAAATTTTCAAAAAATGCTGATATTTTTAAACATTTTTCGAGAGTTTGAGTTTTTCGATATTTTCAGATTTCATGAATGTGGGACTGTAAGAGTTTTCGACAAATTTTAAAATATTATAGAATGATGGAAGATTGGAACGAATCTTTTTTCTCTACATAATATTTTTAAGTGATTATTATCCTTGATGAATTTTTTATGGAGGTAATATTTGAGAACCATTAAGAAAACAATACAATCTTAATAATTGATTATGACCTTTTCCAAAAACAATATTTTAAAGAAATGTATGATAGTATTTTCATTCATGAAATTTCAATTATTATAATTCATTTTACAAAAAGCTATCGATATTCATACATAATGTTTCAATTTTTTTAACATTGTCAAGGATAGCGACAAAAACTTTTAAAGAATTTTCGACTTGTTCTTTAATGTTATGAGTCCAACGAAGCTTTTTGAAACTGCCGTGAATTTCTAGAAATTTTTTGAGAATGTTTGAAATGTATTAAAATTTTCCGTGTGCGTAAATCTCATTACCAGTTGATAATGATTGCGAATTGCGTTTCCGAAAACTTTTCAACAATAACTGAAAAAGTTCGGAACTTTGAAAAAATTTTATGTAGGTAGAATTACTGTAGTATTTTTGAAGTGTTTACATTCCTAAGAATTAAATTAGAATATTCTGGAATTGAAAAATTTCGCAGAATTTTCATAAGCATTCGAAATTTTAAAGAATTTTTTCAGCCTTCTGTAATGTGATATATATATATATATATATATATCACAATATTTTCGTAAACACGAGTAAGAAATTAGGCTCTCATGCAAATAATTACATTCTAAGTAATAAAAATACACGTATTTTGATTTTCACTGCCATTCAAATAAACATGTCATGTACCTACTTGTACCTGACTGGAAAAAGGAAACTCTTGAACTTGGAATCTGGAAGCCATTGAAACCATAACGCGAAGGATCTAATAAGCCCTGCCACTGCCAATCCGAGCCCTAACGGTAATAATTCTTTGATCTTTTTTTTTTTTTTTTTAAAGTTTTATTCATGAGTAACTGTTAGAATTCTAGGCAGTCCCGAAGTCGCATACCATATGCTTTGAAAAAAAAAAAAAAAAAAACGAAATTAAATAACAAAAACGGTTCTATACTGGGAAATACTACCGGAAAATAAATTATAATTGTAAAAATGTCCTACAAAATTAGCCTGTTTAGTCTTTTATGCAGTGGTTGTTAAGTTTGATAAGATATGCTTTGAGATTGAGGCTTTTGAAATGAAATGAAGTGAATCAAACTTCAAAATGAGTAGTTTAAAAAGTTGATTTAAGTGACAAATATTGATCAGTTATATATTTTTATGTAAAAAATACATAAAAAACTTTTGATATCGTTATTGATGCTGTAACAGTTCTGAAGAAAAAAGAGATGTACAAAATTTTTTCTCTCTTGAATTTTCATGCGATTAATATTTTAATGAATAATGAGATCAAAAAGATGTGGCGTAAAATGAGAAAAGGGTCGTAAGAGCACGAAAAATCAAATTTAAGATTGTCAGTGAGTCTGAATATAAAAATTTTGCTCTATCGATCAAGTCTACTTTTGAAAAAGTGCGATTTTTTTATTTCATAAATAATTAAGATACAAATTCAGCCTGTCAATGCTAGACGCCTTAGCATTTCTTCTATTTCTCTTTTCAATCTAGTTTTCCTCAAAAAGCGGCGAAGTGCTCTTATGACCATTTTCTCGTCCCACGCCACAGATTTTATACTGAAAATTTCGATTCGTTATCATTTTCTTTTTCTTTAAATTTTTCGCTCTATTAGTTGGTTGAGTAAGCAATATTACATATACATCTTTATCAGCCAAAGTGCATCGTCAGTAAATTATTATTTATATCATATAAATCGCAATATAATTTTGACAGCTATTTTCATGCTATATTTTTTGAAAATTCTATAATTTTACCAAAAATCGTTACAAATATCATAATGATTTCCAGAAAAGTTCAACAGTGAGGATGACCTTATGAAGAATGAGAATTTTTCAGAGCCTAATAAATTTCAAAAATATCTATTCTTATTTTGCAAAAGAAATTTAAATATCTCAAATCAAAGGTTTATATGCCTGGTTTTTTTCAGTTCATTTTCCCGTGGAAGAAAAAAATTTATAAAAAATAAAGAGGACGAGAAAAAATTTGCGTTGAAATACTTTTGTTATTATAAACCAAAATTGTTGAAAACAAGTTAATTTTTTGATACATGCAGCAGACCTTCAAAAGATCAATTTTTCTTCAGCAATTAACGATAAGAACAAATGAAACGAAAAACTTTCTGGCACTTTTTGCAATGACACGCGTAACGAACCTGATATTACATTGCATAAAGTAACGAAAGAATGGCGAGCTCCTGCTTTTCCGTACAAATGTCAAGATTTATTTTACGGAAAAAACGAGCTCAATCAGTTAAGCACTATGTCAATGGCGACTAAAAGTTCATCACTCCTCCACTTACCCTACGATGTATTTGTGCTTAATGATTTTAAACATCTTAGTTTCTCACTCGATAAATGGTTAATTAGGGTTGTATGCATAAAGGCGCTAGTTAGGAGTGACGGGCAGAATATGGAGGGTGGGGGAGGGGTTTGGTGTGGAAAGTCCATAGTAAATTCGATAGAGTTCGAAAATAAGTGCAAAAAGAAAATATAGTATACAACAAAAACATATGAAGACGCGGACCGGACCTCAAAAAATTTTTAAGAGGTCCGATGTGGGTCCGGACCGTTCGTCATGAAAAGGGGTCCGGTCCGGACCGCTTTCCTCGCTATAGGGTTCGGTCCTGGACCGGACCTCAAAAAATTTTCAAGAGGTCCGGTTCAGGCCGGACCGTTGAACTTGTAAAGCGGTCTGGACCGTTTGTGGACCAGGACCGGACCGTTTAACGGAGCGGCTCAACATCCCTGATTATGGGAACTGACTCCGAAACAAACCATGTGTTTCTCGAAGAATAATCAGATGAAATCAGCATGAAAGTAGTCGACTTTCTTGCAATGGAAAGTGCGAAAGAAAAATCACAACAGCAACTTTCAAGATCGTCAATGCAGAAGACAATCAAGGACTGGATCAATTGAGATAATTATGACTGTGCTTGGGAATCATCAACCGATGATCATATTGCAGAATATGTTGTGGCAGAAAATAAATTTGTGCTTGAGGAACCTGAACCTGAACCAGACCAAAAACAGCTGGAAAATTCGACTCATATTTCAGCCACGGAAGCATACGAAGCGGCTTTAACATTAGAAAATTGGCTGCAAAAAGCTGAAAATGTCACAGCTCAAGATTAATTGTATACAAACCGAATACGTGAAATTGCTGCGAGAGTAGTTGATGGTGAAATAACTTACGAATCTTTCTAAATTTTCCATTTATCACTGTGTTCATAAAGCAAAAACTGTTTCACTTGTTTTTTTTTGTTTTCAATGTCATTTTACTTGTAATAATGATTTGCTCGGAAATACAGAATGTGTAATTGAAAACCGTTGTCCGTTTTTTCAAACTTTAGAGAATAAGTTCAATAAATATAAAGACTTCAGTAAGCTAAATGAAGAAATTATTTATTTACATAAAATTGACATTCTTTCAGTTCTTTACTGGAAAATCTATTGTTTCTATATTTCGCATCATATTTTGCATAATTGTTTTTATTGCTGAGTGTAATTAAGGAAAAAAAGAATAAATTCTAACTGTCTTTGATGTTCTGATTTTAAAGTACAAACAATTTGCTATTGAAGAACGATAGTTTTTTTTTTTTATGATGACATACTATTTTACAATCGAATAATTCGGTCGAACTATCTTGCCGAGTAAAATATGACGACAAGATTCGACTGCTATTCTTTTCTGTAAAAATCAGAGGCATGGCGGCAAATATACGTGTTCCACCAATGGCAGTGCGCGCTACAAGCGAATTTACCAATCGCTTAACATCATGTTCGCGCGCGCCTGCGCTTTTTCGCACCCGGTCTATTTTGGCCTTCACGAAAATTCAGTCGCTTTCCCCTCTGGCCCCGCCCCCCCCTGGCCATGCGATTTCTGACTTTCCAAAAACTACCACTGCAAGGAATTGGCGCCACTAGTGCGCAGTGACTAAAGTTCCTGAAGGTGGATGAGGAATATATTCTCCTATGAGAGCACTAACGAAAAAAAGTAAAAGTCTTGAATGACTGAATGACTCAGCTGCAGATTCCCGAAAAAAAAAACATCCTGTTATAAATGAAGGGGCCATTCATAAATCTCGTGTGCCGACTTTATAACGGTAATTCTACGTCGAAAAATCCATATAATACATGTAATATATGGTCTAAGGAAAAATCTCGTTTACCTGCGAGACCTTCCGTTACTGACCGAAAAATTACGTTATTCCCAATTCTGTTAAATACAGAGTGTACTGTATTTGATTTTGTAAAATTTACTGTTACTACAATTTAGATGGTTATTATATGAAACAGATTTCATTATAAAAATTTCAACGTAGTTTAAAAATTAAAATTATACATATTAAAACTGAAATTAATAGAAATAGAATTGAATTTCAAAAAAATTGAAATCAAATTGGAAAAAAACAGATAAAATCATTATTTCATTTTGTAATAAAATATGATTGAAATTATAAAAAAAAATTGAAATCAAGTTAGAAAAAACCGATAAAATTATTATTTGCTTTGGTGAATTTAATTTACTGTTTTCAATTGGTCATGACCAATTGGAAAAACCTTTGGAGTTATTCAACAAAATTATCAAATGGAATTTACAATTGGAAACTCCGTTGGAAATTCCAAACGGAAACACCAATTGGAGAACCCATTTGCAAACTTCATTTGGAAATGTCAAATAAAAACACCAAATGGAAACACCAAATTGAAACTCCATTCGGAAACTCCATTTGGAGATTTCGACTAGAAATTTTTTTCGCTGGTTACGAATCGCAATTAATATTGTTTTTGTACGATATTCATTATCCAAAGAAAGTCACATTGAACTTTTCAACAAATAATAAAAAAAATTCCTGCTCCCGAGCAGGTTCTGAACCTACGATATTCGAAGTTGGAAGCGAGTGTCCAGACCACTCAGCCATTGAGGCTTTTTATATTAGTTGGAAAACAGAAGGAAGTGATTGTGAATATAAATACAGCAGTAACAACAAGATCTTTTCGTTTTCATTGTCGTTAAAGAGGTCTTGTTGGCCGAAAGGTCTGGACACTCGCTTTCAACTTTGAATACCGCTGGTTCGAAACCCGCTCGGGAGCAGAAATTTTTTTTTTTTTATTTGTTGAAAAGTTCAATGTGACTATTTCTGGATGATAAATAACGTACAAAAACAAAATTAATTGCGATTCGTAACCAGCGAATAAAGTTTCTAATCGAAAACTCCAAATGGTGTTTCCAAATGGAGGTTCCATTTGGTGTTTCCATTTGGTGTTTCCATTTGGCATTTCCCAATGGAGTTTCCAAATGCATTCTCCAATTGGTGTTTCCATTTAGTATTTCCATTTAGACTTTTCAATTGCAATTTCCATTTGACAATTTCGTTGAATAAGTCCATAGGTTTTTCCAATTGGTCATGACCAATTAGAGTTTCCATCTGGATTTTTACAGCCGAAAAATGTCTTGTTATAAATTATTATTGAATGTTTTTATTTAACAAAGTTTTTTTTTGCGTCAGTTCGAGTATTTATTTATTAATAAAAAGATTATAAGTTGATTAGAAATAGCAGGAAATTCGAAGTATTACAAAAAAAATTGATATCTTTATAAAAAGAAACTTCAGAAAAGTAAAAAAGGTTGTCGAGTAAAGCATGACCAAGTTATTAGAAAAAAAAATCGATATCCTACTGTCAGTTTCCAGGAAAAACACTTATTAATTTGCTTACTAGAATATCACAAGAGAGAAAAAGAAAGACATAGTGTATTACAATATCAGACACGAATAACGTCTGGATGATACCCGACGGATATTAACTGTTCGTAAGATATTTTTTACAACTTTAACTCGGATTTATTTTAGTTCCACAGAAAAAAGTAACAATAAGGCCCGACAACCCGCTTATCCACTGCAACAACGTATTATCTGTTTCATAAAAATGATCCTTATCGACTAAATCTAGTACAATCTTGTTATAATTATGAGCCCAATAATGAATGTCATAAGTATCTACTGTTTTATCAATATCATATGAATATGTTCATGAGAGACTCGAGAATAAGTCGAAAAAACACGTAGCTGTGCTGGCCTGAGAAAGAAGCCAGATTTCACTTCAAAAGTGTTACAAAATATTCGAAGTATCAGTGGTAATCAATTATAATATTATAGTGTAGTATTATAAATACTACAAATTATACATGTTTTGCTTAATACCCAGAGCGGAAACGTTGAGACATTGTATGGTCTTAACACGGTCTCAACACCGTCTTGACACCGTCTCGACAATGCGCTAAAATATAAGACCCGTTATATTGACATTCAACTCCCAAAATTTGATGCAAACGAGGTAATTTATAATAAAATATTGATAGTCTGGTAATTTTAGATACATACATCAAAATATAAGCAGCAATACAATATTTTTTATTTCAAAAGATAGTCACGTTTCTCCAAGAATTATTTAAATTTTGTATTGGCACAACTGCTCTTTGGGCGAACCAGCTGAGCCATATTGTTTAAATCGCGGATATATTGCGATGCATAAGGGTTTGTTATAAAAACGAATATTAGTAAACAAACATGTGGGAAACCTTTTTTTGCATCAAAATCTTTAGTAAATTGAAGAGAAACTTTTTGATAATTCCATTCATGATAATATTATTGCAAAGTGGTTTAAAATATAAAAAAGTACACACCGTCTTGACACCGTCTGTGACAAGACAGTGTTCAGACAATACATCGTCTTTACACGGTCTCGACACTGTCTCAACATTTTCGCTGGGGTATCCACTGATTCTAAATACTCTTGCACAATTATCCAATATTCAATTAAAGTTCAGTATTGACACCATAACGTTGAAGACAGTATAAACTAAACGGGGTTTTAAAAAGCGAAACATTTGAAGAGTTGGATTAGGTACGTTTTAATCGTTTAACGTCGTAATGCAAAAAATATATACACAGTAGTACACAGTATATGAAATGATAGTACACAATATGACATTGCATTATATTTCAATATTCCTTTTCTTTAACATTCCCAGTCAAAAGTTCATTATCACATTTACGCGAGATAAAAATTTGTCTGAAGCCAGGATACAAATCTGGGACTTGTGTATTACGTGTTGAGTGCTCTTCCATGTGAGTTCTACTTCCGGATAATTCCAATGAAAATATCGCATTGTCGGGCCTTTTCGTTACTTTCTCCTGTGGGACTAAAATAAATCCGAGTTAAAGATGTGACAAATATCCTACGAACGGTGAATATCCCTCGGGTATCATCTGGACAACATTCGTGTCTGATAATGTAATACACTATGACTTTCTTTTTATCTTTTGTTATATTCTCGTAAGCAAATTTATAATTGGTTTTCCTGAAAATGGACAGTAGGATATCGATTTTTTTTGTCAAATAACTAGGTCATGTTTTACCTGACAACCTTTTTTACTTTTTTGCAGTTTTTTTTTAATGATATGTATGTATGTTAGTATTTTTATCATCTAATTTTTCAAGTTTGCATTATTGAAGCTTACAAATTTTCATCAGACAAATGAAAAAAATTGTTTTTAAGTGAAAATCGCTTTTCATACCGATGAAAAATTTTTGCTTCAATATACTTTCAAAATGTAAATGTCAATAATTTGAAGGTTTCTTTATTATACGTAAACCAGCAATTAAGATTTTAAAAAAAATTTATTATCTTTTGACACACCGAGTTTTAACAATTTCACACAATGTTGAATTAATTTTCGTTGAAAAAATATTTTAAATTAAAATAAATATTAATGAGTATTTTCAAGAATAATATACTCCTTAAACGCATCATCTAGATGAGGTAGAAATTAATTTTCTGATAAAATACATTTTTAGTGAAGTGTTTGACATGTCAAACGTAAATTTAAAAAGATGCAGTCGGATAATTTGATTGTTATCATTATTAACGATAAATTTTTTTGTGTCAATATATTATCAAAAAATATCACCGGCGATCTAATCTGTTAAATTTTTTATTTTTTGTTCGTGATTGCATTTTTCATCAATGTCATTTTATTGTGTTTTTTTTTTTTTTTTTCAATGAAAAATAATGCAGTCAAGTGAATTTTTTTTACATAGTTCATAAAACATCTGATTTTTCAACCATATTATACCCGGAAAAAACCCACTTACAGTGATTTTCACGCTTGACAAAATGTAATGTGGTTGAGAAATCAGATTTTTGATTAACTATGTAACAGAAAATTTACTTGATTGCATCATTTTTCATTGAAAAAAAAACACAATAAAATGACATCGATAAAAAATGCAATCACGAACAGAAAATAAAAAAATTTATTAGATTAGATCGTCGGTGATATTTTTTGATGATATATTGACACAAAAAAATTTATCGTTAATAATGATAACAATAAAATTATCCAACTGCATCTTTTTAAATTTACGTTGGACATGCCAATCACTTTACTAAAAATGTATTTTATCAGGAAATTAATTTCTACCTCATCTAGGTGATGCGTTCAAGGAGTATATTATTCTTGAAAATACTACCGATTCTGTGCGAAATTGAAATAAACTAATGTCAAGATTATACGATACCTAAATACAATTCGAGATTTTATTATCTATTCACCGGAGAAATCCTTCCTACCTAGCAAGAAGCATTTGCGCGGCGATATATCAATGCGCGTGAACGGACGGCATAGCTTTAGCAGCTAGTGCGACTACATTTTCGACTGAATAACTTTTTTTCAAAATGCGATCACAATTTTTTCTCAACGGAATATGAAAGACAATTGAATAAAATATATGTGGTTTTTTTCTCTAGCCAGAATATGGTTGAGAACACATTCGTTTATCAATTTGTTATAAACAAATACAAAAATATTGTATCAAAATGCAAGTTTTCGTATCGGAAAAAATCATGATAAATCTATATTGAATGACGATTCGATTGCCGCAAGAAGCATTAAAATCGAAAAACTAGATCACCCGCAATTAATTTATTAACAAAAAATGACGAAAAACTTTGGTTGTTATTTTTTTTTTTTCATAAACTTTTTTTATATACAATAAAAATAAATAATTGTTTTTTCATAAAACAGACAAAGAAATTTTTTGACGACCATGGTGAATTATTTGTGACAAAAGCGGATAAGGGTGGAAAGATAGTTATTATGTATAAGGATAAATACAGGAGGAAGATGTTTGACCAATTGGAAGATGCTGATGTCTTCAGTAAAGTGAATAAAAATCCTTCAAATAGAATGAAATTAAGGGCAAAGGAAATATTAAGTGATTGGAGAGAAAAAGATATTATATCAAAGTGTCCTTTGATATAATATCAAATATATTTCAAGATATTAGAGACTAATGGAAATTTGCCTCGAGCGTATGGGTTGCGAAAAGTATATAATGATGAAGTTCCATTGAGAATTATAGTATCATCTCTAAGGAGTCCAATTTACTTTTTAGCGAAATTCATACATAGATTTTTAATGGATAATTTTAAACAAGCTAATAGTTATGTAAAAGATAGTTTAGATTTAAAAGAAAAATTAACGAATGTAAAAATACCTGATGATTGTATGATGATATCATTTGATGTAACGGCTTTGTTTAATGATGTACTGAAGGAGTTACTTTAGAAATCAGTTGAGAAAAGATTTGATATATTACCGCACGGTGTGTTTGGATAAGATTTAACTTAAATGTTCCACATATTCAAATTTTTTTTTCTATTTTATCATTATTTTTGAATATTTTGAACGAAAAATCTAAATAATCCCCGGAAGAAATGAAAAAAAAAACATGATTTTCGTGAATTTTTTAAGGTTAATTAGTAAAACTCGCTACAAAACAATGCCACATAAAAATTTTAAGGCTCAAAATCTTCCGTCGTGTACATTTAACAATGTTCATTGAATTGTACTACATAACAAAAAATACCAATGTCATTATATACAGAAAACCGCAAAAAACCATGTTTTTCGGTGTTCTTTGACACGTATCACTAGACTTTTCATACTTTCAAGTAGAATTATAATGATAATCAGAAAGCCTATCAAATGCTGTGGAATTTCATTTTTGATCAATTCAATATCACTCGTTTTAAAGAAGATACAGCTCTTGAAATTTCAAAAAATCTGATGAAAAAATTTTGTTACCTTGAAATTTGCTCTATAACTTATAAACAATTCGAAATATCGTAAAAATATACAATTTCTTTTTGAAGAGGACTAAATTACGAGAAAAATAGTACAAGTTTGATCTTAATATGATGATTTGAGCCGGAGATACAACGATCGGAACATGAGTGTGTTTACTTGCCACGGTAGGCGCAGAGTTTTCAGAGGGTGTTATGAAACGCGCTTGTGTTGATAACTTTTTTTTTTCATAATTACTCTATTTGAATTGTAATTTCAGTTATCACAATATTTATTTTGCGATATTTGTCAAGGGATACTTTTTTTAACTGTTTTCAGTAGAATTACTTACAATTCTTACGTGATTATTTTACAACAAGTATATCAGTCCACACCTGGTTTTTAACATTACACGCAATTGGTTTACAAATGACCTTCCAACAAAACTGTAGCCCAAAGCATAAAATCTGCACATTAAACGTTATTCCAATGTCATTTTTTTTTTGCGTAGCACCAGGTACATGGATACAAGCTACTATGTGACATAATACCTACAAGAATATTTGCCAATTTTAAATCGGTGGCTATTGTGCCTTGAAATTGGCTTATATTCAACGTTGACCATAACCGCGCTACATTTTCAAAATTCTCTTGAGTTCCTTGTTTCACAGCTAATATCAGTCATTTATTTACACCAGAATCTTTGAATTTTTCGCACATATTCCATCATTGAAACGTTGACGCTGTTTTTTAGTACTCTGTGACTGAATATTAGACTGCATCGATAGACTGCATTGATAGACATATTTTCAAAAAGTTTCTTCTTCCATCTATCCCGGATTTCAAGTGAAAATCAAAAATCTCTCGTTTTTCAGAGACATGTTCGATTAAACCCTCAAGATTTGTGCAATAGGCGATTGTTTCAGTAATCGTGAAACTTTCTCGCCCCTTACTTGTGAATGTAAGTGGATTTTGATCAAAAAATTCATCGACGCAATGACTTTTCATAGAAAGCTTTTTTTGCAAATTTGGTTCGATAACTTTGGAATTTTTGGTAGCGACACGCAAAGCATTCGCTATTTCCAATTTTTTCCTGTGCGACAAATATACACTAGTCTGAATTTTCAATAAATCTTCCGCTGACAATAGTGATTCTTTCTATGAGCTTTTGATATTGTTGGTCCCAACGACGATTTCAAGAGGTCTGCCATGTGGTTGCACAAGAGACAAAGAAGATTCATCCGCTTTAAATTTATTTTTCAGTAATGATGAGATTACTTGATCCATGACTTTGGGGCCAGCTCGTTCAATGGCATGCGTCAAATATTCAATGCGCGTAGAAAGTGAACATTTATGTGAAATCCCTTTCGAAATCACAGTGAAACAATTAGAGCAGCGACTTTCAACAACAGTTTTCAATTCTGTGAAGAGAAAAAGTATATCTAGTCGATTACGAGATCTATTTGCTCGTCATAGCTTTGATTTAAAAAACTCACCAGATCCTTTTGCGATTTTTTCCGAGACGGAATTTGAACTTAATGAACTTTTGCGAGCCAATATACATAATTCACAATCACATGAATTATTAGAACTCATTCTCGTGACTTTTTTTAATTGTAAGAATCTGCTGTAATCCGGTAGTCGAGGGTTTTTTGTTGGGTCGTTTTGATGCAGGTAAAGGTTACGTTTGCAATTGGAGCATAAAACGATCGGTAGTCGTGCGTCATTTCGATCGTAATCAACTTTTTCATTCACAAGTGAAGACAATGCACCTTTTATGGGGTGCATTGTTTTACTTCTGTCCAGGCATACAAACAAACAAATTTACGATTTTCTTCATGATTTCGAAACTTTGGCATTTTCACAATTTATAAATGTTTACATTTGTTTTCGATGATATTCAAACAGGGGGGGTTCACTGCCATGTTAAAAACGTAAGATCATTTTTAGCACTACATCAGCGCCTCTACACACCAAAACCCCGCCCTAGCTCTCAAAACAAACCAAGCAATGCAAGCAAGTGACAACTTATGACAGCTTGGGACAGCTGATGGACAGCTTTAATTAATAAACAACAACAAATGGCTCAAAATTTCTCAACAAAAATTCCTCTGCCCACTCAAACAATTTTTTCCGAGATGTCAATAAAAGATAAGCATCTATGTTTTTTTATTGAAAATAGTATATTTCGTAACAGGCACGGATGTGCGAATTTGGCGAAACGGGAAAATTACGGTCCGAGGCGAAGCCGATAACTGTAACCCGTTTTGCCTATGAGCACATCCATGCCTGTTACGAACGAAATTTTATGTACCGAGGGCATAGAAAACGCGTTTAGAGATCTCGAGCTGGCATTGAAACGCGTTTTCTATGCCAGAGGTACGTAAATAACTTTTTCATTAATAAGAACATTTTTTTCATGAAAAATATTGTTTTAACAAAATTTAATATAATACACCTCAAGGTCAGACTGCTCGTTCACGAGAAATTCATTTTATAAGAAAATTTAGACAAACCATTAACGGTTAATTACACGGTAAATAATTATTTTTAATAAAAAAATTTAAGGTGAGTACTTTTAACAATGAAGTGAATCTTCAATAATAAGTGACAATGAAAAATGAAAACATTGATTTTTCAGTGGCCCAGTTGAGAAATTTGCGCGGTGATGAATAAATGCGCGCGATTAACGAACGGCATTGCTTTAGCAGCTCGCGCGAGTACGTTTTCGACTGAATAACCTTTTTCCAAAATGCGAGCACAATTTTTTCTCAACGCAATATGAAAGGCAATTAAATAAAGTATATGTGGTTTTTTTTTCTAGTCAACATATGGCGGAGAACACATTTGTTTATCAATTTGTTATAAACAAATACAAAAATATTGTATGAAAATGAAAGTTTTCGAATCGGAAAAATCTTAATTATTCTATGTTAAATGACGATTCGATTGCGGCAAGCAGCATAAAAATCGGAAAAATAGATCACCCGCAATAAATTCATTAAAAAAAAATGACAAAAAACTTTGGCTGTTAATATTATATACAAAAAAAATTTCGAGCGAAATCAGTTTGGGTCTACCTTAGTAATGGTAAACACTATCGGAAAAACTCATTTTCAAGTGAAAATGAATTTTCATTCAATTCAGGTGGCCTAGTTTAGAGACCCTACAACATAGAGTCTGGCCAGGGGAGGTAACACGGTATCCACATTGGTGGCAAAGAAATGACACGAGTTATAGGCAGCGCTACTAGTGCAGGCGACGCATTTTTCATCCTGGAGGGGGAATTGAAGGGGTAAAGTTGTGGTGGAAGTGGTAGAGGAGAATAGCGGAGGGGCGAATAAAGAGGAAAAAATTTCGTCGCCTGTACTACTAGCGCCACATAGTAGATGAGTTTTTTCGTCGCCACTAGCTTTTATTACGCGGCATAGCGAATGTCACCCCCCTGAGTCTGGCCATTAGGCTAAAACATGGCCGCCGTCTGTCAATGTGTACATGTATCGACGTATATTTGTATCGATGTGTAAACGCCTGTCAATGTGTATGTGTATCGATGTGTTAATGCTTCTCATTGAAAAAGGGCTAAAACATGGCCGCGCCAATCAGGGCTGTGGACGCAATGGCCAGACTCTATGTTAGAGGGTCTCTAGCCCAGTCGAGAAATTTTGAGGCAAATCATAAATATTGATTTCAATAAACCAAGTTAAACATTTTGCAAGTGTTTGGACTAATTAAATGCTATGCACTGGAAGATAATGTAGAATAAATGTTACAACAAAAGATACATGTTATTTTTACTTCGGATATTACAAGAAGTTGATTAGTAATCGATGTAATTATTCTGTAAGTTAAACAACATTAATGCTAACATATTTTCAAAAACTACGTTACTAAATTATTTTCCCTAGCAAACTCTGATTCTCGCTAATTTCAAATTGGAAATATTATATACATAATATATATAATATTATATATAAATATATTTGTGAATAAACAACTAGCATAGCAACGGAGAAATTTGAATTCTGCGCGTAAACAATTTGAAACAAAACAAGCGAAAACAAGCGACCTCAGCGCCTCTACACACCAAGACCCCGCAACTTTTTTCAATCTCATCTTTTCCAATCCCACTGAACCCCCTTTGCATTAAAATGTTCATAGAGCCGACTTTAGAATTCTGCCACACATTTAAATCTATATTTAGGCATTATAAATATTGCAGTGTAAAATATTCGAAAGAAAAAACACGTGGCTAATTATCGCCAAAAAAACATGCTCTGAAGTGATAGATTGCAATTGCAAGTGAGCTATTATTGAAAAAAAATTATCAACGCAAGCACGTTTCATAACACCCTCTGAAAACTCTGCGCCTACCGTGGCAAGTAAACACACTCATGTTCCGATCGTTGTATCTCCGGCTCAAATCATCATATTGAGATCGAACTTGTACTATTTTTCTCATAATTTAGTCCTCTTCAAAAAATAATATCATATTTTTACGATATTTCGGATTGTTTATAAGTTATAGAGCAAATTTCAAGGAAACAACATTTTTTCATCGGATTTTTTGAAATTTCAAGAGCTGTATCTTCTTAAAAACAAGTGATATTAAATTGATCAAAAATGAAATTCCATAGCATTTGATAGGCTTTCTGATTATCATTATAATTCTACTTGAAAGTATGAAAAGTCTAGTGATACGTGTCAGAGAACACCGAAAAACATGGTTTTTTGCGGTTTTCTGTATATAATGACATTGATATTTTTTTTTATGTAGTACAATTCAATGAAAATTGTTAAATGTACACGACGGAAGATTTTGAGCCTTAAAATTTTGATATGGCATTGTTTTGTAGCGAGTTTCACTAATTAACCTTAAATAATTCACGAAAATCAGGTTTTCTTTTCATTCCTTCCGGGATCATTTTAATTTTTCGTTCAAAATATTCAAAAATAATAATAAAATAGAAAAAAGAAATTTTTAATGGGGGGAACATTTGGGTAAAATCTTATCCAAGCCCACCGTGACCCGTTGAGAAGAAGACAATACCAAACGATGAATTGTTGGGATGTTTTTTGTTTTTACTATAATCATCAAGTGTTACATATGATGAGTAATTTTTTGAACAGATTCATGGTACTCCCATGAGCAGCCCTATTTCTCCTATTATTGTGGATTTAGTGATGCAGGATTTGGAGGAGAATTGTTTGAAAAAATTGGATTTTAAACCTGTATTTTATTTAAGATTTGTAGATGACATAATAGCTGTC
Source organism: Platygaster robiniae (assembly GCA_028476575.1). Classification (NCBI taxonomy): domain Eukaryota; kingdom Metazoa; phylum Arthropoda; class Insecta; order Hymenoptera; family Platygastridae; genus Platygaster; species Platygaster robiniae. The sequence continues at coordinate 23,444,874 of CM052019.1, read as the reverse complement.
ATTCCAAAAGATAGAGTTGGATCCTGTTTAGTTGTTTTTATTTCTTATCATGATAGGATGCAATTCACACATGAAATAGAGGATGATGGAATTATTAATTTTTTGGAATTGGAAATTATGACATTCCAAGATGTGTTGAAATTTGATTGGTTTCGGAAGGCTACGTCATCTGAGATTTGCGTTAACCATGCGTCGGAACACTTACCATAGAATCTCATAAGATTCAAATTATATACTCGTTGGTTGATGAAGCATTGAGGTTGGCGGATAGAGAATTTCATGAGAAGAATCTGTTAAATGTTAAAAGAATTCTTGAGAATGGTAACTACTCAGAGAAAATGATTGATAAGTACATTAGGAAGAGAATCGGTTATATAAAATCACAGAGACCGCGGGATAAAGAAATGAGATTTCAAAATAAAGATCCAACTTTGTCTTTACCTTATGCTAGGGGAATGTCACAAATGATGGCAAAAATAATAAAAATATAACTTAAAAAATACTTTTAGACATTTGAATAAAATCAATTAATTAATCATTCGAAAAGGCAAAGATAGAATTACTAACGAAAATAATTAAGGGATAGTTTATAAATTTAAATGTAATGATTGTGATTCGGTAGATGTAGGGGAAACAAAGAAAAAATTATTAAAACGTATAAAGGAACATCAAAATAACATAAGACATAATTACAATACTCATACGGTTGCAACCAATCATAGGATAGATAACGGTCATGACTTCGATTGGAAAAATGTGAAAATTTTAAACAAATAAAGTAATTATTTTATAAGAAATATAGCGGAAATGATTTTTATAAAGAATGAAAAGAATACTGTAAATAAACAGACTGACACAGAGAAGTTAAATGGAGATTCTTATAGATTGTGGGAAAGATTATTTGATTAATTGTTTTGATGTTGAAAGATAGTGAGAAATTTGAAGAAAAATGATACTGATATTTCATTCCGAATCAGTCTGCTATTCAAGTTACAATTTCATATATTATAATTCGGTTATAAGGATCTGTCACGAAATCCGCGGAAAAAGAACGATACCCGACACGGTGAGAAGAAAGCCTGACGCGATGACAATCACAGGTGAAAAACGAAGGCACGCGCTGCAAAACGCGGTGAACAGTATGCTGGACTTGCTTCTCTCTCTCTCCCTTTCCGTCACCTACTCAATCCAGCGAGCGGAAGGAAGACAGAAGGAGCACGCGATAAGTACCTCATTTAGGCGGTATCCTTTAAAACAAAGAATAGGAAAACAGAAGAGGAAAATCCATCCTAACAAAATTGATACGTATTAACAAACAATTTGGATTCGAATTGCATAGAAAAAATTTCAAATCCTCTTAATTAGATTTTAACTAATCTTGCCTATTTGAATTTAAATGTATTTTTTCTGTGTGGGGAAAGGATTCTTTAGGACCAAAAAATCGAGTTTTTTTAAATTCTTTTAATCGATAGCTATATCGCCTGAGAATATTGTGTTAAAGTTTCAAAAGCTGATTTTAAAAATTATGGAAGATATGCCCCCTGGTTACAACTCGCGCCGTAACTGAATGACATGTTCGGAAGGTCAGCAGAAAAGTACGGGGTAAATTACTTAAACTATATTGGTGATGAGGACTCGAAAACTTTTGCGAATATCGTGAAGAACAATCTTTAAGGTGATGATTATCCAGTAGTAAAAAGTGAATGTGTCGGTCAAGTTCAAGAGAGAATGGGCACGCGACTGCAAAACATGAAAAAGAAAGAAAACTCGGTGGCAAGGGCCGACTAACTGACGGGCTCATCAAGAAATTAACGATTTATTACAGCTTGGCGATGAAGAGAAATTTGGATTCAGTGCAGGACATGAGAAACGCTCTAATTTCGACACTAAACCACTACTGCTCTACAGACAAAAAGTCATGACACAAAAATTGCCCCACTGGTGCCAACTCCTGGTGCGAGTGGCGTAAGGCCGAGGCCACTTATACTTTGAAATATTTCAAGAACCCCCTACGTATCATTCCATCCGATATCGAGTCTAAAATTCTTCCCATCTACAAAGACCTCTCTAGAGACGATCTCCTGACCAGGTGTTTGGGAGGAAATACCCAAAACGCCAATGAGTCGTTTAACGCCACTGTGTGGCGCATGGCCTCGAAGCATTTAAATTCTGGGAAGAAAATCGTTGATATAGCCGCCTACATTGCTGCTCGACTATTCAATGGAGGGTATGGAACAATATGATAATGGGATCGCTGAATTTAATCATTGGACACCAGTGCAAGGCGTTTGCTGATCACATGGACGACATTCGTTTAGAGCGCGCCGACCGACGTCACAGTTATAGCACGAAGGAGGCTCGTAGTGCTCGTAGAGCGGCACAACTCATACAAAATGATTTTGCTCTATGAACCTAGGGGAGCTGATGAACGTCAAATTTCGGTAAGTTTATTTTTTCTTGACCATAAACTTTGAACGGCGTTTTCTCGGAACCATTTTTTTCAAATTGGCGTGCAAGATTACTAGAAAACTAGTCAACCGATTTGCTTCATCGAGCACTCATTTTAAAGAGAATAAAAAACTACTCTACATGAACTAGGATCTGTGGAAACTAAGCTTTTCAAGATCATATCTAACGCACAATTAATCAAAAATTTGTCGAAAAAATTCAAATTTTTTTTTCAGGAGCCTGATTTCTATAGTTAATTTCCGAATTTCGCGGAGATCCTAGTTCATCGATGACGAAAAACCCTCTCGAACAAGAAAACGTTTGGTTTTATGATTTCAGATAAAAATTGCGGCCGAGATCGTGTACGCCATTTGGGACGTCCACGACGTCACGCACGTACGTTAGCCTGAATATCTGTTTAATTTTTTAATTCTCAATGTTGTAAAAATTTGTTTTTGTATGTTCAAACATTGCCCTTAATATATGACAAAGTCATTTGCTATGTTTCGTCTTCATTTTCCCAAAAATAAATGTCGAAGGAGCACGACTTTTTTCAGGCTCTAAAGGGATCTCCCCCCTTAAGGGGGTCTCCTCATGGAAAATCACATTTTTTTTTATTTGCTTAATCGATGGAAAAACTATTCGAGAATGCGTGTGTAAAATTTCAGACTGAAATTCGAGATATGTTTAAAGATACAGTAGGTAGAGTGGCTTGGCGCCGGAGCGCTTCAGTCACGCTGAGCGGGACAGTGAATCTCTTGTTGATTCCAGCATTTTCTTGTAAAGATAAGCTTTTTTTGACATATCTACATTCTTTCATAAATCATTACTCTATCTAGACATTTTTCGCATCACATGTGTGTGGGTGCGTGCATGTATATGTGTCTATAAGTTTGTTTCACTGTTAGATCGTATTTTCGGTGGTTTTCGGCTTTTAGTATCTCTGGAAAGCTTGTTGAGAAACGATATGTATCCGAAAGGCTCAAAAAATGAACATTCGCGTTCAATACGTTCAAGGAAACGTAAATTTGCTGGTAATCACTGGACAGACGGTGCGAAAAAAAAAGACGGGCCGAGCTCTTCGTCGAGAAAACTGAGTAGTTCGAGTGCAGAAGATTTCGTAGTGGACGCAGCTCACTGCTATCGCATTATCGATTTTTTGGCAGTGTTTTCCGCGATTTCCGAGTTCGTTATTTGTGGAGAGTGCAAAAGTCAGTTGAAATTCGGAGAAAGTGGCCATGAAGGGTTGGGTTTTAACATCGTGGCCATGTGTAAGTGCGGACGTAGAAACATTGCCTCGGGACCTATGATCAATGCGGGGTACGAAATCAATCGACGAATTGTTTTTATAATGCGGTTATTCGGTGTCGGACTTCAAGGAATAAATATTTTCTGTGGCCTCATGGACTTGTGTTCCGGAATATCGAAACAAGCGTATGATGCAATCGTGGGGCACATATATTCTGCTGCAACTGAAATGTTCAAGAAAACGACTGAAACTGCTGCACGAGAAGAAAAGCTGCACAATCTGAAACATGGGTGGGCTGAAACAGAATTCAAGGTGTCTGGCGACGGTTTTTGAAAAAAGCGTGGCTTCTCCTCTATATACGGCGTTACAACGATTTTAGCCTACTACTCTGGAAAAGTTTTGGATCTCGTGACGAAAAGCTCTTTTTGTCAAGCGTGCTGTACATGGAAATCAAAGGAGGGAACTGCGGAATACGATATGTGGCGTGAGAATCATGAAGAAGAATCTTGCTCCAATCACAACGGATCAGCAGGCAAAATGGAAGTGGACTCAATTATTGAAATGTTCAAAAGATCAGTCGAGAAATTCGGAGTGAAATACGTCAATTACATAGGAGACGGGGACTCGAAAACGTATAGTAATATTATAAAAGCTGATCCTTATGGTGACGAATTCCCAGTACAAAAAAGCGAGTGTGTTGGGCATGTACAAAAACGGATGGGAACGCGCTTACAAAATGTCAAGAAAAAAGAAAAACTCGGAGGAAAAGGAAAACTAACGGATGCACTGATAAAAAAACTCACAATATTTTACGGTTTGGCCATTAGGAGAAATACTGACTCTGTTCAAGGAATGAAAAATTCAATAATGGCAACTTTACTAAATTATTGTTCGACGGATGATGCACCGAATCATGAACATTGTCCTGCCGGTTCCGACAGCTGGTGTGAATGGCGAAAAGCAGAGGCGGCTAGGGGGTTGAAAACGTACTGTCATCCCCCTCGTATCATTCGGGAAGACGTTGAAAAACATGTTCGTCCTATATACGAAGAACTTTCGAGAGATGATCTTCTACACAGGTGTTTGGGTGGCCACACTCAGAATTCAAATGAGTCGTTCAATAGTACAGTTTGGAGAACGGCCCCAAAACATATGAACTCCGGGCAAAAAATAGTTCAAATTGCCGCCTATATAGCTGCGGGAATTTTCAACGATGGATATGCAGCAGTTTTATCGATGATGGGGCTTCTTCAGTTGAAAATCGGGCAACAATGCAAGATCTTTGCCGAGCAAGTGGACTCCATACGCAGAACGGAGACGGAGCGACAGCACAAAAGAGGCTCGAATTGCTCGTAGACTTGAGCAACAGCATCGGAGCGAGTTTTTTGAGGAAGCTGAGGTCTTGCTTTATGAACCGGGGATAGCAGATTAGGAGTTGACGTCTGTAAGTTTTGATACTCTACTTTTTTTTCTTTCAAAAACTTTAAAGCGCGTTTTCTCGAAAACATTTTTTTAAATTGGCGGGCAGGATTACACAAAAAGTTTTCAACCGATTGACCTCGAATAAAATTTGTTTTAAAGAGAATGAACCTTTTTTCTATATGAACCAAAGATTTCATTAATTTTACAAGTTTTTTATAATTTTTTTGTAACAATTTCACTAAAAAACATAGAAAATTTTAACAAGAACCAAAAAGAACCGATTAAAACAGTGAAAATTCAATTATCTTTGACATTTTAGTGGTTCATATAGAAGAAACAAGTATGCTGAGTAAAACAAAAATAAATTTATTGATTTCAGATGAAAATTATGGAAGCTATGCTGCCCACCGTTTTACTTTTCCAGTCATGAAGCATCCCAGTCTGCCATGAATAACGCCGCCATTTTGGGGAATTTTGACTTTATTTTTTTTTCAATATTGTTTAGATGTACCTTTAAATAAATGTAAAAATTCATAGATGTATAACTTTTCTTTCTTGACCAAAAAAAAATTGAAAGTGAACCTTTTTTTCCGGGCAATCCATGAGGAGACCCCCTTAAGTAGCATTGATGATGCATATGAATGCAAAAAAAAAATTGTTTTGGATATGAGAGATTAATCTTGATTCTAATAAATAAATATAATGCTTTTATCCATTATCACCAACAGCATGTAAACCAAGATTTCATCCACACCATGGAATAGCTCAGGCAGTAGCGTCGCCCCTCGTCACGCTAGCGACCCGAAAGAATATTTTCAGATTTAACAATGCGTTTTTCAGGTCTACGGCAAAGGTTTCACTCAACTTATACTTGACTGCAGCTAATCAAACTATTAGGTACTTTTTTGTGATTTAAATTTTAGAATATGTTTCATTTGCGATGTAAATTTTCGACGCTCAAATTTAAACGTCGTCGATCAATTTGATCGTCAACAGTAAAATTGAACACCGACGGTCAATTTGAGCGTTACGAAATAACGGTCAGTTTGAACGTTGACGCTCAAATTTAAGTTTTTTTCGTAAGGGTTGTGTAATATTTAAATACAGTAGTCATGTGAGTTCTTAAGCGACCCGCACTAGGGAATTTCGCTCTCTCTCTCGCACCGCTATACCGGAGAGAGAAAGAGAGTACTTGCACCGAGCGCTGCTGGGGACGCCGATTTCCGTCTCCGCTGCTCCAGCTCGCTCTTGCTCGCCATCCTCCGTCCTCAGAACATCGACTCTTTCTCTCGCAGTGTCGAACCTGCATATCTTGAACCACTTCCGCGATCGTTAATTCAGATTGTAATTTTATTGTAAACTTTTTTTGTTAATAAATAGTTAGTGTCGTGTGAGAATCGGTTGTGAGTTATTTCGCACGTGTTTTGTGAGGATAAGTTCCTACAAGTTAATACTGTAGTGTAAACTCGTGTAATATTTTCCTTATTTTGGATATTTCTTGGAGCTTAGATATTTTTTGTTGTTATGTATATTATTGTATAATGTAATGGTTCTTTTGATAGTTATTTGATTTTATTGATTCAGATTTGAGTCTTAAATTAACGCAGATATACTTGATTCACATTTGCTTATTTTCTTCATATCATCTATATATATATATATATACGTAATACGCCAAGAAAAGTACTTGTTAACACTATGCCTCCAAAATTATTGGTTCGATTTCAAAGATTTTACATCCGTTAAATAGAGGCGTAACTCATAGAATATATTTTCATAATTGTAGATCAAAAAATATATGAATATATAACCATGGGAATGATATATAACCACCTATCGTCACCTATTCACCTATCATCGCGTACCATCCTATTGCGTGAAAAAGCCTTATGACATAGTTTCGATTCGGAAAAAATGTTTAGAAAATCAACGGGGGCCTACAGTTACTAAGAAAATAACATTTTTTATTAAAAAATGTGATGGATAGTTCAAGAAAATCGACAATGACCAATATTTATCAAATCATTCGTCGGTAGGGTAGATTTCTCATTCTTATTGAAGATCAGAAGATTTATTAAATTTTGAAAATATTCCACGCAAAAAAAGGTACAAAATAAATTAAAATAGTGTATTGAGTATGAGCCTGTTTCGACGGACCAAATGGCGTATTGACAGTCTACCGTTTTCTGCTTGCCTGCGTGTTGGCCTGAAATACGTCATTTGTTGATGTCGGAATAGGGCTGCAAATGCTCATTGTAGATGTTTGAAAGGTGAAAAATAAGAAATTGTGTGCGTGAATGATTTCACAAATGATCAATATTGATGAAAATTCCTGTTAAAAAGTATATCATTTTACTTTAGGTACGTGACTTTCGCATCATACTTGTGTTTATCTATTGAGGATTCCTAAAAAGTTAAAGGATCTAAAAAATCTTGTTGACAGATACTTTTAGTGAAATTAATTAGAAAACGTTATATTTTTATGAAGGTAACGAATTTCTTCCCCGATCGGAAGTACCGTTGAAAATGAACCAAAATTTTACATCCGGAAATTCATGGGAAAATTCGAAGATATGCGTAAATTTTTTATTACCTTTTTCGTAAAAAAGCCGGCCTTCACCCATTTTTCGAACTCGAGATTTTTTTCTCTTTATTTTGGAATAGAATAGGTAAACTTGAGAAACATTAAAAATAATATTTCTAAAGTACGGAAATTCCGTGGTAAAATTGAATGTTCTTCATTTTGTTTTACAGTTTTAGATGAAATCATGTTCGAATATCGAAAGTCTCGATTTTTTCCAAACGATTGTAATGCTATATTATTAAAATGAACGGTCTGGATAATCATTGCACGACATGTGCGACATTATTGCAAACAATGTAAAATGTGTCAAGTTTGTTTTTGCGACCTAAAATTGTGAACAAAGTAGCGATATATACAGCACGTCTTCATTTAAATATTTTTTTTAGGGGCATAATCAGTTTGGTTGTCACTGACCAAATCACTGATTCATCTCAAGTTTTTAAAATGGATAGGTGATTCAGTTTTAACACGTATGTATTTTTTATCTTAAGCTGAACATTAATGTTTTTTGAGAATAAGTAATTTTCGATTAGGCTGTCGAATTCAAAATTTATTTTTTGAAATTCTGGTTTATTTTTTGAAATTCTGGTTACGAATTTGAAGTTTTTGACAACCGAAATTCAGAGTAATGTATATTCTCCGACGTCTTTTATGCACAATTCAATCATTTAATGGCTTTTCAAGCGTTTGCAAGGGTCAAATTCACCCAGTGTCTAGAACGTTCTGCCGTATCGTTTGTAATAAATTAATATCGAACCCATAAAGAACATGCTTTTCATGTATGAAACCTGAAATATTATCCTCCAGCACCCTTCACTCTTTGATAAAAAGTTAAATAAAAAAGAATTATTGCAACATAAGTTACTTAAAACATGAACTTTTCGATATAAAAAAATCGAGCAATAATATTAAAAAATGCCCCTTTTTCAGATTTGTGATATTGTTGAGTTTCACAAAAATCGTCGATATCCAGAATATCCCAGTGTCTGGAATGCCACGGTCTCCTTTACTCTATATTATTACGTAGAAAACGACAGACTCGCGTAGAGTAGAAATCTAACGTAGCCACCTTACTTAGCGATTTTATCAATTTTCAAGTTACCAATTAGAGTTGAGGGATCTTGAAAATGCCTGTAGGAGCTAAGGTAACTGTTTTGAGGAATCTTCAGATGTTTTGCTGGATGTCACACGCTAAGATTGTGATTATAACCTTATTGGCAAACAATATTTTATAAATGTATTAGAAATATTTTCAAAAATATTTCCAGAATATTCTAATGTACAAGTAGTTGTCCTAATAGTGGCATTAGGCCAATCGAATAGTTCAGTCAAACTATCTTGTCGGGTGAAACATGACGGCAAGATTCGACCGCTATTCTTTTCTGTAAAAATCAGAGGCATGGCGGCAAATACACGCGTTCCACCAATAACAATGCGCGCTATAAGTGAATTGACCAATCGCTTAACATCATGTTCGCGCGCGCTTGCGCTTTTTCGCTCCCGGTCTCTTTTGGCCTTCACGAAAATTCAGTCGCTTTCTCCTCTGGCCCCGGCCCGCCCTGGCAATGCGATTTCTGACTTTCCAAAAACTACCATTACGAAACAAAAACCACCAAACTTGCATTACGACGTTATTTTGACAGATTTTAAAATTAATTATAAAATTTGCGAATTAGAAATATGTAAAAATATGGTAATGCAAAAAACTTATTTGTCTTCCTATACTAAAAATAAAAAACTATTTTTCCAGTCTTTAGATACAGAATTCAAAAATGTTTACGAAATCGCGATCGCACTAATACTTCAATGCGTGAATTCCCTTATGAAATTTTTTTTCAGTCATTCGCCTCGGATTCATTGACTCGTGATTTATTCGTCTGAGCATTCCTCCGTATATTTTTTTTTTTTTTCATTCTTTGAGAAGCGTTAAGATTTATTTTCCCTACCATCATTTGGGCATCTTTTGTCGTCTTCTAGTCCATTGTGTCCAGGTCATTGGGTCTGAGACATTATTCGATACGGATTAAAGGGAAAGAATGGGACGGAAAAAAATGATTTTCGTCAGGAAATTCGCGCATAAAAATATTTATGCGATTGCAATTTTGTAAAGATTTTCGAATTCTGTGTGAAAAAACAGAAAAAAACGTTTTCTAATTTTCAAAATACCAATATTTATAAAATGAAGAATATGGATTTTTTACATTTCAAAGCCTGTAAACATTTTTTATTTGCAATTTCCGTTATGAATTTCAAAATACTTTGCTTACGTGTTTTTGTGACCAATACCAACACGTTGCATGTAATTTTTACATTGGGATTTTTTTTGTATCACAGTGTTATTTATCATATAGTCAATATACAAGATATCTTTTTCAAACTTCCCAGACATATTTTTGGAATATGCCTGGAATAAAAAAAAGAAATGAAAAAAAAAAAAATAAATTTTATGAAGTCGAAACGTAGAACGCTTTCCTTAGAATATTGTCTTTTATAGGAAACTTCTTGGAATTAAGTATATTCGAGGAATACGTTTGAAAATGTTACTGGTATATTTCTGAAATATTTTGTGTTAATAGGGAGGTTCAAACGATACTCTACATTTGGTCTAAAAAACGCATGCTAGGTATATAAAAATATAGTGTAACCTTTGAGCACATGCAGGAACTACAGTGGCACCTATATGCTTCGCCTTCTACAGTAGCAACATCGAAAAGTTCGGTCTAACTTTCTTGTTGGCTAAAATATGACGATAAGACCTCGAACGCTTTTTTTCCCGAAAAATCAGAGGTGTGGCGACATTCCATGCATTCCGCCAATGGCAATGCGCGCTACAACCGAATTGACAACTCGCTTACGATCATGTTCTCACGCGCCTGCGCTTTTTCGCTCTCGGTCTCTTTCAGCCTTCTCGAAAATTCAGTCGTTCTCCCTTCTGGCTTCGGCCCCTCCTGGCCATGCGATTTTTGACTTTCCAAAAATTACCACTGCAAGGAACTGGCGCCACTAGTGTGCAGTGCCCAGTGGCACGTGGCACTGGCCGGTGACCAGGGTAGTTTAACTTCCACAAGAGCTATAAAGTCTATAGAAGGAGGCCTGACTTCCTGTGTCGCAGCCAACAGCAGAGTATGTATGGCTGTGGCGGCCCGAACCCCCACACTACAGCCTTTTTTCTGTACTGCGCGAACGCTACACTTCTTCGATTCTGCGCAATTTTTTAAATTTCTGTTTGATTCCCACCTATTGCGTGGCGGATTAAGTGACGTCAACGGGCGGATTGCGTGGCGTCAACGGGAGTTCGCAGAGCTGACTAAAATAAGTCGGTTCGCGCAGTACAGAAAAAAAAAAAAAAAAAAAAAATTGGTGGGGATTCGCGCCACTAAACCCTTCCACGCCCTCTGAGATGTTAGATCGGGCAAGTGAACTACAGTAAACAATGCTGGTTAAAGCGGCGACTGTGTCACTCCCTAGGATGTTAGAATCGATTTTGTGAACTAACATAAGCTGAATTTTTCATCGAAGTTAAACTACCTGCCGGTGACTGGTCTTGCCACACCTTGCCTGGTCAGCATTGTCAGCTTCAGTCAGCTGGTTATAAACTCAAAGTGCGTAAAGCCGTAAAATGTAAATAATAATTGAATTTAGTGAAATGCTCGAAATTGTAAAAAATTAGTCTCAACTCAATTGATTAAAATTTTATTGTGTAGCATATTTATTGTGCCTTGCGTGATTGTGCAAAAGTAACACACAAATTTCATCGCTATGATTCTGAATGTAAGTTAACAAATTTAGCACTTAAAGATAAAAATTAAACCACGCTCCATTATTATGATTCATAATTTTTCAAGCGATCTTTTTCAAGCAGGAAAATTAAAAAACTCGTATCATTCATCCAAGCATTCGGCCTTCCTTTATTCAGCCCTCATCAGTGTGACGAGCCGAGTTTCGCTCGTCTATTTTCAATTTAAAATCGATTGTTATTCGGAGATTTTGAGCTTGGAATATTATTCTTCTATTGTGCTCATTTATTTCGGCATCAATTTCCTTTCACATGGATGAACTGTATACGCTCGGCGCTACCGCGATAACCCGTGACCCGACGTGCACGTAGTCCGCGTGTTGCCTAAAATATGTAGCAATAACAGGGGAACGATTCTATTTTTATCTATCTACTCATTTAAACTAAACTTCTCCTACGAGATTTCGGGTATAAAAAGGCCGGCTTTTTAGTGTTTCCTCGCATTCATCCACATGAAGCCAAAGCTCTCAAAGCAAAAGCTCTCAAAGCAAAACCGCTCTTCAAGCAAAACCTCGCTTATCAGCGAGCAACGGCACTATTCAGTAATAAACCGCTTATTTTTCAGCATGATTAAGGGGTTACACAACTGTAGGATTTTCAAGAAATTGAATTTTTTTTCAGCTTAAAATGTGCTATAGGGTCTTAAAAATAGTGTATTAAAAGATGGAAGGTGTCAAAAATGTTTATATGCCCAGGTGTTTAATGCTGACGCAACGCCTATTGGGTATATATCGAGCGCCTTTTGTGTTCCGAGTGATAACTGTAGTTTTGGAGTACGGAGGTAAAAATAACGGCAGTCAATAGATAATAATAGATAAGGACCTATTCTCAAATACTGTAGAATATTTCAAAAGTTTTTCTGGAAATTTTTGAGGTCAGTATGAGTTATATCAGCTACTGTAAAGAACGATATATCTGACTCTGCTTATGCGTATAAAGTCTGTCATATTCAAGTATTTGTTCATTTAGTAGAGTAATAATTAAAATTCAAGGTCACCATGAGTGACGATAGAGCGAGTCGATATAAAAAAGGATAAAAAAGTCACAGTGCCTATACCAAAAAACCTAAAAAATCACAAAGGCGACTATTGAATCGACATGAAATCGAAAATCCCGAAGATTTGAAAGTCAGCTCATCGGCTAAAAAATTAAAGGCAAGTGGTTTTTACGATGTTAAAGTGGACGCAGATTTTGGATATCGTATTTTGAACTCCGTAACAGTTTTTGCTACAATTTCGAATGTCATTGTTTGTAAAGTGTGCCATTCAGAAGTCAAGTTTACTGAAACTAGTAATCGGGGATGAGGATTTAAAATATCTGTGTCCTGCGAGAAGTGCAAAAAAAAAGGGATACCAAGTTGCCCATACATTAAAAATGCTTACAAAATTAATCGAAGAATTGTGCTTGCCATGCGATTGCTTGGTGTTGGATTACGAGGAATAAGAAAATTTTGCTCGTTTATTGAACTGCCCCGTCCGATTTTTCAATCGTTTTACGATAAGGTTATCAAAAACATTGCTAGTGCCACCAAAGTTATGGTGAAGAAAAGTCTTTCGAATGCTGTAGAAAAAGAAAAATTCTTTTGAGAATGGAGAGAAAAATGGAATCACGGTATCGGGCGACGGATCTTGTCGAAAACGTGGTTTTTCATCTTTATATGGATTAGTTTCTCTCATTGGCTGGCACTCCGGTAAAATTATCGATGTATTGGTAAAATCAAAATATTGTAAATCTTGCAAATATTGGAAAAAAAAAAGGAAACAGAAGAATATGCAGAATGGTTCGAAAATCATGCAAGTGAGTGTCAATCAAACCACGAGGGGTCAGCTGGAAAAATGGAAGTTGACGCAGCTATCGAAATGTTTCTCCGCTCTGAAACGTTGCATAATGTCAAGTACTCAAGTTACATTGGCGACGGTGATTCAAAGATCCTAATAGGTATTTCAGATGCTATGCCTTACGAAAATGTTACAGTTGTAAAAAAAGAATGCGTAAACCATGTGCAAAAATGAATGGGCACCCGCCTTCGTAATTTGAAAAAAGTTAAAAAGGGACTCGGACGGAGAGAAAAATTGACAGGCAAACTTATCGATGAATTATCTGTGTACTACGGACTGGCTATTCGTAGAAACAGCGATTCGATAGAAAAGATGAAGAATGCGATATGGGCTACTTTATATCATAAGTTATCTGCAGATAACAATCCCCGAAACGACAAATGTCCAACTGGAGAAGATTCGTGGTGCACTTGGCAAAAAGCGAAATCGACACATAATCTGGATGATTATCGAAATGAATCACCTATGCACGATGAAGTATTCAAGGCCATAAAACCCGTGTACGAAGAATTGAATAAAGACAATCTTCTCACTCGTTGCATCGGTGGTTATACTCAGAATAACAATAAGTCTTTCAATGCTACGGTTTGGGCGATGACTCCAAAATTAACGTCTGGTGGAAAATTATTATTAGATATTGCGACAAACATTGCAACTTGCATGTTCAATGACGGTTTTTTCACAATTTTGCACATAATGGAAAATATGAAGATGAAGATTTGCCCCGAAAGCTACAATTTTTGCATGGAGATAGACACAGAGCGCATAAAGATAGCAGATCGTTAAGTGAAAGTATAAAACAGGCTCGAATAAATTTGAAAAACATAAGATTGGCCAAATAAGAAGAAGATGTCGACGCAGAAGGACAATAGTATGGTTCGGGCATCGCAGATGGAAGGTAAATATAAAAAATAGAATTTTTTAGTACTAAAAACTATGAACGCGTTCTTCTCAAAACCACTTTTTTCAAACTGGCCGGAAACATGTCTCGTACAAATTTTTATCGATCAATTTTCAATTTTTGACATTATATTCAGAGTCGTTTTCCCCAGGTCCGTAAGTAGGATTTTTTTTTATTTTGCATACTTTTTTTGTAAAAAAAATTAAGTGACGATTTCGAACGTGAGATTGCATGTTTTTCGTTCAGAGGCACGCCATTTTGCAGAAAATCAATATATCAAAAAAATCCCACGTACGGATTTTGCTATCGTTCTATAGATTCGAAAAAATTTTGGTTTTTGATTTCAGATCAAAAATTGCGGCAGCTGCGTTTCCAGCCGTAGACCCTTTCGAAAAAAAGCGTCGGAGGGAAAATGCTGCACAGCCGTTGTTTTTTGATATGATACTTTAAATAGATTGTACTTTGTTCTTTACAATGAGTAAAATAAATCTCAGTTAACGGCGTTTTGATTTGTTACTTCATTGCGCCAAAAAAAAAAAAAACTGCCCGAAAAATGCCTATTTCTCCGTGCTCTACAGTGCTGTAACCCCTTAATACTCTTTTATCTTGATATGAATATTCAACATGACTATTTTCAGTAGATCAATATTTAAATATATTTGTTTTGATAGTGAAAAGGAAATTTACCCTGTGGGAGAGGTACGCTACGTGGTGTGCTGCACACGTTAGGATTAAGAAAAGGTTGTCATGCACTCCAGACATTTTTCAAATTCGAAAATAATCAAAGACGGGATAGAAAAATCGTGGCTAGCGGGCATGCTGCTTTTCGGAAGTTAAGTCTAAATCTGATAAGACCAACACTCTTTTGGACGCCAGAAATAATATAGGCCAGGATAGAGAGGAATGCAGGGCTAGAGACACCTCATATATTAGGCGATAGGATCCTTCCAAATGACCAGAGAATTTATATAGGATACGCGTTTGAAAATTTCGGGAAAGATTTTGACAGCCTTTTTAACAACACTATGGAGATAGGAGAAATTTTTGCGAAGGGGTTTAAACCGTAAATATCAGATTTTGAGATTGAGGAAATTGCAAAATTATTTCCTCTTCTCCCAGGAATGTTACCTTCTTTTTTTAGTTTTTTAGAAACGTTGCCAGAGCCTGATAGTATCTAATGGAGATTCGTAATTTCGCGTGATTTTAATGTTGTGCCCCTAAGGGAGAATGATTTGTAACTAATAAGACGTGAATTATTTCAATAATAACGCTGATTACCAGCATTTCCTAGCAGGAAATCTGACTTTTTTTTTATTTAAAACCCTCAAAACAATTCCAAGACACTTAAAGGGTCAAGTAGAGCAGTTGTTCTACATTGTTCTTTTTCTAGACATCATGGGACAACGTTAGGTTCTCCCCAATCGGGGTCTCGCGTGTCACATGAGGAACTATATTCACACTAGTATATTAAAAAAAATTTTAATCACAAACTATTCAACAGTCAATCGTTCAACTTACATATTTTTCAATGACGCAATCCTATTTTTTCATAACACATCCTGAGGTCGGTTGTCTTTAATAATGGCAAAAACTCTGTAGCAATAAGCACCATGTCGAACGACATCGTGAAACTTTTTTTTCTTTCATACTGAACCTCTTGTATCGGCATAAACTCAGAAAATGAAAAATAATGTACAAAAATAATGTATTATGCTATAGTTTTATCTTGAAAACCACTGATAAGAATATAATTGTATTTCATTTCAATATAGTGCTTATTATCATAGAGTTTTTGTTATTATTAAACACAACCGACCTCAGGATGTGTTAAAAAAAATAAGATTGCGTCATTAAGAAATATGTTTAACTTAAGTTAAACAATTTATTGTTGAATAGTGTGTGGCTAAAAATTTTTATTATTGAACTATTGCGAATGTAGTTCCTAATGAGAGCCGAATAAAGGAAGGACGAAAGCTTTGATGACTGATACGAGTTTCTTAATTTTTCTGCTCCAAAACGATCATTTAAAGAATTTGGAAATAAAACTTTCACTCTACAAAAAAATCTATACTTTGAATTAATTTTTATAACACCCTGTCAGACATACGTGGCATTTTGCACAATATCGGTCTAGTGCACAAGAGATACGCTGCACAAAAATTTTTTTTTTTTTTTTGAGCCAAGCAAAAAAATCTATAAAAATGAACGGATCTTGGTATCTATAAAATAAATAGGTAAATTATAAACAAATAATAAATCAATAAAAAAAAATAAATAAATAATGTCAATATACAATCGCAAAAGAATAATAAGTATATAAAAAAAATGATACAACAATATTAAACTGTGTCCACCAAATAACAATAATAAATCAATAAATTAGAGAAATGCATAATAGTTAAACAATAAATAAATAATAGTGAATCGTACATATACATACAACTTATAAAACGATATCAAACTAGGCTTATGGATATAGTGTAACAAATAGTGAAAAAATATATAAATCTATAACTGTATATTTGATAAAAGGGAAATAGAAGTATATTCTGTAGCTAGGGGCAAAAACAGCCGATTTAGAACGAGTGTGAGGTTTGCCACCTTCGCTTCGCTCAGGCGGCAATCACACGAGTTTTAATAGGCTGTTATTGTTCTGAGGTACAGACGATACTTTTTGCCTCGAAAACAATCAAAATGAGCGTATTAAAACTGTTGCGACATGGCAAATGAAGTATTGAAGGTTAACACGGAGGCTGGAGAAAATGACAGTCGGCAGGGGCAAGGGGGCCCATTTAGTCCGCCGGGTTAAACTCGGCGGGTAAAAAGGCCCTCCCTTTTCCTGCCGACAATCATTTATCGACAGCCTTCGTGTTGGCCTGAAATACTTTATTTGTGTATGTCGAAACGTGTTTAAATACGCTCATTTTTAATGTGAGAGTGGCAAAAATTTTATTTAACTATTATTTATTCATTTTACATTTATTTTTAAGTGGAAGTGGAATGCATTGATGGAAAATATACAGAAAAAAAATTAGAATACAAACATTAACACTGAGTATATAATAGTCAATCAATATTAGGAACAAAAATATACAACACTGCCTGAAAATGTATTAAAAATGTTATCAACAATAGAAATATATCAAAGTGCCCCCAAAAAACTACTTATTTTATTTTTATTCATTTATTCTACATTTTTTTTTTTTTAAATTGAATGTATCAAGGGAACATATTAAAAAACTATCTTAATAAATAAAAGTAGAAACAAATGAATATGTAATAAATCAATAATGATAAAATAATATGAGACAGTGCCAAAAAAAAAAAAATATAATACTGACTGAAAAAAATTAAAAAAAGTTAAATTTCAATAAAGATAAACAAAAGTTGGATAAGTTACAAAAACAAAGCATCAAAAGTGTACATACTAACGCACATAAAATATTTCGGTGGTCATATAAAGTAATTAGTAGTATAGAATAGAGGTCACTATCTTACTGTTATGAGACATGTTTCCCAAAAGAATACGATATGGTACGAGATGGACGATGGAAAAATAAGAAGAGTATCCTAGCCAAGATCGTCAAAGGGCACGTATATCCTCATCCTTAAAAAACTAACAAATGTGAAAAAATATGAGACCTAATCTATAGAAAGGGAGCTTCGATCATTAGCTCCTTTTCTGTAGATCGGGTCTCATATATGTACGTTAGTGGAAATTAGGTTATAGACAGTGACTAATCATAGTAACTTTTTATGACATGCTTCATTGTTCAACAATATTACAAAAAAAAAAAAAAAATTATCATCCCTATAAAAAAAAACTTCAAAATAGGAAAAAGGTTGGGTTAAACATCACGAAGTTATTTGACAAAAAATATTCATATCCTACTGTTGGTTTCAACTGGTGCTATTCACCAGGAAAACCAATTATTAATTTGCTAGCGAGAATATCACGAGAGATGTAATGTATTATAGAACCCCTTCACCACCCCCACCGAACATTGCCAATGTATAAATGCTAGAATTAATAAAAAGAGAGTGTAATTGTACTTCTGAAAAAACTTCATGAAAAAAGTGAGATACAAAAGTATTGAAATCAGTATTGAATTAATGTATGAACAGGGAAAGTATTTAATTGTTATGAAATTTTCAATGTTCATGGAGAAACGGGATCAGAATTTATTATATGATATACGCCATTGTACTTGAGTGGCATACAAAACAAACAAAAAAATTACAAAACATCGGTTTTTACAGTTTTTCATAGAATACAGATAAGGTAGACTTTATCAAATTAAAGTTTTGTAAAAATCCAATAGTCTCAGAAGTAAAAGTAGGTAAAAATTAATTTGTGGGCTGCTGTCAAGATTGATAAAATTACTGTTTTATACGCATAATAGTAGATGCGTGATGATGCAAGAATTGCTATTGTATTTAGTATTTACTCTACAGATGTTTCTTTTCTCTTTTTTTTTTCTATTTCATCTTTTCAAACATTTATATCTTCACTAATTATGACATAAAACTATCTCAAAATTCAGTAGAAACACATGATTTGAGAGCAACAATTTGTTACTTAATTGTGCTAACGGGATATCATTCAATAATGGACAAAGCGTGTCAGTAAATTTGAACAAATACAGGGTGTACCAAACTCCCCGCGCCACAAAGATACCCAATATTCCTTATCCAATTTTGAGTCGAAAAGTCCTCTGCCACTTTTTACAAAACTCAAAATTAAAAAGTTATTTTAGCCTAAAATAATTTAAACAATAAATGCGCTCTCACGACAAGTGGTTGTGGTTTTCACCAACCAAACTTTTCCTAAATTTTCTTCATATTTTTTCAAGTCGAAAAGCCCTGTTCAACTTTTTATAAAACTCAAAATCAAAAAAAATATTCGGGTCACAAGTTTTAACAAATCAAATTTCTTAGGTTTTATGCTTGAATATCTTTTTTGATTTTGAGTTTTGTGAAAAGTGGCAAAGGACTTTTCGAGTCGGAGAAAATGAAGAAAATTTAGGAAAAGTTTTGTTAGTAAAATCTACAACCACTTATCGTGAGAGCGCATTTATTGTTTAAATTTTAAGCTTAAATAACTTTATAAGTTTTGCGTTACATAAAAAGTAGTAAAGGACTTTTCGACTCAAAATTTTATGAGGAATATTGGGTTTCTTTTTGGCGCGGGGAGTTAAGTACACCTAGTATATACAACTTTCATGCTATTCGCATTATTTAAACCGAATTTTTTATTAGATCTCATTTTCCACGAAAAGCTGCATCGAGTCAAAATTTTGCATTACTTATTATGTATTAAAATTTCAAGTTATCTGTCAGTTATGAGTATAAACAAAGTAATACGGATCAATAATCTTAGCTCAGTAATAGAGCTTGGTTATTATTTTAAAATTTATTGGTAATACAAAAATAACTATCAACATATGATAGGTTGTTTTTTGCACATCAGCCCACGAATTAATATTTACCTACGTTTACTTCTGAGACTATTGGATTTTTACAAAACTTTAATTTGATAAAGTCTATCTTATCAGCATTCTATGAAAAACTGTTAACACAGATGTTTTGTAGTTTTTTGTTTTTTTTTGTATGCCACTCAAGTATAACGGCGTATATCATATAATAAATACTGATCCCGTTTTTGCATAAACATTAATAATTCCATAACAGTTAAATATTTTCCCTGTTCAGACATTAATTCAGTACTGATTTCAATACTTTTGTATCTCACTTTTTTCGTGAAGTTTTTTCGGAAGTACAATTACAATCTCTTTTTATTAATTCTAGCATTTATACATTGGCAATGTTCGTTGGAGGTGGTAGAGGGGGGATTTCATTAATTTTTTCATTTGAAAAAAAAAAAGTTTTTTTCCAGACTGTGACGAGCGAAACCCCCAAGAAAAACCCAACGTCGCATTCTAAATAATCTCAAGGATCCACTCGCCCAGACCAGGACCAACACGGGAGACTCTGCCGCGCGTGACCCTGAAATAGAAAAGGCTGAAGTTGATTTGAGAATTAAAAAAAATTAATAACACAATTCTCGCTTAAAATTGCTTATTCAGCATCATTTATTAAAAAACAAGGTGGCGAATATACAGTGACTCGTCGTACATTTGCTGATTTGCACATTATTCCTTACTCATTCCTTGGTTCTGGCAAAATTGGACTAAGAGCCGGTGGAGGGGGGGTTAGTTCCTCCGCGTTCCTAATTATCTCTTGTTCTTCGAAATTTTCAAATGTCATTCCGCAAAGACTGAGTATGTCGTTGAATTCCTTTTTAATATTTTCTTCCCAATTCGCTAGCTCAGACTCCCTATGTTTTCTTATTTCTCTACTTAAACTTTTCGGTTCGTCCTTTGAATAACTTTCCTGATGCCTGCATTTGGCGCAGGTGACTTTTATTCTCCTATCTGGGGTTTGGAGTGGGAAAAAGAACAATTTACTAGCGTGATCCGCGGTTTTGGATCCTAAATCATCGAATGAAAAGGGTTGATCGGCTGGAAGGCCACTTACGATTATAAATTGAACCCAGAGTCCCAACTCCTGTTTCCTTCTAAATATGAATTCCCCTCCCGTGGGTCTTAATCCCTTTTTCTCGGCGCGGTCTTTTCGTAACTCTCCTACGGTTGACACTAAAATGAATAATTTTTCCTTTTATTTCGCTATGGTGTTATTTCGGTTCAAGTAAACATTTCATTCACCCAACATGACTACAGTACCATAATTTTTTCATAATCAGCCCAGGAAGGGTTGCCCTGGATCTAAAGCTGGATAGGGAAGATGTCCCTATCACCCGACCTTGGCTGTGAATATGATGAATTGGAGACTGTTGGAATAAAGTAAAATGATTTTATAAAAACATTCAGAGATAATATGATCGTTCATAATTACTTGTTAAAATGTTTTAACCAATTCTGTCTCATCTGCTGTGCGCGGGTAAATCCCTGGCTAGCGTGACAACACAGAGTGGGAGAGCGTACAGGCTGTCGTTAGGTCAGGCTTAAAGGCTCCAATGATAGTTCTTCTTGCTTAGGCAGTTAGCTTTAAGGTTTATTAGAGGCGGAAAGGCTTGATCGTGAGATCAGCTAGGCTAACTAATAGCGAGGCTGTTTGCTTGAAGGCAAGGAGAGAACTCCGAAGCTACTTCGATTCGCAGGGGTTTATATACCCAGAAACGTGTCGACGTGTTCGCGAAAAAAAAAGGATATCTAAATTATTAGAGAGTATCAAGTATTGCAAAATTGAATGTTTACTATTGATTTCGCAATGTTGCAAAGCTAACTATTTATCGGAATGGCAAAATGAGTTTGTATCAAAGAAAAGGTTATCAGGTGATAAAAAAAATGATTACTGTAATATTTTTATTTCCCAAAGTGTAAATTATGTACATTGAAATTATTACTTTCATGTCCTTATTTTCGAAGTAAATTCTTATCGTCTGTAAAAAATGAGAATTGTATTGGAGTCTACATTTTATTCTTCGATTTATTTCTTTCGTAATTTCGCAACTCACATTTTACTGAATTGTTATCAAGAATTTGAAATTTGTTTCTAACGATCGAGTTAAAAATTGTGCATGAAATTAAACACTATCATTCCCGATTACAACGAGCGCGTCATTAAAGCTCTATCGTTCTAACTCAATTTTTAATGGTTCTTGAAAACGGAATTCTTTGGTCCAATTTTACGATTTTAAAATAAAAGACGAGTGACTCATAGCTCGGTCGTCACACAGACATACATGGAAATGCCAACTATAACGCCGTAATTTGCGGGAACAATGTCCTCTTTTTAGAATATCCGTGATGCAATTCCTCAGCGAGAGCAATCCCAGGGATCGCTCCTTATGGAAAATTTTTGCAAGAGCAACCCCAAGATTGCTCCTGCTGAAAAATTTATAGCGGATACCCTAAAAAGAGGACACTATCTCTGCAAATTGTGTCCACAAATCGGCCATTTCTGTATATGTATGGAAAAAAATATTAAACGTAGGATGAAGTGATTCCAACTCGTGTGTAGTTTATAACCTCGCTCCGCACGGTCTCAAACTATACACTTGTCGGGATCATCCTCTTCCTACCTTGATGAATAAATATCTATTTTTACTCGAAAAAGTTGCATTGCGAAAATGAAAGGGGTGTTGATGGACTGTACAAGGATTATTCTTAGTTATTCTGTAGTTCTTCACCTAACGATGAGAAAACTATGTAAGGGCGATGAGTTTACTTCTTACATCAATCTCAGCCATAGCTAGGCAAACATAGTATTGGCCAATTACTGATTTCAAATTTGTGGTAACTGAAAAATGCATTATTAGGTACCTAATTAGATGGAAATAGATTTTTCGTTATATTTGCAAGATTCGTTATTCTTACGAAAATGTAAAAAAAAAAAAAAAAAAAAAAAACATAACGTTTGCAACATTTAATGCATATCACTTGATTCGTTGGTTTATTACGAATCTAGCTTAGATTAAGAGAATATATTTATGTTCTTATTTTCTCATTTTTAGTAAAAAAATATTGCGAGATTGAAGTAATTAAAAGATGCATATGCTATCCCTTGATTTCAGGAGACTGATCAAGAAATCAATGCTAGATTTTAAAAATTGATGCATTCAACCCTGAGGGAACCTTACATTGACAATGTAAATTTGCCATTGTAAACTCTATCGAAACTAAATGTAAAACGGCAATTTACGTAAAGATTCCATTGAGTTCACAATGGCAAAGGAACATTACAAATGTAAGGTTTTCCTCAGGGAGACTGTATTTAGGAATCAAATTAAGACAAATAATTGGATTTTGTACTTCCCTGGGCAGAAAATCTTATGTTAACCTTGGCGCATTTGCCATCCTCGGATCCATGTCCTCGGCTAGCGCTTCGGACGAAAAATTATCGTCCTTGTCTTCGGAGCAGCAATAATGCACCGCGGTAAACAATATACTATTTTGTCACATGGGAATATTTTTCACTGATTCATAATCTTCCTAATTAAAAAAGCCACAACATTAAACAGTCTCTACCAGTCAGAGTTCTTAAATTTCTTTATTTTCTCTTTTTTCTTCTACGTTTCGAACCCTTGTTTCAGGTCCCTTTTTAGGATCAATCTATAATATTATAAACACATTCACAGACATAGTTCTCGCATAAAAAAAATCTATACTAAAACATTTATCTTTCAATTTTACATATGAAGTTTAAATTCCTTCACGCAGATTCTCCATTCGGTTGTCTAAGTCATGTGCAAACGCATGAAAAACTACACACTACTTCTATGAATGTCTTTGTTTTCGTCTTTTTTATGACATCTTTTTTCTGTAAACAATGGAAAAAAAATCAAAAAATAAAACCTATTTTTCAACCCCCTGTCAAAAAAAATTTCTAGTGAAATGTATCTATATTCATTCTAATCAGCAAGTAAATATCTATGCAAATTTTTCTTAAAATTTTCTTCTCTCTGTCCTCACAATATAATTTTCTTCAGTGATCACGTTGCAACCTATTCGCGTAACTATTACACTGAACTCGTCATCAATATAAGCATAATTTTTAAAAGAAGAAACATTTTATCAGTGGAACGTAATGAACATACATCCGTCCTTCACGACGGCCCGAATGTGACTAATCCGAGAACGCGGGAACATTAATAATCGAAACTTCGTGTACCTATCGAAAGATCCTCTGGGAATTTGAAAATTTGATCATAAAAATTACCAAGCCCCTTTAAGTCAGCCCGTCTGCTCAAAGCGTCATTCCCCTCTTTTCTAATGTGGATCATCTCAGAAATCAGTCTCTTCCTATAATTAATCTCTCTATCAAAAATTTTTACATCCGACCAATTCATGTCATGCATATCTTGAAATCTATGACTGCTTATGACCGAGAGCTCACCTCCTACTTTTAAAATGTCTTTTCTATGTTCATCCACCCGCTTTCCTAACCTCCTTTTTGTCTGTCCAATGTAAACCTTATTGCAATTCGGTTCTGAGCATTCTAATTTATATACTTCTCCTATTTCATGGCCTTTCTCTATCATATCTTTGCCCGCCTTTATCAAATTCCTAGAAGAGTTTGTAATTGTTTCCACTACATTTACGTCAAATTTCCGGACTGATTTTCCAATCTTTTCTGTTAAATTTCTAACAAAAAGCATAGTCATATTATTTTTATAATGTTTCTTCGATTCATCAACTCTTTGACTGTCCGGATGGATCTTCTTAAATTTCAACTGTTTTAACCTTCCATCAATTTTTCTTTTAATCAACTCCATGGGATAGTCATTATTCAATAATATCTCCGTTACTCTTTGAATGTTTCCTTTATAAAATCTCTCTGCTCTATCAATTAATCCTTTTATTACACTATCCTTATATTTCATCGGATGATTTGTCCAAAAATTTATATACCCTAGTAACGGGGGTCCGAGAGTCATCTCTCGGAACTCTCTCGGACAATTGTCTGAGATAGTTCCGAGAGACTTGCATATGCATTTCATGGTTTTTAATGTCGCTGATCATAAATCTGGGGTCAAATTTGGTAAATTATTTTGTTTAAACAATTTGTATTCACAAACTATGAAAAAAACAATATTCACTATGATGCATATGCTTTTCATGGTTTTTCAGATCACTGATCATGAATCTAAGGTCAAATTCGGAAAATTATTTTGTTTAAACAATTTTTATTAACAAATTATGAAAAAAAAAAATATTTACCATGATGCATATGCTTTTCGTGGTTTTTCAGGTAGCTGATCATGGATCTAAGGTCAAATTCAGAAAATTATTTTATTTTAACATTTTTTATTAACAAATTATGAAAAAAAAATATTCACCAAGATGCATATGCTTTTCATGGTTTTTGAGGTCGCTGATCATGAATCTGAGGTCGACATTGCAAAATTATTTTGTTAATACAAATTGTTTAAACAAAATTATTTCGCAATTTTGACCTCAGATTCATGATTAGCGACCTAAAAAACCATGAAAACCATCTGCATCTTAGTAAGTATTTTCTTATAATTTTCAAAGAAAATTGTTTAAAGGAAATAATTTTCCAAATTCGATCTCAAATTCATGATCAGCGACCTGAAAAACCATGAAAAGCATATGCAGCTTAGTGAGTATTTTTTTATAATTGTTAAAACGAATTGTTTAAACAAAATAATTTTCCAAATTTGACCTTAGATTCATCATTAGCGACCTGAAAAACGATAAAAAGCATATGTATCTTGGTAAATTTTTTTATTCATAATTTGTTATTACAAATTGTTTCAACAAAATAATTTCCCGAATTTGACCTCAGATTCATGATCAGTGACCTAAAAAACCTTGAAAAGCATATGCAAGTTTCTCAGAACTCTCTCGGACAATTGTCCGAGAGACTTCCGAGAGAGTTCCGTCACCAGGGTATCTATCTGTACTCGTCGGTTTCTTGTACCAAATTGTCATCAGATTCTTCCTTAACTCATTCATTACCTCTGTATCTAGAAACACTAATCTTCCGTCTTTTTCCTTCTCCATCGTGAATTGTAATCTTTCATGATAAGTATTAAATATGGTACTTCCAAAATCTCGACATCTTCATGGTTCGAAATGTAAGCAATAATATCATCCATAAATTTCTTGAAGAAAATTGGTTACAACCCAAGTTTTCCTATCGAATCCTCTTCTAGATCTTCCATTACTATGTTTGCTAGATTAGGGGATAAAGGTGATCCCATGGGTGTACCGTAATTCTGTTTATAAATATGTTGATCAAATTTGAAAAATGTATTGTTCAAAACCAATTCAATAGCTTCTGAGAATTCTAACTTTGTAATTTTCGTTCCTTTAGATATATAATTCCAACGCTTTTTTAGTCCCTCAATTACTAAATTTTTAATGTTGTGGCTGTTTAATGTTGTGGCTGTTTAATATTGTGGCTTTTTAATATAATACTGCCAGTGAAAAGAAAGAATATTTGAATCTTCCTAATTTTCTATTTTTCATGGTTCATTTGGTCTGCTTATTATAAATTTGGTATCTGGTTCGTGAAGATAATTTTTTTAAAATAAAATGACCGGACTTTCACGCAAAATTCAAGTTCTTGCAAGATGCTTAAATGATGTTCCAGGTCAACAATCCATAATTAAGTATATTACTAAATATCTACATATGATATAAATATTTCAATATTGTTGCAGTTTTATATTCTATTACAGTGTTTAGGACAAAATATTCATATTATTATTTATCCGGAAGCTAACTTCCTAACTATTGAATGCGTGTTTCATGAAATATAATGAAAATTCTTACCTTACAATTTGGAAAAACAAATCATATGCATCTTCCTGAAATGTCGATTCCCCAATTATCTGCTAGAAATACTGATTAGATTTTAAACGGATTAGTTTTGCAATCAAGGTGTAAGATTTGTAATCATCGTACCTTAAAACTATAAAATGCATATATATGCATTTCCGAAACAATGTTTTTTTTTTACGTGAATTGTTAAACAAACATTTCAATGAATGAATTATCTAAACCTGGCACTAGATTCATGACCAGTGAACTAGAAAACTGAGGAAAGCATATTAATCTTGCAAAAACTGCAATATCGCAAATAACATTGAAAAAACGTTTCAACAAATCAATTTTTAATGTCTAATGCCATACTAGTGATCAAAGTACCGAATAAATTTAGAAAGCGTTTGCACATTGCAGAAAATATAATTTCAATGATTTATTTGTTTGAACAAATAGTTATTCACATAATTTTTTTAAATCTAAAGCCACAGATCGCCTGATAAATGCTCAGGGCATGGTGTAGAGCGTGAATCTCGACCAAAATTGGTACTTTTCTTCTGTGAGGGTCTCAAAGCTTGTAAAATATTACATTGAAATGGCCTATAATTTGCAAAAAATATTTATAAATGTAAGCGCGTTACTGTACGATGCTTCCAATGTACCGGAGGTATTGAATCGTAGCTAATAGCAAATTTCAATAGCTTTTATCGGTAAATTACATCCTATGTAAAAAAAGATACTACTGCACTCAGACAAAAATTGGCTTGCCCTAACACGATCCATCGTTTTGAGCGCTGAAGTTTTGGCTCAACACAAAAATCGTATTGTGCTAACACGATTTTGTTGTGCTTAACACGAAAATCGTTTTGTGCTAACGTGATTTTCGTGTTGAGCCAAAACTTAAGCGCTGAAGATGCGCTCAACACGATGAAACGTGTTGAGTCAAGCGAATTTTTTTCTGAGTGAAGAATATTTAACTTTCATGCATTTTTAACGAAACTTTTTGTACACAAATGATGTAAGTTTTTAGTGGAATCAATCGTAAAAATAAAAAAAATACAATACATATATTATAGTTTTGTATAATCATGTTTGAAGAGAAAAAAAAAATTTTTTTTTTCTGGCAGTGATCGAACCAGCGACTTTCGGAATGCGAGGCGGGCATTCTCTCTACTATGCAACTAGTCCATTATAAAATGAGGAATAAATACCATGTAGTAATTCACTGCGCCGTGCTTATTTATTTCCCGCGAAATTATCAAGTCACGACCGTTCCGCCTTGCGATAGATAAGATGAACGCAAATGCACGCAAATGAACAGTACTGTGTAGTTGTGTGCAGTAGTTTGTAGTAGTACAGTCACTGTAATACTATTATATACATATAAATGTATGCGAGTGCGCGACATCGGGCGCGGTCGGGCAAGTTCGGAAGAGTTCGGGGTCCTTAGTGAACCTAACATTCCCCGAGCCATCGAGTAGGAGGGGTAGGAAGATAAGAAGAAAATATATAGATATATTAACCGGGTCACGTTTTGGTAGTTGAAGTTTTCGCCGCTCCGGCATGGGGCGCAGCGAACGATGCTGATGGAATCCCTACGGGAAGAAATTTCCGAGGCATGTTTTGTAAGATATTTTCAGTTGACTTTTGACATTTTTTTTTGGCTTTTTTTTTATTAATTCTGTAATCTCAACTGAGATTATTGATTAGACACAAATGTTGTCTAGATGATATCTAACGGATATTCACTGTTTGTAGGATATATTTGTTACAACTTAAACTCGAATTTATTCTTGTTCCACAGGTAGAGATGTGCCATCGTCATGTGACGGTCATTATGACCGTGACGTGACCGTCATGTGACGGTCATTCACGAAAAATTTGTGACGGTCATATGACCCGTGACAATCGTGACGTGACCTTAAATTTGGTGACCGGTCATCGCACATCTAAAGAGATGAGCGAAAAAAAAAGGTTTATAAATGATAAAAATGTAAGTTTTTTGATCTGCAAATCTTTAAGTTTTCCAATAAGGCTGGCTCGGAAATGATCGAATAAAGGCGACTGCCAATAGTGCCAACAGTTGTCAATAGAATTTCCCTAGCCCTTACTCCTTAGGGATTTTTGTATTACTTGCGGCTTGCGATATTTTTAGTTTTCCTGGTTTTCCTGTTCTGCTGTTCCATGGCGCGAACTTTGAATTCGCTTTAATTCGAATTTCATTTGTTTTTTTTTCACTTGATTGCAGTTGATTGTGTTGTTGTGAAGTAAATATAACAATTCATTCGTAACCATTCGTGAATATTGATACTATAAGTGCGATGAAGCCAGTTATTATCAAAGTTTTTGAGCATTTTGTGAAAATTCCTCAAAATAATTTGAAATTGATTCAATATAAATGCAAATATTGCAATCAAAAATATGAAAATCATGCAACGAGGATGACAAAGCATCTTAGGGATCAATGCCCGAATGTGCCAGCTCCGTTGAAACGAATTTTAAAAGGCAAAGCCGGCAAAGCATCTGACAATACTCAAGAATTTAAAGGTATGTAATAATCCAAGGGCCGTTCACTGTGGGTTTTTGGCTGAAAAAGTGGGAATGATCGGTAGTTATGTATACCTGTATATACTTAATATATAGGTATGCTTTACTGACGATCCCCCACTTTTTTCCAAATTTCTCCTACAAAGTATACACTCCTGTAATAATCTTTGAAAAAATTCAATCTTATCAGTATTATACTCTGAGAATTAGAATTTATACATTTAAATTAAATTCAAAAATTTTATACTATATATAAAACAAATTATTCAAACAAATTAAAAAATCGAATTATATTTTTTTTTTTATGTATTTATTAGTTTTCTCATTTATTATACTAATTTATTCAGATTCATCACATATTTATTGTGTTAATATTTTATTTACAAATTATAAATTGATCCATTTATTTATTGATTCACTCATTAATGAATTTTTACTTTACTATAAAATGTATGAATTTATTCATTAATGATTGTTCTCATTTATTTCTGTGGCTTCCCGCCATAACAGAGAAAGTCACCTATGCCATTAGGCTCATTTCACATTATATTCTGATCAAATTTTGAATGTTATGGCATATTTGACTTTCTCTGTTATGGCAGGAAGCCACAGATTTATTCATTAATATTTAATAAATTCATGCATTTATATTTATTTGCTTGGTTATATAAAATTAAATTATAATCAAATTTCAAAACTGAATCTGTTGTTTTTAATGTTTCGTGTATTCAAATTTCCTTCGAGAATCGAATAAACATATTCATTGAATATTTATTTAACTCGCACCATTTTAGAATACATATTGAGATTTTTCAAAATATTATATTTAACTTCAATTAGAAACATATTATTCATACTTTTAAAAGTATTTTAATCATTCATTTGATATTAAAACTATTTGTAGTATTTTATAAGTATTATAATTATTATAATTTGTAGCTAATTATTTGATAATTGATTTATTGTATTATTTTCATTTGATTTTTATTGTCAAAAATTCATCTCTCATATTTTAAGTTATAAGTTATGCTTTTATCAGGAAAGTATGTCAACAAATGATCTTTTGCAGAAAATGAAATTCAGAACGATGCTGGAGTCGCGGTGTCTGCTACTAATGTACTTGATGATGACTGCAGTCTTGATACAAATGCTACACAATCTTTCAGTTCCAATCCGGCAAGAAATATTTGACACAATGTCTCAAAAAGATATTAAAAATGCACAGTTTTTGATGGCAAAAGCTGTGTATTGCTCAGGAACTCCCTTGGCCATGACAGAAAATAAATATTGGCAAGACTTTTTTGGGACATTCAGGCCCATCTTTCAACTGCCAAGGAGAAAGCAGTTATCGACAACACTACTTGATGCAGTAAGTAAAAATTTTAACAATGAAAAGATTTGTAAATTTGCGTATTTAAGTATTCAAAAAGTATCTACCAATCATAAGGTACGTGAACTAATATAAATTCTGATAAATGAATGGAAGTTGCAACAAGGTTTTTGACAATTTATCGATATATTAACACGTCGATATTTAGATACCAAATATCGGTTTAATCGATACATTTGATAAAGGCTCATGAAATTGATAATTTTTATATTCGATATTGAGGTTTTCATATTGGAAAAATTCTATATTAATGCATGAATATAGAAAACTCATGAGTTTTCAGCCCTGCAAAATTTTAATTTTTTTTTTTCTCTCTATAAATGGTAAAAAGTTAAAATTTCATAAAATTTGAAGTTTTACTGGAACTTTTAAGAGATAAGTTTGTTACTTAATCAAAATCCGATTCTTTTAAAAATGTTGATATTTTCATGTAAGCAGTCTTACGTAAACATGTTTACTTTAAACTGCTTAGATGCATGTTCAAGCAAACATGCCCATAAGGGAAAGAACAAATTCACGAGGAAAATATAAAAAAAAAATACAGCAGATAATTTTGGTTTTAGGTGTATAAGGATATGAAAACTTCTGTTGATGAAAAAATTCATAAAGCCGTGACTGTTGGTATCCAATGTGATGCGTGGTCAAACATCCGCAATGAAGGCGTCATCAACTTCATTCTGACAACTCCACAGCCGGTTTTCTACAAATCATTGGCAACAGCTGAAAATCGCAAGACCGCACAATACATGGCTGACAAAATTGCTGAAGTTATCGAAAATGTAGGACCGAAAAAAGTACTTGCTTTTGTTTGTGACAACGAAAATACGATGTTAGCAACCCGAGAAATACTCGAAGAACAATACTCTGAACATCATCTTTACACTTACGGATGCTTGGCTCATATTTTGAACCTCTTGGTTGGTGATATCTCAACACGGCCGACTACTCAAAATGTTATTTCATCAGCCGTTTCTTTAGTCAAAGAAATCAAACAAAAACATGTTACTGGTTCAGTGCTTGCTGAAATTCAAAAAGCAAATTCCAAAGAATCGAATACTTGTCCAATTTCTCTCAAACTGCCTGTAAAAACGCGATGGAGTTCATCACTGATTTGCTTAGAGAGTGTTATGGTTAACGAAGACAATCTTAAGGCCTTGGCAATTTCCAAAAAGGTTTCTCTGGATCAGTCGAAAAAAGCCCTCATTCTAGACGATATTTTTTGGACCTCGTTAAAGAAACTGATTGGCCTTCTCTCTCCAATCGTTTCTTACATTACGAAAATCGAAGGTGATTCATCTAAAATGTCCTAGGTACCCGAAACCGTCTCTAAATTGAAAAACCATTTGGATGCTACATTTTCATCTTCACTTTGCTTGCTGAATGCAAATGAAATTGTACATATGAAAGAGAAGTTTAACAAGCGATCAAAAATGATCCTGAGGCTAATCCACTATGCTGCTAACCTTTTGGACCCAGAATTTAAAGGCGAGCTTTTGAACAGTGAACAATACATTGACGGTTCGCGAGTTGTCAAGGAAGTTGCCAGGAAATTAGGCCTCGACATCAGCACAATAACTCAAGAATTGGCAGAATTTTTGGTAAATGACGGCTTTTGGGGCGAGCCCCTCATCCAAGATGCACTGCAAACTGTTCCTCTTAAACTGTGGTGGAAGAGCGTCTGTAAACCTACCCTACTGGGAAAAGTCGCCCATGAAATATTGAATTTGCCGTACTCTTCAGCAGCGACGGAAAGGTCGTTCAGTACACACGGATGGATTCATTCGACAAAACGAAATCGATTGACCATTGAAAGAGCGGCAAGGATAACATATATTGCCCACAATGCCCGAATAACCAATATGAAAAATGGACAACAGCAACGTACAAGGCAGAAAACTGCGTCTGGTATTAATATATTACATACTTTCCCCAAAAAATTTATAAATATTCATATTTTTACGGAATAAATACAGTTCTCCGGTTCACCTCGTACAACTTTTTGTTTCCTCAAAAAAAATATTAAAATCTAATATAATATAATCATGATTGGGCTTCATTTTCCATAAATTACTTTTACAATAAAACTTCCACCCATGTCATTAATACTCTTTTACAGTCTCAAAAGTTATTTTTATTTTTGATAATGTGATAATTTATAACTTACAACAGTATATTAAAAATCATGTGTATAGTATTAAACAAATTCAATTTCGTAAATTGTGATCTCAATAAAGAAAATTTTAAAAAATCATGAACGATGTATGTATATTTAAAATCAAATGTAAAAAAAAGTCGATATGAAATACTGCAAATAAGTGTAACTCATGATCACTGAATGACTGAAGTCTGAATTTTCAATAAGTTTATTGATGAGATTACTTAAAACAACTGTATGTATGTACTTCAAAAAAAAAAAGCAAATTTGAAAGTATGATTTGGAAATTAAATTTTCGCATTAATTTATTGCATGAAAAAAATCTAACTCGACTTTGAAAAAATATTTGTTCAATAATCATGAAAAATTTAATTTCTATTAACATTAAAAAAAAATTTTAAAAATTTAGAAAAATTTATTACCTTTCTTTTTATTACAGCTGCAACAACTGATGAAGATTTATCAGATGAAGACCACGAAGATGATATTGTATCTAATGATGATTCTCGAGACGAGGATGCCGAAAATTTAAGTGCTCATGAGCTTGAAAATGATGACTACTAATAAGGGCTGGCAGCAATTCATCTTCTTACATTATTTTTCATCGAATGTGATTTTTTTATGTGTGCTGTGAATTATATTGCAATATAATTTATTATATTGCTTGCTCAACTTATATGACTATATGTATAACGAAAAAATATGTATGTATTGAAACATTTTTTGTGAAACTTGAAAGATGATAAAAATTATAAAATACAGTTTTTTACGATAATACATTGATATTTTTATTTAAGAAATTCAAAACTTCAATAAAACAAGGCGAAAATTTTATCTCCTGAAACGAATAAATATACATGAATTATGATGATAATTTTATAAATTCACAATTAATGCTATTTTAGTTTTAGAAACTAGACAAATTTCATAGATTCCCTGATTGCAAAAAATTTATTGCGAGTGCGATTTTTCATTCTAGTGTATGATATATGAATATACATATATTAGATTTATCAAACAACTAGATTTTACCATTTTCGAAAATTGGAAAACAAAATAAAAACATTTTGGGGTAAAGAAAGCATTTTCCGGATTTCAATAACGAATTGAAATTTAAAATATAAAATCGTCACAAAAACGTGACTGTCACGTGACCAAAGAACTAGTGACTAGAACGGAGAATGACAGATAATCGGAAAGCCGGTCGATTATAATAGAGATCAGTGAGTGAATAGAATGTAT
This sequence comes from Platygaster robiniae, assembly GCA_028476575.1. Taxonomy (NCBI): domain Eukaryota; kingdom Metazoa; phylum Arthropoda; class Insecta; order Hymenoptera; family Platygastridae; genus Platygaster; species Platygaster robiniae. The sequence continues at coordinate 23,410,988 of CM052019.1, read as the reverse complement.
GACTAATTAGCTATCAAAGTAGGTGAGGAGTTGGAGCTCCGGCTATAGAAAAATAAAAACTCTTATGAGTGCAATTTACTTAATTGCTTTTTTTTACTGCTTGGGTAATCGAATTATCATTCGTATTCTACCTGCGCTTTATGTTACCGGTAGAGTCTCGTAGAACTGATTAATAGTGACATTCTAGCATTATCTATTCGATTACTAGAAAATTTCAGGATATTTCAGATCATTTCATAATATTATAGAACCTTTCAGATTTTTCGAATTCTAGAACTAACCGCAACAGGGTATATAAGGGAGTAGTGAGTCACAGCGAGAGTTAGTATCAGTCTGTCAGTCATCTTTACCTCCACAACTTGCACAATTCAGTGAAAGTCAAGACGAGTGTAAAGTTTTTCCTGAGAAAAGAATGTTTTTTGTATTTGTTCTGATGACCTATTTTCAATATGCTTACTGACAAATGAAAACATAAAAGGTGTTGTAACTGCAACGCTATCATTTGGAGAATTGCTGGACCCTTAAAGAAATTGCAAAGTGAATTAGATGTGACACATGAAAGTAGCTTTTTGAACAAAAAATTTTCTACAGGAGATATTTTGTGCAATAAATGTCGTTCAATCCCATACAAACAAGGTGAATCATCCGGCATTGAAGAAAGTGACGATGTACAAACATCAAACCAACCTAATGACAATAATCCATCATTCCACCCTGTCTCTGAAACTTTGTCCAACATATTTCATGAAACTGCCGAACTTCCGTTTTACCGAGTAATATCAACACACAAACATTGTTTCATTTGTGGATCATCTACAAAGCTGAAAACTGTCCCGTTCGAAGCGAGACTACAAGTGTTCGCAAAAAAACGTATATTTGTACCGAAAGGAAATCGATGTTGTCTTGACCCCCTAATAAAAAAACGCCTATTTGAATATCAATTGCAACAGATAAGAGTATACTCAAATAAAAGTACCATAGAAGTAGATGACTTGCACTATTTTTTGAATGATCTGTCTGTAAGAAGCGAGAGCGCTATAATTCACAAGATCGGTGACTTTACACTTCCGGAACATCAACTGCAAGTACTTACTTGCTTACAATGGGTAAATATCATAGAACTGCGAGCTTTGCTGACATAGATGAAAAACTCGATCACTTGGAATTCAACTCAGGCAATAGTTACTTTTCTATTTCAATTGCGTACCGGTAATTCAAAAACAAAGTTATCGCTTCAATTTTTGGTTTGGAAAAAGATCAGCAGGTATCAGACTTCAGCACTTCAGTTATACAAGCTTTTGAAAAAAATGTACTGCCCCGGTACTTTGGATTCCATACACTTTCTAGTTCAGAACTGATAGAAAAAGAGACGTCAAACATTGTAAAAAAGTTATTTCTTCTTTCCGACAAACGAGCTCTTATTTTTAATGAAACAAATGTTCAGCATGAAAAAGGTTCGAATAATGAGTACCAACGTGGGTCTTACTCTGGGCAGAAGAAAAAACCACTCTATAAACATTTCACTATTCACAAATGACTATATCGTTGAGACTTTTGGCCCTTTTTCGGGTAACTAAAATGATGCTACTATCATGGACAACAAATTACTACCGAAGATCAAATCTTACTGCTGAGTTGCAAGTTTTTTGAACAATAAGTTTGGAAAGTGATTAGATTCAGACGCAGGACTGGTTGATGCAATAATAAGACAAATGCCAGGGTCATGCCACTCCCTATGCTCTCTGTACCCATGAAGATTGAGCTCTGTGGGATGAATAGAGCGAGAAAGTGAATGCGGAGGGAAGAAGAGAGGTAGCGTAGTCGGAGTAAGTGGGGGCATAAAAGAGTGGGAGAAGCATATATGTAATACTCCTATATGGCTAGTTGTGGGAGAGGGAGTGAAGCCAACGTTATGAGACAGAATATCGTCTCATTTCTCTCACTCAAGAGGCACTCTCGCAACTTGCCCATTACCCCTTCCCCGACTTGCCTCTTGAGTGAGAGAGATGAGACGATTCTTTCTATGGGATTCTGTCTCATAATGTTGGCTTCACGCCCGCTTACAGGCGAACGTAGGACGCTAGCCATATAGGAGTATTACCATATATGGGGAGAAGGCGGAGCTACTGGTTCTCTCGTGTCCTCCATTATTTAACCAGTGGGTGCCAGTGCGAGCCCAAACCGAAAACTGAAATCGCTGCACCATCTAGAAGTACTCAGCGCTTTGGAATTAAATTTCAAATCGAAAGAGTTGTGATTTATTCGTTGCCCGTTCCCTCTACCTCCGCACTCCGTCGCTTTCTCGCTTGCTCCTCTGACTCTCTCTTCCATTTAGTTCCTCCAAACATTGGGTACTTCTAGATGGCGCGTCAAATTTCTGCCGCTTCCCGTCTCGTCGCGTCGAACACGTTATGGCAGGGGTCGATCACTGTGGGCTGAACTTTTGGCTAAAACTAACCTAAAAAAAGGAGAAGTATATACCTGTATATATCCACATATATATAGGTATACTTTACGGACGATCCCTCTCGCCCCGTCACCCCACTTTTTTAGCCAAGAACTTCCTACGGACTGGTTGACCCCTGCATTATGGAATCCGCAGTGGCTAACTGAAAAGTGGGCGGTTCGAGACCAGTTGAGACGAGTCACTGGCTGGCATCAGCGCCGCTAATACGCATCCCATGGAACTATATTCTCATGGAACATTCAGTCCTGAATTGAACAACACTGACAAATACATGCAACAATTTCACTGAAAATTCACTTGCACAGGAAATCGAAGTTAATGGATGAGGACGGCGTAAAGTTCCATTCAAGCTTGTTTGCTCTTCTGACGTTGCCAATTTTCCCGAAATGTCAGAAAGAGATTTAAAAATTTTTTTCACAGGATCATATCAGATGAGCCAAGCGTTTCATATCTAGTTGAAGTAATAGATTCTGATAACAATATAGAAATGAGTTGCGTAAAAGAAAAAGAAAACATTCTTGAAGTTCAAGCCCAGTCGAGGCATAAGGATCGAACAACCTAGAAATGTTTCATTGATTATACACCGAACTCCAATGGGTATTCTGGTATAAAGCGGCACTATTGTGAATGCGCAAATGGACGTTGGACAATAGGATGTTGTTCACATGTTGCAGCGGTAGTTTACTACTTATCACATGGACAGTATTAATCCAAGATCGTCAGACCTGCAGAGTTACTTAATCGATTGTTCCTTAATAGGGAGCAAACTGCAGTAATAAATTAGGATAGTAAAGATGATTAATTCATACATAAGACTAATTGAACAGAGTATTGAATAGAAAAATTATACAGTAAATGCAACTTGAAGAATAGCAGAAAGTGAAAAAAATGCATTATAATAAAATAATGTGAATTGAATATAATAAAATAATTTTGAAGAAGAAATTCGTTTTTATTACTTTCGAGATCATTACGGCTCTTCATCATTTATAAGGTATTAATTATATGGAAGTATATTAAATCCACATATTGTATGGTTGAAGATTTAGCAAACAATAGTTGAAAAATATTTTAGCCAGCAAATATCTTTGATCCCATCAACTTGTTTTACACTGTCTCTTAATAGACTACAAACAATATAAATCAATTATTCAATTGCCGTATAAATAAGTGTAATTTTTTTGCTCTGTTAATGTTCATTTTAGATAAATAATTGGTCACTCAGAGCTATTTTTTTAAAAACTTGGTATATTTTTTTGTCTAACTTTCGACCACTAATCGTAGTCATCTTCAGGACATACATAATAACAATAAATAGATGTACAACAGCTTATTCTCGTTCAAGGACAAAAGTTCCAATCCAAAAGGTCCAATCCAAAAGTTCCAAAACTAATAAGTTCCAATAACCACGAGTTCCAAAATTATTAAGTTCCAATATCTTAAAGTTCTAATATCCTGAAGTATTTATCGTATCGATAGTCATTTGTATACTTTTTTGTCTGCCAATTTATAGTTATTCGTTACAAATCTGTCAAAATTTTCGGTTAAAATTTTATCTTTACCAAAGTTTAACTGTTTCGACTTTTTACAATTTCTTCATTAAAAATTTTAAGTGATGGATAGCGAAATCATTCTTAAAGGGAAAACGCGATATCTGCACTGTAACGGTTTTTTATATATTAAGTCATTTTCTGGCACCGGAACAAAAATGTATTGGAAGTGTCGGAGGAAAAACCAATGTGGTGCCAGAGCGATCACTGTCAGTGCAGGACGTACAATCTCTGTGATCTCTGCGGATCTCGATGTACATAATCATGCGCCAAACCAAGAAGAAGTTCAAGCTTTGAAAACTTTATGCAATCTCAAAAGGGCAGCTACGGATAACCCTGCAACTCCTCCTACAAGAATTATGAGATTACTGCAAGATTCCTGCTGTTTTGGCCAAGCTCCCTGATCGTTTTAACCTCACAAAACACATTCAAAGAGAAAGGTTGAAAAAAATACCCTCTTACCCTCGAAATATTTGCCAGCTTACTGAAATTCCGGAAAAATTTCGCAAAACGATCTTTGGTGACAACTTTTTGCTGTATGACTTCTACGAGGATACAGATTATAGCTTGGATTGCGGCAGGATTGTTGTGTTTGCGAGCCGTGAAAATTTGAGGGTTTTGTTTAAATCAGCTACTTGGTTTGTAGATGATACATTCAAGACCGTATCATCTATTTTTTTCCAAATGTTCGTTATTATGGGCACAATAAAGCAAGCGCACAAAGGAGTTAAGAGAGATATTGTCCTTCCGCTCGTATATTCACTGTTAGAGTCGAAACGAGAAGCTGCATACAAAAAAGTATTTGAGGTTACAATACTTAAAGCTCGAAGCTTGGGATTCCAGATTCATCCACAGACTGTGATGTCCGACTTCGAACTGGCCATAATAAATGCTACACAAAATACATTAGGAAAGGTTGTACACTTATGCTTGTTCCATCTTTGCCAAAGCGTGTATCGAAAAATACAGGCGGAAGGGCTACAGGAAGCATACAACACTGAGGATGACAGCAGTATTAGAAACGCTGCACGCAATATGTGCGCTCTAGCTTTTGTACCTCCTCAAGATGTGCCACTTTTTTTCGATTTATTTTTGGATCAGATCCTGGAAAAGTTCGTCCATGTAGCAGAGTATTTTGAAGTTATTATACAGAAGATTTTAAGTTTATTGTACAGAGTACTTTAAGGTTAGCATATTTCAAAGAATACTTGTAACACTTTGGTGACGTATGTATGAAGCAGACGCGCCAGAGGAAGGCGTTGAGCAGTGCCGGTTCGTTATGCTCCCGAACTCTGGAACCACTATGAGTCAGTGCTTCAAAAAACAGCTCACACCAATAATTCTTCGGAGGGTTGGCATAACCGTTTTCAAGTTATATTGGGCCGTTATCATCCTAGTTTTTACGCTTTTTTAACCGAGTTGCAACATGAGCAAGGCGACACAGAGGTCATATTGACGCAATTCAATCTTGGAAAAAAAGTGAGAAATGTACCATCCAGTCATTATCAAGACATCGAGGATCGACTATTGGGATTCGTAACACAGTGTCAAGACTATGCTGACGAAAACAAAGAAATGGAATATTTAGCATCTATTCGATAATACTTGCACCTGTAAAATAAAATAATAATTATATTTTTCGAAATTTTTGTATTTTGGACTTCTAGGAGTTTGGAACTCTTGTGTTTTGGAACTTTCGTGTTTTGGAACTTTTAGATTGGAACTACTGTCTTGGACCTTTTGGATTGGAACTTTTGTACCCTAATCGCTTATTCTTTAACAATTCAAATCAAAAATTATGATAATCAAATTTTACATACTATGGACATCAGAGGTCAGTAATCTAAGCACCATTCCAGGAAACAATTCTTAACGGGTTGTCAAAATTACAATGTCGCAAAACTTCCCCCTAGTCATGATTGCACACACTACAATTTTTCTTGTTCTTACTCTCGTAGAGAATAGTGAAAGACTGATGCAATAATGGAGAGCCACGAATTCAAATGGAATATGTGTGTTAGTAAATGTAAACGTGATAAGGAATCTAGTATTCTTCTCTTTCGATATTCTACTTTATTGTTACCGTGTTGAATAATTAGTCATAGATTTGATTCAAAGATTTTGTATCTGTCTGTCTATTAATAGTATTCTTTGTGCATTTTATGTAAACCATTTCTGTTATATTACGTTTGAAACAATTGTTCTCTTTATTTAAAATTATGTATTCATTCCATTTAAAGTCGTGGCCATGATCTATTCTATGTTGGATGACAACTGAATGGTTACTGGTAGCATGGTTAATATTGTTCTTATGTTCCTTTATTCTAGTAATAACTTTCCTCTTAGTTTCGCCAACATAAGACACCTCACAATCCTTGCATTCAATCTTATAAACTAACCCCTGTGTCTCGTCTTTGGAGAGTACATCTTTACCCTTCTTAATAATTCCCATGTTCCTATTATTGTTGAATTTGTAAATAGTTCTAATATTATGCTTTTAATAAATCCTACTAAGGTTTTGTGATAAACTTTCAACAAAAGGGATAATAATTGTGTTGTTCTAATCATAATTCTTTTCTCTTTTATCAGTATTAGGATATCTTAGTTTTTAATTTTTACTATCCTTCTTTTTGCATGTATATCTATAAATTCAATAGGATAATTATTTTTTCTCAAAATCGTTTTGACTTTATAAATATTGTGCGTGTGAAAAGCTTTATCAGAAAGTTTTATAGCTCGGTCTACTAATCCACAAATTACTACAATTTTTTTAAAAATGGGATGTTTAGAAAGAAAATCTATACACCTCCCCGAAGGCGTTGGTTTAGAATACCATACAAAATCGAACTCATTGTTACTGTTTCTTTTAATTTGTAGCTCTAAAAAATTCATTATCTTATTCTCCTCCAGTTCATAAGTGAATCGCAACCTTTCATGGTAAGAATTGAAACATTCATAATTTCTAATACATTATCTTTTGGAACAACCGTAAGAATGTCATCAACATAGCGGAAATAGAAGAGGACATTATAACTTAATTTGCCAAGACATTCATTCTCCAATTACTGCACTACTAAATCTGCAATTGTTGGAGAGATTGGCGACCCCATAGGCGTCCCGAAAGTTTGTTCATAAAATTTTCCACCAAAAGAGAAGCTAGTAGAATTCATGAGGAACATAATACAATCAATGAGTTCATTTTTTGGTTTTTTTATTGCCAAACAAAGTTTGTCATATCGCTTTTCAATTGCCTTTTTCACTATTTCCCTCGGTGCATTAGTAAATGTACCGAGGGTACAAATGATGAAACGTCTAAAGAGATCAAAACATGACCGTCAGGAATTCTTATACCTTCCAGTTTTTCTTCAAGGTCTATGCTATCTTTTACAAAGCTATGTGGTTTCCTTAGATTTTCAGAAAGGAGACCCTGGACAAACTGGGCTACTCTGTATGCAGGACTATTAATAAAAGAAACAATAATCCTTGGTGGATTATCTTTTTTGTGGATTTTTGGTAGTCCGTATGCTCTCGGCAAACACCCCTCAGTTTCCAATAGACAATTATAAGTCTCCTTCCCTATATACTCCATTTTTAACCACCTTCTTGCCATTTCCTTCGTAAATTCTCTAATTCTATTTATAGAATCCCTATCAATCTCCTTGTACGTTTCACCATCACCCAATATTTTCTCCATTTTCCTGAGATATTCTTCTTTGTATAATAACACCACGGCGCCGCCCTTATATACTTTTTTTTACTGGATTTGAAAAACTTCTCAGCCTGCTTAGTATTGTTTAAGACTTTTCTATCATTCGCTGTTGAATGTGAGTTCCCCTTATAAAATTTAACAATTTCATTCGTAAAATCACATCTCAACTCATTAGAAACCTTCTCATCAAACTTATACAAGCTGTTTTAAAATTCCTTTATGATTTCAAAAAAATTAATTCAAATTGTTTAAATTTAGTCTTTCACTATTCTCCACGAGAGTTAGAACAAAAAAAATTGTATGCAATCATGACTAGGGGAAGTTTTGCAACATTGTAATTTTGACAACCCGTTCAGAATTTTGTCCTAGAATGGTGCTTAGATTACTGACCTGTGATGTCCATAGTATGTAAAATTTGATTATTATTATTTTGATGATACATGATACATAACTCAAAACGGTCATTGCGAAAATTTTCGCAAAATTTTTTTGCGATTTTTTTTTTTTAAATGATATAATGTGTACATACATCAAAAGTATACTATTTCATGTGCCACGAATTAGTGTATATTTGTAATTTGAACGTAAATAGCTGATTTCAGATGTTTTTAATTTTTTCAGACCTCGTCCAAATCCTGGAAAAATTTGAGGAAATTACGTTACATACCTTTGTTATTAACAAACATTTATAGAAAAAATCAAAATTTTACCGTGATTTCTTACGGGGAAAATTTGCATGCAAAAAATTTTGCAATATTTTTGCGAATTTAGCGTTCGAAAATTTGCAAATAATTTATAGTAATGTTCCGCAACAACAAGAAGCTGTGTGCAATGTATCAAAAGTTTAGAATAAATAGTTTGGCTGGAAAACCTAAAAAACGAATTTTACAATATATATAATTACTGACTAAATATGGCGGCTACAGACCTGCGAATTTCTAAAAACTTATTTTCTACCAAAAACTTCAATATGGTCAATGCAAAGCTTTATTTGGTTTGGGGGCACTTTCAACATGGAAACTCGGCTATGGCCTTTGCGGCATTTAGATTTTATTTCAAATATATCAATATCAGATAAAAGTTTTTCTTCTTTACAGTGTGAAATGTGGGCGTTGCATTCCCTCCTAATCCAAAACATGCACTATTTATAATATTTATAACACGTTCACTTATTGCCAATAATACTTAAAATATTGTGTGACACTTTTCAAGACAAATCTTCTGGTCTCTTTCTTAAGCCAGCTCTGCAACGTATTTTTCGGACCTAATATTTTCGAGTCTTCCATGGAGACATTTATATGATACTGCTAAGACAGTGCATACTTATGATATTTATTATTGTGCTGATAATAACAACAAAATTGTAAGAGATTCAGTCTATAAGGATCATTTTTATGAGATATTTATTAATATAATACTGTTGCAGTGCAAAAGAAGGTTGTCGGGCGTATTTTTTTTACTTGTTTCTGTGGGACAAGAATAAATCTGAGTTTAAGTTATAATAAATATATCCTACAAACAGCGAATATCCGTCGGGTATCATCTGGACAACGTTCGTGTCTAATTCTATAATACGTATCTCTCTTTTGCTTTCTCGTGGTATTCACGCTGGATCACCAGTTGAAACCGACAGTAGGATATGAATATTTTTTGTCAAATAACTTTGTCATGTTTTACCCGACAACCTGTTTTACTTTTTTGAATTTTTTATTACGGAGTCTCCTCTTCTCTATTTTTTTAGGAAATTTAATCGTGAGACTTGAAATAATATTCTAAAAATACCTATGGTCTGTAACTTGTTTCCATGTTTTTGATAAAGTATACATACTTTATTTTTCTTGAGCATACAACATATCAATAGCCTTCATCAAGTTTTTTCTGTCTACTTCCCTACTCACAACGACCGTTTACTTAAAAATCGAGGTTAGCGATCCAAGCTAATAATCAAGAAAACGCACATAAGCCATTGTAAAAGGGAAAACACATATCTCGTCAAGAATGACATGTTCATCAGCATTCTTTCACATTATTTGGTTGCATGAATATACTTTCTTGGGATTCTAATAATTTTTTCATAAGTCAAAAATCCCACGACTTTCCCTTCGTACGACGATTCCATATGAATCATACAAACCTTTCTTCCCAGCTCTCGAGGAGTAATAAACAAACGTTCCAGATTCCAAGGGAATAGAGAGAAAACAGAAGCATACGTATCACCAGGGCGGGGATAGATACGTGATCATGAATTTTCATTACCTGAGCGTACTGGCGGAGACGGGCCTCCCGTTAAGTATGATGTCCCCCTTCTTGACTCTTTTTCTGCCACAGATGACTTTTAAAATAAGCGTGCCCTCTTTTTCCGCAGTAGCCATAACGGCTAGGAGATCGGAGGCACCAGCCTCGAAAGATACGCCGTGCAAGACCGGAAGGCCCTTCGAGGGCCCTGATGCCTCGATTTCGCGTAGCTGTATATAAGGATGCTGGGCACAGGGCAAAGCCCTCGCCGGGGCGTAAAAGCATTCCTGGCCCATGAGGCCGTAACCGGGATCTATAGGTGCAATGCTGTGCCTCCGATTAGGCTTCCCCGCCTGCAAAATGTTCGCCTCGCTCACGCTTCTCAGCCTCGAATTTTCCTACAGTAACAGCAATTGAAGGATTGCTTATTCATGCACCTACGTAAATAACAGTTTAAAAAAAAGGATATATCTCACAATGCACACAGGTTTCAGGTTTAGTCGAAACATACGAAAATATTCTTATGTTTTTTAATACATACAATATAGGTAGAATGTATCATTCGAATAATATTGGATAGTTTAAAATTATTAAAAGCTTCTAACTATTTTAAAATTATTCACTTGAATGACTCATTCAATGTACATGTTATTCATATTATTGACTAAGATAATTCTATATAGAAACTCAAAAAAATGATATAAACTCATGTACATTATAGGAAAATATTAAATATACGTATTCAAATTTTTACTTATTAAATAAGATTTCATAGAGAGATTAGGAGTGGATTCCTTTTCGTCTTCTCTAGGTATATTTGAAATCATAAAATTGTACGAAAATAAGTGATAGAATTTTCGAAGAAATACCTTAACAGCCAAATGCGAGGGTGCGTGGTGCTCCCTAGTGTCGAGGTGGATGTGATGGCGGAAATCTGGGTCACTTCTCGCAGAACGTATCGCGGAATTAGGATGAGGATGCGAGATACGTCGACCTTCGTCACTAGAGTTATACCCGCTGGAGCCATCGCGGACCCGGGAGGGAGGTAGAACCCGTGGTAAGCCGAATTTCAGGTAGGTGTAAGAATTGTTCGCCAAAGGACTTCGAGGCCCGTAACGCGGGTGTTTTAGGATACTTTGAACAGTTGAGTCTCGCAGTTGAAAATTACCATAGGGCAAAGGAGATTTTTCTGCAGAGCCTAGGGCCGAGTCCGTGAAATCCGAGTTCAAATTTTGCCTGTAGTTCATGAAAAACTTTTTTTTTTATCAAACTTTGATCCGTAATTATATATTGATGAATATTTTTTTCCAATATAGGTCATTTTATCCCAAATCGTTCTGGTGATTCATATTGGGCCTTTTTTTCTGCCTAGAAATTTCTTGAAAGAATATCATTTGAAATTCATTGAACCCTAGCACTTTACGATCCACTCCTTGGTTCACTCAGGAAACAGAAGAACAGTTTTTTTTTTCCCGTCAACACAACAAAATTTGTTAAGACTTGGCGTGAATATTTCAGTGCTGCCAGATTCGTTTCGATGCAAATCCGTATTCAGTATAGCTCAGAGGAGGGGAAATATTCGTACTAATTTGCACACTTCCTTTTCCCAGCGTAATGGCGTAATGGCGTGATGGCGGGAAATTTGAATTACGTCTATAAATTTGCAACCATCACTCCAGAATGCTTCGTGAAAGGCTTTAACTCATTTATTAACTTTTTTAGCTGAATAAAATAGTATTAAAGCAGTATACATTGTATGAATTTATAGACATTTATTCAATCTTCAGCCACAACGGGCTCATAATCGTGACTATAATGTAAATCCGTGCTCTTTCCCAATACTTATAATAAATGATATAAATTGATTTAAAAAAGCTGTTCTACGTAAATGTACTTATATGTCCGATTATTTAAGGGGTTCTTATTGGAAACTGGCTAACCCACAATATTTACTTGTTATTTATATTTGTCATGGGGGGGGGGGTTTGTTTTTTAAGGGCTACAAATGGGAAATAACTTTCCCATTTGTAGCCCTTAGGCTTTGCTGTTTTGAGATTTCCACACAATTTTTAAAAATGGAACAAAACTTTTTTCAAAGTTATACTTTTGCAATATTATGTGCCTCATAGCAGAGATTTCAAACATGTACAAAAGTGAATAGCAGAAAAATGGTGTGTTAGCCGATTTTGAATTATGACTACTCATCTGCTAATTTTTTATCTTGAAATCATGAGTTGTAGATATTACTAACATAAATTGTTACTTATGGGAATTTCATTACTTTTATGAGCATGCAGAAAATTAAAAAGAAAACAAATAAATGATTGTGCATTTTGCATCAAGGGAAAAAATAAATTTCTCACGAGGGTGTAAGTTCTATCCCGGGCCGAAGGCGAGGGATGTATTCATCCGAGGGATAATAGTACATTGTTTACCATCGCGCATTATTGCTGTTCCGAGGACAAGGAAAATAATTTTTCGTCTGAGGCGCTAGCCAAGGAGAGGAAAATATCGTTCTTGTCCGAGGATCCAAATGCGCCAAGGTTAACATAAGATTTTGTCCGTCAACGGGTAGAAACGCGATTTTTAACGCAGCGAAAACGAGCGTTTTCTGCCTGAAGACGTACAGATTTGTTTTTTTCCATGGTGAAAACGATTTTTGTTTTAGAAGCATGAGAAGAAACTGGTTTTCGCCCGCAAAGCGGGCAAAAATGTAGGCTTTTTCGACCGCTATGATGAAAAATATGTTCATCAAAAGAATATACACGCGCGAGAAAAATAATTGCGAAATTCGTTCCAAAAATAAAAAAAATCAAAAGAACTTTCATTTATATTCCCGAAGTTGGAGGAAAAATCATTTCGTACGATCCTCCATTTATTGTGCAAATTAGAAGTATTTGCAGCATCGGACATTCTGGTTTCATAGACGGGACACACCGTTTATTTTATTTTACCGAACGATGAATACTTCCTCACTCATTGTGTACCCATCCTATTTAAGGGAAATAGAGAATTTTTGCAAACATCCAGTTATTTCGTGAATATACAATAAGAATAATGAGATGTTTTCGACCGCATTGTCTGCTTCTAAACACAAAAGAACCCAGGTACCTGAGCGGTTCCTGAAGGAATTTTGATACACGTGCACCTTACCTTTTTTATCTTTTTTACTTTCCTTCCTACCTTTTTCCCGGCTTTTTTAAAACTCCATTGTATATTAATGGAATGACTGAAATTTATCTGAAATATTTTATTTCACTTTTATGTGGTTGAGACAAAATTAGAAAGCGGATATTCTTCATTTAGTGGAATCGGTGTGCGTCAATCTGATAGTCACAGGTAGTATATTCTATGGAATACTGAATATTTGATGTTTCTCAAAAACTTATTTTTAGAATAGTTTCGGTACTCCAAGTAAACGAAATGAAGGAATGAATTAACCCTGGGATCAGGAAACTCCTGGAATGAACTTCATTTCATTCAGAATTTTTTCCATCTTCTAAATGATGGGATTATTCACTCCCAGCGTCATTCATTCCACGAAAAAGTGGAGAATGCCCAACCCTACTCTCCGTGAAGATGAATCAAAGGCATGATCAGCCCACCTGACTCAGACGTACATACGTCTGATACATAAAGTTTCTACTTTTTTACGTCATTCACAAATTACTGATTTCCCCGTTTTTCAATATGGTACACCTAGACTTCAGTCTCATGAATATTTCGTAAAATTTCGACTGCCGAGTTGAACTCAGTGACACAATATCTACATAAATCAATTATTCTGGTTGGCACGAAAAGTAAATTTTGTTCGGCGAGATTTTACACTGATACCCTTCCTGCAGTCCCTTCCCCACCACGAAGTATTGGTGCTAGGCGACTAAAAGAAGCATCAATCGTGTATTTTTTGCTGCTAATACCTAATCTGTAATAAAATTTGAAAAAAATCAACGAATTTTTTTTTGCAAATTTTTGATTGCAAAATTAGCCGAAAAAACAATTTTTTCTGAGGTTATGTGAAAAACTGTCACCAATATTGTGATTCTTACCACAGATTCGGATTCAGCGACCTAAAATCCATAGAAATCGATTAGTCAGGTTGGCAAAAAAAGTCATTTTTGTTCGGCGGGATTTTCCACTTATACCCTTCTTACAGTCTCTCTCCCACCGCAAAGTTTGGGGGCTAGTGGACTAAATAGAGCGTTCCTTACTTTTTTTGCTGCTGAATGTGAATCTGTAGTCAAAATTTTAAAAAAATTCACGATTTTTATGTACGAATTTTTTAATGAAAAATTAGCCAAAAAAACGTTTTTTGAGGTTATGTCAAAAACCGTCACCAATCTTGAAATTTTAACTATAGATACGGATTGAGTGACCCAAAATCCAGATGATAGGACTGCCGTAGTCTGTAGCACATTCCACTTTTTTTGTGGGGCTGTGTAACTTTCACTTAAATCAGATAGCATTAAGTACTAGGGGACAATAAGCTGGTGAAATTTCAAATGCGAAATACATGTGTTTTTTTCGCATGTTTTACTCAAAACTAGACAGAGTTTGTACACATGATAATAAGTGCATCAGTATATTTTTTTAGATTTGAAGATTTTTGGTTATGATCATGCTGATGGCCGAGTGCCGCACTGTTGGAATGTTAATTATTTTAATACACTTCCATAAATTAATAAAGCTGTATGAAAAATAACAAACTGTGATAAAAAGAGAATTATTAACAATTTTTTTAAATAATACACAAACATTAAGTCTATAGAGAGTTTATCGGACATGCTCAGGTTGTATATTGTATCCCAATCATCAACACTATGCCTAAATTAAAAAAACTCCAATGCATAAAACTATATCCATAGTACATTTTGCATCTAGGAAACATAAATTTCTCGCGAGGGTATAAGTTTTATCCTGAGGGAGAAATTTCTTTCTTTCCATGGTGCAAACGATTTTTTTTTAACGTAGCGGGAGAAAAAGTCGATTTTTGCCTGCGAAGCGGGCAAAAAAGTAGGCTTTTAGACAGATATGATAAAAAATTCATTTATTTCTGTAAGATTTTCACATCAAAAAACACGTTCTTTGAAATTCATAAACATGTACGTTGAATTCGTAATACAAATATAATTTTTTAATGGATATGGGTCATTTACTTGATTGACTTTTTTTTCTTATATGTGTTATTTTTAAATAAAAAAATGTTTATTGGACGTTTTAAACTTATGCTATACACCTTTAAATGCATATTATCTTAAAAGAAATAACATTGTCCACATGTGACATTGGCCTCAGTTGTCGAAAATTTTGAATGAGTTATTTTGCAATTTTTGAAGCCTGCAGTAAGATAGAATAAAGTCAATAATCAAATTGTGTGTGTTTTTTTTTTGCAGTTTAAACAAAATGTGCATGGAATGTTTATCAAATTTGGAAAACCAGTAAATAGATAGTAATATACTTGTATATAAATATTTTATATACAAGTTTATCGAAATCCACAAACTGATTTGTTAAAGTTCAGAAACGTTCATGAAACTTTAAGAACACCGTTCATTAGCAGTTTAACATGCGTTTATGTGAAAAACTTCCAACACAAATTTATTTAAATCAATACGAAAATTTCTAACAGTGAATTGCGGAGTAATGTTGTTTTGAAAGCCAATTACATGATCATAATAACTATAAAAAAGACTAAAAAAACTTATTACTGTACCTTATACTATATATGAAAACTCTACCAAGTTTTGTGCAATGTAGCAATAAACCGTGTTATAAAAAATTCTTAAAATTTTGAAGTTCTGATATATTCAATAGAGGTGTGCGGGAAGATGAATTTGTTCAGTCGGGACGGGACGGGAAATTTCTCGATGTTTCGGGACCGGATCCCGAAATTCAGGATTTCCTCAGAAGTTTTGTCTCGCTGATTTGCTTACCTCCTCACACGACCCACGCACTTCAGCCCCTTGACCGAGCATTTTTCGCTCTTTTGAAAACCTACTTCAAGGCTGCTGCCAGCACTTGGGTTCAACAACACATCGGCAGACGTCTTACTCGATACCAACTTGGACCTTTGCTTAACCCTTAAAGCGCCCATGGGGTACCAGGGTACCCCATTTCATTTTCGCGCGATTATACCGAAGCCACCTTTATGAATTTGGGTTCTGTGGCGCTATCTAGTGTTAGTTGAAGATCTCTTCTTTCAATCGACACAGTTGGCAAGTGGCTGCGTTGATTATTTCAGCTTCGGCATTCGCGGGAAGCTGTCAATGTCTCGTTAGGGGTCTCTCAATACCCCACATGTCGCTTTGCGTAAATTATCGAAAAAATTGTCGAATTTTTTTTTGTCGAAATATATTGTGTGTCCGAGTGCAAAAAGTGTAGGTATTGAAAAAAAAGTACCCGGAATTTTTTTCAACTGCTCGTTCCTAACACATACACACTTTTATCAGATGGCGTATAATCTGCTTAGTGGTCCCATGCGTGAAGCGCTGTTAGACAATGAAGGCGAAGATAATTTTGGGGGTAATGTTTCTGATAATGAAACAGACCACGTTTCCGAACAGTCTGAAAGTTCATCACATTATTCCGAAGGAAGTGACTCCGACAGTGAGTTGGAAATTGCTAACAAACAACCGTCCAATCGCAATGCCCGAGGTCAACCTGTTTCCAAGTGGAAAGGGAAAAATAGCTTCACATGGAACACAAGTGCTCCAGGAAGAAAATCAGGTACGTGCCGAATGTTTCTGTTGCATCTGTATGTATGTAAGTATGTATGTATGTGTAGTATAATTCTCGTACCTGTGCTGTGAAGATTGTGTAAAGAGCTGCAACTACGGGCAAAGAATTCATATCATGCGAGATAAATGCGTAAGAAATTAATCAACAAATTTATTGTGTATGTGAATATTGATTTTTTTACCGATTCAAAGTTTCAAGAACGAATTACTTGTACATAATCTATTCCAGAAGTAACAGAATATAACATACTATTCACATTACAAATTGTTTATTTCTATTATTATTACTAGTTATCCATGTTTACATTATTTGATAATAAATTGAAAATAAATTATGAAATAAATTAAAACCAAATAATGAATAATGAATTATTGATAAATACATATATTGCAAATTATTATATAATATATAATATATAATAAATTATTAACTATTAAGTAAATGAAAAATAAATAATATTAAAAATCAACATATATTATAATAGTATGAATGGAAAAAATTAAAAAAATGTATAATATAATGAAAAATAAAAATTATTGATAAATTATACATAATAAATGAAAAATAAATTAACAAACATTTTTTAGCAAACAGAAACAAATGTGGGGTAGTCATGATAAAATCAGTACTATTGCATTTTATTTAGAGAAATAATATCTGAATTATTATTGCGTGGAAAATGGTTTTTAAATCGTTCTTTCAAATTTTACATTTTTTTTCCTATTTTTCCATTTTCCAGATCGCCAGGGAGCTAATGGGCAAAATATCGAATTCGGCCCAGCAGGAGCTGCTGTTGATGCTCAAAGTATTTCGGACTATTTGGATTTTCTCTTTGATAAAGACATAGTTGACTTGATAGTGAAATATACGAATTTAAAAATTGAAGATGTTTGCGCGCACATGATGGCTAATGATCGTGAGCCGTCTTATTACCATATCTTCACTACAGCTACAGAGTTAAGAGCTTATTTGGACCTCCTGTACTATTCTGGTTTATGGAAGTCTTCGATAGTTGACCTGAAGTTTTTGTGGGCTGCATCGAATGGTGTGACAATTTATCGAAGTACATACCATGTCTTATCATCGATTCACATTTCTCTCAACCTGCCTACGTTTCGATGAGAAAGCGAAAAGACCTGAAGGAGTCCGATTTGCACCGATAAAGGAGCTGTGGGAGTTGTTCATTTAAAACTGTCAAAAGTACTATACACCAAGTCAAAAATGTACATTAGATTAACAACTTCTTGGATTCAGAGGACGTTGTGCATTTAGAATGTACATTTAATCAAAACCTGATAAATACGGATTGAAAATCGTGACTTTGAACGATGCTGCAACTTCTTACTTGGTGAGATTTTTTGACAATAAATAGAAAAATGTACTATATTTAACAGCAATGTGTAACTTATGCACGATACACTGATTTCAGATTAACGGGATCCCATACTTGGGGAAAACAATGATTCAACCGAGAGGAGTCCATTTGCGAATATTTTTTTCGATCTGTCACGACTCCCATCCATGCTTCTGGACGCATTATAACCTGTGACAACTGGTTTACCACAATCCCTCTGGTTCGTCGCATGCTGCAACCTGAGTATGGTTTGACCATCACCGGAACTGTGCGTAAAAACAAGAGGGAAATCCCAAAAGAGATGAAAGAGCCCGCAGAAGATCCTCCTAGTTCCAAATTTTGCTACACTAAAGATATGACTTTGGTTTCCTACTCACCAAAAAAGCACAAATTCGTTCTTTTGTTGTCTTCGTACTTATCTACGTCTGAAACGACAGACGGAAAACCTAATATAGTTTTACACTATAGTGCAACCAAGGGTGGGACCGACTGTTTTGACCAACTCTGCCATGCGTACACAGTCACGAGAAGAACTCTCCGATGGCCCATGAGATTTTTTTTCGGCATCCTTGACCAAGCAGCTGTAAATGCACGGATTCTATTCAATTGCCAAAAAATGAAAGAAGGAATACAACCAGTTTCTGCAATCGAATGTCTCCAGTCTGTCTACGTTCATCTTGTTACTCCTCATCTTCAGGAAAGGTATGCCAACGTAAAGATCTGCAAAGACATCATGACAGGAATTACGAGTATTCTTGGTAAAGATCTGCTCTCAAATGAAAATCCACCAACATGTCAACTACCAACCAAAAAAAGGTGCTTTGTGTGCAGCAGAAAAGATGATAAGAAGACTCGAGAAGCTTGTTACTCGTGCCGTCGTCCGCTGTGTCTAAAGCATCGATTTTATATGTGCCAAGACTGTGTCGGTATAGATTAAGGCGCTTTTTATGCATAATTCATTCATTTCCTATATTTTTCCGATGATTTGTATTTAAAAATAATAAAATGGCATGAAAAAATAATGGGATAATCATTTCAAAACCTTCCTTTCACTTTCCATGCAATGACCGACTTCAGATTGTCGAATAAATACCTTTTTTCAAAGCTGCACTGGAGCGATTTTTTTTATCTTGAAGAACTATGTTTTTGAAAGTTAGAGGTTAAAGTTTCAGGTAAAAATCTAAAAAATTGACCGAGTTATGAATTTGTTGCAAAAAAAAGTCATTTTTCATGTTTTGCTACTAATTTAATTTTTCTCACAAGACCTAAAAATTTTTTGAAGGCTAAAACATTATCTACGCTTTACAAGAACATTTGAAAAGTATTCAGTATTTTTTTCAAATGGATATAACGGATACTCGCTATGCAATCTGACATTTTCGGACTGGGGTACCTCAGGATCCCACATGGTACTTTATGTGATTATGACATAGCATGGCGCTTTAAGGGTTAATGAAGCTTGGAGCAAGTCAGCCACTGTTGGAAACGGAACTTCCGGATTCTCCGCAACAGGAATTTTTCCATTCAACATGAACGCTATTCCTGATCACTTCTTTGGGGTCTCAGATGCAATGGAGGCAGAAGACATTGCTTATACAGATGAAGAGACTCCACTCGCAATCCTACTAGAAAACCTTCGAGGTCAAGCCAACTGGGAATCCGGAAAAACTTTGCCCAACTCTAGATCTAAATCTTCAACATCAATCCTGAGAAAAATCAATCCACTTCCACGACTTTCAGGTCTGAAAACTGTGACACGTCGTTCAAGTGGGAAAGCGAGTCTTCTCACTTCACGAGAAAATCGTGAGCAGCTCAAAAAAAAAATTGAAAAAAAAAGATTCGATAAAAAAAATAATCGCGAAAACCCAAGAGCGCATAAAGTATTTACTAATTGTAAGCGTGAAGACTTCAAACTACAAATAATTTTTTTGTCAAAAGTTGAATATACACTCAGCGCTTGCCATTTGATACATCTCGGGTCTTATGTATCAAATGGCAAATGATTGTTTTGGGGATTGTGAACGCTCGAGTTCTCGAAGAAATCAGAATAAATCTGAATAAAGCTGGAGCAATCGCCTTTCTCTCAGGTCCGTATCGTGCGCGTTAGTTCTCTTGACTTTTGTGGAAATATATTTGTTGAAGTAACGCCGTCTCGATCCGTCTCTGCTTTTTAACATATTTTAGCATAACCGTCAGGCATGATGTCGAGAATCCGTCAGTTAAGCGGAAACCAATTCGTTTTGTATCAATTGGCAAGTGCTCAAATGGCAAGCGCTGAGTGTATTATTATCTACCTTTTAAATGCGATAATAAGGCATTCTCAAACAATAACTGTATTATGTGCAACGTTTATTTAACATACTTTAACCTGGTCCATCTCTCCCTCACAAGTTCATCTATCCTCCAATTTTTTTTTTTTTTTTTTTGTAATGTAGTGCATAACTACGTGTGTTGTTTTAGAAACTTGAGCAATGCATGGTTTTGATCCAAAGGGTTGAAATGCAAGCTTACACTGCCTGGAATTTTTTCTTGATGTAAATTAACAGCTTGAAAAACAAAAATTTAAAAAATCGTCCATCTCTCCTCCACTTACCCTATAGTACATTATAGTTTCCCATTAGATTTCGCAGGTATTCCCGGAAATGAATTCATACATAGACAAAGGCTAAAGGTCAATTACAGACCGGATAAAATAGGATTCGAGTGTGATTCTCTTCCTATTTTACACTTGAAGAAGAATTATATCAATGAAAAAGATCTAGGGAAATCGACAGTCAAAGATGAAAAAGAACCGGAATTATTTACGGGAAATAGTCGATTTGATTTTTCTCACGTTGTGAGTATAGAGTCCCTGTGAGATTAAAAACAACCCATTTAAATACAGGAGTAATTATGTCAAAAGAAATCCAAGAAGGCGTGTATTTGGCTGCGAGTTATGTCCCTGTCGATAATAATTCAGAGGCTCCAGTATCAATTTTGAATATTCTTGAGACCAAAGTAAAATTTGACTTGTCAACCGTCGAAGTTGAGCAAGTCGAAGAGCAAACAAACCTGAGTAGCATGCATCAAATTAGCACTAATTGTGGTTCAAATCGATTTGAAAAATTGAGATCCCGCTTACTGTTGGATCATCTAAATCAAGAGGAAAAAGATTTGCTTTCCACAAAGTTAGCATTCACGCAAAAGACGTTCCGAAAACGCCTTTATTAGCATCAGGGCAACATTACCAATATAATAGGATGCCCATGGGTCTGGAAAATTCGCCTGCTGCTCAAACCAAACTCATGTCTGCCGTTTTGACGGGTGTTGAAAGTTTGCGATGTCAAGTGTATCTCGATGATATTATTGTGTTCGCGGAAAATTTATATACCTACTCTAACCGACTGAGAGAAGTTTTTGAAAGGCTATCTGTGCACAACCTCAAGTTACAGCCGGATAAGTGCGAATTTTTGAGAAGCGAGGTCATGTATTTGGGTCACTTGATAACAGAATCGGGATTAGGGCCTGACCCAGCAAAGATTAGGGCTGTCACACAATTTCCAGTTCCGAAATCACAGAAAGACATTAAATCGTTTCTGGAGTTTACTGGATGTTGTCGGAGATTCATTGAAAATTTGAGTGAACTCGCAAAACCTCTAACAAAGTTATTGAATAAGGATGAACCTTTCAATTGGACAAGTTTACAACAGCATTCCTTTGGGGTCTTGAAATCTAAACTCGCGATCGAACCGATTTCACTATACCTCGATTATACTAAGCTATTTTCTATTACAACAGATGCCAGGAAAATCGCATCAGGAGCCGTTTTATCTCAAAACATAGACGGCAAGAAATTGCCTATTGCGTACGCGAGTAGGACTTTGAATCTTGCTGAATCCAATTATTCCACGATACAAAGGGAACTTTGGGGATCGTATTTACCGTGAAACACTTCACGCCTTATCTTTGCAGTCAAGAATTTTTTATTTTTACAGACCACAAACCATTACAATGGCTAAACAGTATGGAAAATCCCTTGGGCCATATAGTACATAGGCTGAGCATCGTCTTTATTCGGTACCGGAAAAAATGACTCCAACATAAGCGTGTAGTAACAGCCGAATAGCAAGCAGTGGCGTATGATACTATATCTGTATATATAGATATACTATATATATAAATATATACATAGATATACTAATGATGTGAAAAGTTGTCGTTCGGCTTTACAACACGCTCCTATGTTGGGGTCACAACACCATATTGAATACTCAGCTGATATACTTTATGGTCTAAGGAAAATCCTAGTTCAAGATTGTTCAAATAGAGGAAGGAATTGAGCGATCACAATTTCGTTATTAAAAATACCCCAGAGAAAATTAATGTACAGGCTGATGCACAAAGTCGAGTAGTTGTTGAAGAAGAAAATATGAATAACAAAAAATCAATACTGAAATTAGAAATATTGTTAATGATACTCTCACAGAATCATATTCCGATTTTTTCGAGAAAAGACGAACGACAAGTATTTGTAACGATAAAATTGAAGAATGTAACGAGTCAATATTCACAGTCAAAGATAACTATGCAATTTGCGTTCCTGCCAATCTTGAATTCAAAAGTACTATCGAGTCAGAGTTCAGATAGAAATTCATACATTCAGAAATATAAGGATCTCAAAAGCCAAAAGTAGATGACGTCATAAATATCAAAGGCTAAGTAAAAGAAATTTTCTATTTAATTATCGAGGAGAATTATTGGAATTCAACAACTTACCAGGATCTATATCAAAATTTTGTCACTCTCAGAAACCTTTTGAAGAAACTCAATCTGAAATCTGTTACCATGCCCAAATGTAGTATAGGATTTGAGAAATCGAGATGGAAGAAAGTTAGAGCGATGTTGCGTTTCATTTGTCGACATTCGGGCATTTCTTTTCGTATCTTCTCTAATGTTATCGTTAAGCCCGACGAAAATCTGTTACCATGCCCAAATTTAGTAGAGGATTCCCACTATAATCGAGGAATATCATACTTATTCTGCATCTGGGCACAGTGAGTTCCACCGAACTTACCAGCGAATCAGGTGTCGGTTCACTTGGCCACGCATGAAACGAGACATCAAACAATTTATTAAACCTTGCCGATTATGCCAACAAAACAAGGGATTTCGAAAAAAGAAGAAGGAACCTATGCAAGTAACTACGACTCCGACAAAAGCATTCGAACGAATTTCACTCGATGTTGTCGGCCCTTTACCAGTGACTGGAAACGGAAACAAATATATTTGAACACTGCAGGATGACTTGACGAAGTTCTCACAGGCCTATCCTGTTCCTAATCATGAGGCTGTAACAATAGCCCACATATTCACCATGAAATTCATTTGCAAGTTCAGGATTCCAGAGATGATTCTGACAGACCAAGGCCAAGATTCCATCTCAGATATAATGAAAGAAATCGCTTAATTATTCAAGATCAAACAATTCAGAACTACGGTATATAGGCCGTAAACAAATGGCGAGTTGGAGCGCACTTATTCCACGTTAGGAAATTATCTCTGTCATTACATGAATGTTGACCAAAATGATTAGATCATTAGGTAGATTCTGCGATGTTTTCGTACCATACAACCATCCACACTTCAATGAAATTTACTTCACACGAATTGGTTTTTGGAACTAAGCTAATTATCCCGACGTCGTTGACGAAGGAGACAGAATTTAAATACTCGTACGATGATAACGTAGATGATCTTACACTGAAACATAGAAAATCTTTGGAGATCGCAGGCGAAAATCTTACACGGAAAAAAGATTCGCTGCTACAGCAGAATAATTGCTGTGTCAGCGAATCTGATTCATAAAATATGGCACAACGGAAATGTTTGTTGCATCAACGAATCTAGTTTCGTAAGGTTTTTCTGTTAAGCTTTTTTACACAATCTGTTTCACTAGTGAACTTTTTCAGCTGAGCTAACGAATCTAATTCGCTCGACGAGAAACCGTTTTTCGTTAAGCTACCACGTCTGTTGCGTTAAACAAACGTTTTAGTTTCACAAAACTCATAAATCAGAATTGTTGATCAGAAAAAAATGTAGCTAACGAGTCGAATTTGTATGTCACTTCTGAAATATTCCACAAAGCCAACAGATTGGATTCGTTGGTAGAGCGATCGAGTTCTACAAAGGAAATAGATCGAATCACAGTAAAATTTTGGGTTTTTTGAATATCTTACGAGATCTCAAGAAATCCTTTACTCATTTCTACATCAAGCAATATTATCTGAAAAATGAGACTCATAATTTCCTTTTTAATAATTTCATCACCTCCAAAAAAAAAAAGTAAATTCAAAAAACTGAAAACGGCAAAACTTCATTATCAGTGGCGTAACTAACGCCCCCGCAGGCCCAGCAATGCGGGGGGGGGGGTGCCAGTAAGTCATAGGCGCCTGTATGCTAATAAACATAGCTGGTAAATTTTTTAATGTATTACACCATTGTCGAGAGATGATTAAGTTTTGCACATTATAATCAAATAATGATGCTCCAAGAATCAAGTTCATTAGTCCATTTATTTAATGTATGCAATCGATTGAATTGACAGTTGCTCGTGTGATTCAACAAGTAGTTATTAAAAAAAATGATTATCCATTTGATTTTTTGCAAAAATGGTAGAAATTTTTATGATTCATTGTAGTCAGAAAGCAAGCCTCTATATGCTTTGCAAAGGGTACAAGAGTTCTTGCAAAATCTGAACATTAATTTGAAAAGTTGTCAAGGATAAGCGTATGATGAGGCTCGAGTAAAGAGTGGAATAGATAAAATGGTTGTCAAGCTCTTCTCGAAACAATCCCGCCTAAAGCTGATTTTGTTTATTGCAGTGTTCATAACTTGAAGCTTGCATTACAAAATTACATCAAAGAAATGCAGGCTCTTGAAAGTTTTTACAGAAAAATAAAGAGATACACGTTTATTTTAGCAAAAGCTTGCTAAGTGGACAATCTTCAATAAAATCCATGTTAACGATGAGAATCGTGTGGGTAAGAAAACGTTAAGAAAATTGTGCTCAACAAAGTGGGCTTCTTGGTATGATTCATTAAATTTTAGTCCTGTCGAACTTCATTTCACGTCAGTCATACACGCAGTATCCAAAATAATTTTGACATCAAAAAGAAAAGTAAAAATCGGAGAAGCATCAAATATTCAGAACATGTTTAATTGGGCAGAGATAATTGTTCTGCTTGTTTTCCAATGCAAAGTCATACACAGTAAAAATTTAGCTTTGACAAGTTTACAAAAACTTCAAATAAGATTAGAAGATGCTTGTAATTAAACACTTGAAAAGGTAAAGATCGATTCAAAAAAAAAAAAAAAAAAAAAAAAAAAACACACATAATAGAATAGAAGTTGAAGATATTGCCACAAATTGGTAGATCGGAATTTCTTTCTCTCATTCGAACGTTCTCGAAAAGTGAAGAAATATCGGGAGGAGCTCTGTAATGATTATATATTTGTTGATTCATTCCAAAAATTTAAGACTCCTGTTTTCTATGCATTTTTAGATGTTTAAACTGCTCAAAACGAGAATGCTTTGTAGGAGTCAAAAAAATTAGAAACAATTAGAGGTTTCTCAATCCGGAAAAATACTTTCCAATGGGTGACGACGAAGAAGCTTCTGAATATGTCAAAAAATTATGTCATAAATACATAAAATTTTCAAAATTTTGGAGTAGATGAATTCATTTGTTTCGAATAAAAAAAAACCTTTATCGATTTCAGATAAAGCCTGAATGATGTTTGTTGACTAGCAAATATTAACATAAAATTCACGAAATGTGTGCATTCTGTTTATATTTTAACTACCGATTTCTTTTCTTCAGATAAGCGTTCTTTCTTCAAAATAGAAATTTATAAGGACATGTTTACGCACTCTTCATGAGTGAAGAGCGTTCAGGTCATCAATCTATTCTGAGTATTGAACGTGAACTGCTAGTAGAATTGGTTCGAATGGAATAGTAACGTATTATGTTGGTAACAAAAAACGTTGTGGTTTTTTCAACTGGTAGTTCGCTGTAGCAAAAAAAAATAATAATCTTAAGGTGAAACGATGATTGAAACCGGTACATATTTAGAAAAATTGAGTACTCTGAAATTCACCAAAACTCATACAGCCTAGAAGGATGATGCGTTGCACAAACAATATAAATTGAAACTTTCCGAAAAAATTCATACTGATCTATGTGTATGTTCTTAAGCGGCAGAAAAAATCATGAAATATTAAAAACTGTTACATGAATAAAAAATTACTCAAAACAAAGTTACTAGCAATCTACAGATACTTCTATTTAAATTCAAGTTTTATGAATAGGTGCCGTTAAAATGTTGCGGGGGGGGGGGCGCACGCTTGCTTAGTTACGCTACTCTTCATTATTAATGTCACTTTTTATTTCAAAATAGTATATTGATATCATATTTTATATATTTTATGAGAAATAAAATTATTTTAATTCCTAATCTGTCGATACGTTTCCTATTAAATAAAGTTTAATTTCTAAAATCCTTTGAAAAACAAGCATTTTTTTGAATCCTAGAAAAACTCCTTACATATTGTTTTACAAAAATAGAAAAAATTTAAGAATAAACATTGAAATCAAAATTTTTTTTCGATTAACAACTATTGATTTTTTTATTCCTACATCAAGCAATAGAATCTGAGAAATAAGACTCACAATTTGCTTTTTAGGAATTTCAGCACCTCAAAAAAAATGAATTCCAAAAAATTTATAACAGCAAAACTGTTATCTTAAGTTCATTTTATATCATAAGATAGAATATTGTTATGATATATATATATATGTATATTTTATGAGAAATCTAATTATTACCAATTCTTCCATGTCAAGGCACACATCATTTAATGATTTTCAATTCCAAAAATTTTTTTGAGTGAATAAATGAGTCGAATTAACGATTTTTCCTAAAATATGGAGCTCGCAATTCCATTCGTTCGTTTATTTGGACATTTTTTCGAAAAAATCGGTGTCCCAAATTAATAGGGCCACTAAAAAAAAATTCAATTTTTTTGAAGAATAATAAATAATTCGTAAAGTAATGTAATTTAAAATATATAATATTAAAATTTAACTTGTTACATGTCATAAAATATATGTACTAACTATATGTACAAAATAAATATTGTGCGTGAATTCCAAAAGTAATTTTCAGTTGTGTTTTTCTTTTAATTTAAATTTTTCCCAAGGAATTTTTACATACATACTTTCCCACATTCTTTATAGAGATTATCGACGTATTTTCCCTATTTTAAAAGTGCACATTCCCACAATATGTTCGAAATAAATATTTCTCCTATTTTTATTGCGGGGATTCCCGTAAGTAGCGGGAGTTCCCGGGTTTTTCCCGCTTTACCTGGCATGTATAAACAGGCTTCCGAACGCATTTTTGGCCAGTTCAATTGTGCTTGTGCGTTAATAACATTCGAGGAACTAAAACAAATATGGGAAGAGGGAAGGCATTGTCTGCAGAAGAAAAAGCGTCAATTGATGCGTATGAAAAATGTGGGAAATCACAACGTGAAATAGCGAAGCTTATGAACCGATCGAGAAATGCTATTTACCTGTATGTAAAGAATAGAAGTAATGAAATAGTTAAGAAGAAACGTGGACCATGGCCAAAGCTCTCAGATCGTGACAAACGAAAAATAGTTGCCGCCGCCTCGCAAACAACTAAGGGGTGCAGAAGAATAAAAAATGAAGTGGCTCCTCAAGTGTCCAAAAGTACAGTGCATCGAGTATTGAAGGATTCCCCAAATTTAGTATGTGAAAAAATGCAAAAAGCGCCTAAACTGAAACCTCATCATATGCAGGCACGCTACAATTTTGCAGAAGAGAAGCTGCATTGGACGCACGAATGGTCGAAGGTACATAGACAGTGCATTTTTTCTCATAATAAATAATTAGTTCCTTCAAGCCTATGTAATTAAAGCTTGGGTCTTTTACTTGCTTTTCAGATTATCTGGTCTGACGAGAAGAAATTTAATTTAGATGGTCCAGACGGAATGCGTTATTATTGGCGTGATCTGAGACATGAACCTCGTTATTTTTCAACCCGAAACTTTGGAGGCGGTTCCGTCATGGTATGGGGGGCATACAGCGGTTTTGGAAAAGTGGCCTTAGCTTTTATTTCCCATAAAATGAAAAGCGAAGATTACCAGGCAGTGCTAGAAGAACATCTCAAGCCCTACCTTCGACGTTTCCGCTCTGCAAAATTGACTTTCCAACAGGACAACGCAGCCATACATGCGAGGAAGTCTACGAAGGATTGGTTGGCAAAGTCAAAGATCCCCGTACTCGCGTGGCCAGCGGTTTCTCCAGACCTTAACCCAATGGAAAATGTTTGGGGCATGATGGTACGCGATGTGTATGACAACGGAAAGCAGTACACAACGGTCGCAGAGCTGAAGGAAGCGATCAAATCGGCATGGAACAACGTCACCGCGAAAAGTCTCGAAAATCTTAATAAATCGATGGTTAAGCGAATGAAAATGGTATTCAAAAATGACGGAAATACTATTAATTACTAATTATGTGAATAAAATCTTTTTGTATGTATGAACTTTGTTGAATAAATTGAATTCTTTCGGAAAAATTGAATTTTTTTTTAGTGGCCCTATTAATTTGGGACACCGATTTTTTCGAAAAAATGTCCAAATAAACGAACGAATGGAATTGCGAGCTCCATATTTTAGGAAAAATCGTTAATTCGACTCATTTATTCACTCAAAAAATTTGGTGCATTTTGTTCCAATAGAAAAAAAAATTATCCTTAAAAAATAGGGTGGCCCTAAAAATATGGGACACACTGTATATTTTATGAGAAATCTAATTATTACCAATTCTTCCATGTCAAGGCACACATCATTTAATGATTTTCAATTCCAAAAATCCTTAAAAAAACTAGCTATAATTTGAATCCTACAAAAATGACTGCTATATTTTTTTCATAAACTTGGAAAAATTCAACAATAAATAATAAAATTATACCCTAGCAAAGGCGTGGATTGAAAAAGGTTTGGAAAAGGATCCTTAACGATCTTTTTCCAATTCTTTTTTAATGACTTTACAATCCATTTTCGAAAACTGTTTTGGATCGCGTCGAAATCCATTTTTTATCGTGTCATGATGTGAAATGTCAGATTTCTGTTACATTTTGACGTAACTATAAATGGTTATTATTTATTCTATATCAATTTATATATTTAGCATTATTTTGTTTTTAACTAATTTGTACATAATAACTATCGATAGTTGCGTCAAAATGAAAGAGCATCTTTAATTTTACATCATGACGGAAAAAAATGCATTTTGACGCGATCCCAAACGGATTTCGAAAATGGATTGTAAAGTCATTGAAAAAGGATTGGAAAAGGATCGTGTTCAATCCGCGCCTTTGCTAGAGTAATCGAATAGTTCGGTCGAATTATTTTGTCGGGTAAAATATGACGATAAGATTTGACCGTTATTCTTTTCTGTAAAAAACAGAGGCGTGGTGGCATTCCACGCATTTCGCCAATGGCAATGCAAGCTACGACCGAATCGACCACTCGCTTACGATCGTGTTCTCGCGCGCCTGCGCTTTTTCGCTCCCGGTCTCGTTCGGCCTTCACGAAAATTCAGTCGCTTTCCCCTCTGGCCCCGGCCCCCCTGGCCATGCGATTTCCGACTTTCCAAAAGCTACCACTGCACGGAACTGGCGCTACTAGTGCGCAGTGGCACCGGCTTTGCCATGTATACCTATATTCAATATCTTAGCCTTCCCCTGCCTCCTACCACGTAACTTTGGGATGCCTCATGCCTTTGAACGTGTCAGAAAATGACAGCTCGCTCGCCTCGTGATATTGAAAAGAGAAGGGAAGTTTTTCGTGAAACCCGTTTAGAAAAGCACCGTGGCCCGTGGGTTTTAAAAAATTTTTCACAACCGGAAATAGTACATTTCGCATCTAGGAAAAAAATAAATTTCTCACGAGGGTGCAACGATTTTTTTTATCGTAGCGGTTTAAAAAGCCGATTTTTGCTCGCGAAGTGGGCAAAAAAGTAGGCTTTTCAGACCTCTGCGATAGAAAGGTCTCTTTTGCGTTATACGATGTTTTGAAAACTAACATCTAATCACATCTAATAAGAGAAACTTGCACTCGCAAACGATCAAGTTTGAAAATTTGGAT
Organism: Platygaster robiniae; assembly: GCA_028476575.1. Lineage (NCBI taxonomy): Eukaryota > Metazoa > Arthropoda > Insecta > Hymenoptera > Platygastridae > Platygaster > Platygaster robiniae. The sequence continues at coordinate 23,380,718 of CM052019.1, read as the reverse complement.
TTTTTTTTACTTGTCTTTTTAATTGTTTCATAAAAAAAAAAAATTATTTTATTTTAATTTGTATTATCTTTCCACATTTCAACAAATCTATTGTTTCTTTGTTTATTTCCTCTTCACAAATTATTTTACGTTAAATTTTGTTATAATGATTTTTTTCAGACTAGGGATTCCTATATTTTTTTTTCAACAAAATAATCGCTTCTGCGTTTTTTGAAAAATTTTTTTTTTTTTCAATAACAAATTAGCCGTTTGACTTCAAGTTTATCTCCAAGTAGTTTTTTTTTAAATTTTTCTACAAAGGATTGTAAAATACCATGTAAGACATATATTTATGTAAAAAAAATCATGTAAGAAATAAAGGGATAATTTGCATCCCCCAACCCTAAAAAAAAACCATCTAAATATGTATGAGTGCTGGCTCTACCAGCCGTTACTGTAAGAATTAGTGATATCATGTCCGTTAGTTTATTTACTGTAGGAAGAATATGTAAAAATTAAGACCTAACTAAACAACTTTGAAATTGAAAATTGAAATTGACTTCAAGTTTATGTTATCACATTCAAGAATGATTTCGAAAATTCTATATGTGTGTAGAATGTTGAGCGAAACTCTCACGTTTCGAGAACATAATTAATTTATGTTAAGGCTACTCTATTCATAGTATCTCTTAAAGAATTATTTATTGATAATTTTTAATTCAATTAAAGTAAAAAAGTGGATTGGAATATAGAGCCACACAACATAAGCTGAGTGTTTTCAGTCACGTTTCATTTTTTTGTTACTTTTTCAGAACGACATCACATAAGTTTCTATTTTAGTAATAAGCATCTCCGCTTTTTCCAACTAAAATATTTTCGTACTTCTTAGAGGAGTATTGTTATTCGATTTGACAGAAAATTTTTCATCTCGCTTTTATTCTGAAATAATTTGAATACCTTTTCGAGCCTTTTTTATGTGCATGCCAAGTTAAATTTTGTAAGAAACATGGTCGCTTGATTTTTTTTTGGATCAAAGATGAAACCATTCGCCGAAAATTATTTGCGAAAAATATATATATTCTCCCTTTTTGCGTTAAACAGGTAATTATCTATTGAGGTTTTTTCCTCACCACCACAGAGGTAGAGTCATGGCGCGGTTTTTTTAGACGTGGTATCCCCAATGTCATGAACTTTATATTTTTATAATATGAACAGCAGGTTTGACTGAAAACCTATTGTGCATAGTATAATACATATATATCGCACAATATCATTAGGCCTAATCCATTGTACTTCACTACATATTTCAAAACTAAACGTATGAAATAGTTCTAAAATCGTAGGAACTGTTGAAATCTTTTGACTTAGCTGAGCTTTACAACGAAAATTATTAGATATGACATACGAACCAATATAACTTGGTTGTCACGACTGAAAAAAATTCAAATTTTCTGGTTCATCAAGCGCAGCGTGATGTAGGAAGTAAGTTCAGTGAAATATTGGGAGCAATTTTAGTGAAGCATGATGAGGAGCAAGATAGGCATTTGAAATGATTAAAAAAATATATTTTTTTTACATTTCAGTTCTACTCTCTGATGCAAAAACGAAATATTTATTGAATTCACATCTTCTCTGGAAAATTAAAATCATACGAAGAAAACACTGTTACTGAGCAGCAATTATAAAAGCATTTAAAATGGAACCGTATCATTGAACGAGAATAATGAATAGTGATAAAAAAATTATGAATAAATTGTAAACAGACAAGTATAAATAAGAGAACAATATTGAACCAGGCTTATGAATATATACCAGGTGTACTCCTAAGTAATTTCCGGTTTTTTCAATGGATAGCGTTCTGTTTTGTACCGCTGTTGGTAACATATACCATATGTCATTTTGTACAGTCATATCGAGTGCTTGAACTGCGTTGACATTTTCTCGAAAAAATCTTCCAGTAAGTTTTTATTGCGCTTCAAAAATTTCGAATTTTGTACCGAATTTTGAGCATATGCGCCATGCATTGCTTTTCATGTTCAATCAGGGGAAAAAAGTGTCCGAGAGCCACTGTGCGCTTGTGGAAGTTTATAGTGATCGTGCATTAACACTTCGAACATGTGAAACGTGGTTTCGACGGTTCAAAAATGGAGATTTCGACCTGAACGACGCCGCACGCTCCGGCAAGCGAAAATCGTTCGATGACGCCGAATTGCAAGCATTATTAGATGAAGACAACACGCAAACGCAACGACAGCTTGCAGATGCGTTGGGAGTTCAACAGCAAGCAATTTCCAAACGTCTGCGAGCCATGGGAAAAATTCAGAAGTGTGGAAAGTGGGTGCCCCATGAACTGACCGAGAGACAAATGGAGAATCGAAAAGTGACCTGTGAAATGCTGCTTCAACGATACAAAAGAAAGTCTTTCCTGCATCGTATTGTTACTGGTGATGAAAAGTGGTTTTCCTGGAGAACCCTAAGCGCAACAAATCGTGGGTGAGTCCAGGTGAAGCATCGACATCGGCGGCACGGCCAAATCGTTACGGTCGGAAGGTCATGCTGTGTGTGTGGTGGGACCAGTCCGGTGTTATATACTTTGAACTGCTGAAACCTGGTGAAACTGTGAATGCCGTTCGCTACAAACAGCAAATGAAAGATTTGAGCCGAGCCATTGTGGAAAACCGACCAGAATATCAACAACGACAGAAGAAGGTGATTTTGCTCCACGACAATGCGCCGTCGCATAAGTCAAAAGTCGTTCGTAACACGCTGGAAAGGCTCAAGTGGGAAGTGCTTGATCATGCGGCTTACTCACCAGACCTGGCGCCATCCGACTACCACCTCTTTGCCTCGTTGGGCCATGTCCTTTCTGAGCAGCGCTTCGACTCGTAAGAAAATGTACGAAAATGGCTCACCGAGTAGTTCACCTCCACAGGCAATGATTTTTACTGGCGTGGTATCCACAATTTACCAGAAAGGTGGGAAAAATGTGTAGAAAGCGATGGAAAATACTTTGAATAAAATAAAGGTTACGGTTTTTTTGGAATTATGTGTTTTATTTGCAAAAAAACCGGAAATTAATTAGGAGTACACCTGGTAATATATAATGAATAGTGAATAAATCTGTGGCTTCCCGCCACAATCGAGAAGTCACACATGCCAGTACGTTCAAAATTTTATCAGAATATCATGTAAACTGAGCCTCATGGCACACGTGACTTTCTTGATTATGGCGGGAAGCCACAGAAATAAATGAAGAAGAAATAATAAAAAAATAATATATACCTAAATAAATAACACTAAATATAAACAGTAAATCATAATAAATCATTGAACAGGATAAATGAATAATAGTGAAAAAATTAATAAATAAATTGTAAACAGACATGTATAAATAATATAACAATATCGAACCAGACACATAAATATATATAAATAAGATAATAAATAGTGAATAAATTGTAGTCATAAAAATATATATATATAAATGAATAACAGTAAGTAAATTATTAATATATTCATAAATAACAGTAAACAATGAAAGTAGAACAATATCAAACTGTACCGACAACTGTAATAAGTAAATCAATAACAATTAAAAATCAAACTTGATAAATAAACAATGATAAAAAAATAGATAAATAATAGCAAATAAGACAAGAAATTTAAAAAAAATCGAAATCAAATTGGAAAAAACAGGGAAAACCATTATTTATTTTGTAAATTAAATTTACTGTTACTAAAATTTAGACGGTTATTATATGAAACAGATTTCAATGTGAAAATTTCAACGTAATTAAAAAATTAAAATTAAACTGAAATTAAATTAATAAATTTCAATCTTATGTGTAAAAATGTCTTGTTATAATAGTAAATTGTGTAGCTAGGGGCAAAAACAGCCGATCCAGAACGAGTGAGAGGTTTGCCGCCTCCGCTTCGCTCAGGCGGCAAACCTCTCACTCGTTCTGAATCGGCTGTTATGTCCCTGCTGACTGTCATTTGTCGACAGCCTGCGTGTTGGCCTGAAATACGAGGGGGGACCCAAAAGTAACGGGAATTGTGTTACAACTTTTTTATTGACAAATTTTTTCACACACAATTTTTATCACCTTCAAAGTAACCCCCATTGACTGTAATACACTTGTTCAATCTTTTTTTTCAGTGTTTAAAACAGTTCTGAAATTCATTTTTTTCTATGTTTTTTAAACCTTCTAGCGATTTTTGTTTCACCTCTTCTACAGTCCCAAAACGTTTTCCTTTCATGTTCCTTTTGAGTCTAGGGAACAAAAAAAAGTCACAGGGGGCAAGGTCCGGTGAAAAGGGGGGGTGAACAATCGGTGTCATGCCGTTTTTGGTCAAAAATTTCTTCACGGACAGCGCTGTGTGGGCAGGTGCATTGTCGTGGTGGAAGAACCAATCTCCTGTGCGCCAAAGATCCGCTCTTTTCTTCCGGATGTTCTCCCTCAACCTTTTCAAAACCTCCAAGTAGAAGTGTTGGTTGACCGTTTGGCCTGGAGGAACAAATTCTGCGTGCACAATACCCCTGCAATCGAAGAAACAAATGAGCAATGTCTTGATGTTGGACTTCACTTGGCGTGCCTTTTTTGGACGAGGCGAGAGAGGTGTCTTCCATTGGCTTGATTGCTGCTTTGTTTCGGGGTCGTAGCCATAGCACCATGATTCATCGCCAGTTATAACCTTGAGAAAAAAATCTGGGTCTTCATCCAACTGATTTTGCAGCTCAAGACAGGCCTGAAGTCGACGCTCCTTTTGATCGTCGGAGAGAAGGCGAGGAACAAATTTGGCTGCAATCCTCCTCATGCTCAAATCTTCAGTTAAAATCCTCTGAATTGAACTCCATGACAATCCAGACATCTCACAAAGTTGATCGATGGTTCGGCGACGGTCTTCATGAACAAGAGTGTTGATTTTTTCAATGTTTTCGTCCGTTCTTGAAGTCGAGGGGCGCCCAGAACGAGGTTGGTCTTCTATTGACATCTCTCCATTCTTGAAACGCGAAAACCAGTCGTACACACGCGTTTTTCTCAAAGCATTATCCCCATAAGCTGTTTTCAGCATCACAAGGGTTTCCGCGGGTGTTTTTCCTAACAAAAAACAAAATTTTACAGCCGCGCGTTGCTCTCCGCACTCAGCCATTTCACGTTTTCGCCGAAACGGAAAAAGTCGTTTCACTAGAAAAATTCTTACGGACGAACGAATGCACTCACAGCAAATGAACTTTGCACACTGACTTGGGAGAGTAGCAGCTTGGAAGAGAACCAGTGGAGAACCCGATCCCCCCCTCCGCGGTCCCCCCACCGCCTAATTCCCGTTACTTTTGGGTCCCCCCTCGTACTTCATTTGTGTATGTCGAAAAGTGTTTAAATACACTCATTTTAAATGTGTGAGAGGCAAAAATAATTATTGGAATGTTTTTAATACCCTATCAGACCTTCTGCAACCGCACGCAATTAAGCTCTTTTGCAGAAGATCCGTTAGGGTAAATAAAGTTTTTTTTGCGTCAATTTGAGTATTTATTTAATAATTAAAAGAATATAGTAAATATAAATAGCAGGAAATCCGACAATATTACAAAAAATATTGATATTCTCAAAAAAAAAACTACAAAAAAGTAAAAAAGGTTGTCGGGTAAAACATGACAAGACTATTTTACAAAAAATATTGATATCCTACTGTCGTTTTCATCTGGTACTATTCACCAGGAAAACTAATTATTGATTGGCTTACGAGACTATCACGAGGAAGAAAAAGAGAGATATTATTATTAGACAGGAATGTTGCCCAGATGATACTCGACGGATACTTACTGTTCGTAGGATATTTTTTACGCCTTTAACTCGGATTTATTTGAGTCCCACAGGAAAACGTAACAAAAAAGGCCCGACAACCCGCTTTTTTTATTACATTCATCCAGAAATAGTTAATTTGGAAGAGCACTCGACACGTAATACATAAAAATATAACGTAATGACATACTGTATACCATCATTTCATAAACTGTGTATTATTGTGTAAAAATGTTATGCATTATGACCTTAAACGATTAAAGCAAACCTGGTTTAACTCTACAAGTGTTTCACTTTTTTCAACCTTGTTTATCTTATACTGTCTTCAACGTTATGGTGTCGATACTGAACTTAGAGGGAATATTTTCTAATTGTGCAATTGTATTAAATATCAGTAGATAAGCAAAACATGCGTAGTTTGAGGTATTCACAATACATTTATTGATTGCTATTAATACTTTAAATATTGTGTGACGCTTTAAAAGTGAAATATTCTGGCTTCTTTCTGAAGCCAGCTCAGCTACGTATTTTTTAGACCTGTTTTCGAGTCTTCCTATGATATTGATAAAACAGAAAACACTTTTGATATTCATTATTGGGCAGATAATGATAAGAAGATTGTACTAGATTTAGTCGATAAGAATCATTCTTATGAGATACTGCTGCAGTGCAAAAGCGGGTTGTCGGGCCTTGTTTGTCACGTTTTCCTGTGGGACTCAAATAAATCCGAGTTAAAGGCGTAACAAATATCCTACGAACAGTAAGTATCCGTCGAGTATCATCTGGGCAACATTCCTGTCTAATAATAATATCTCTCTTTTTCTTCCTCGTGATAATCTCGTAAGCAAATTAATAATTGGTTTTCCTAGTAAATGAAACCGACAGTAGGATATCAATATTTTTTGTAAAATAGCTTTGTCATGTTATACCCGACAACCTTTTTTACTTTTTTGAAGTTTTTTTTATGATATTACTAATCCATCAACAAAAATTTTTTTTTATACCTACATCTAGCAAAAGATCTTAATAATAAGACTTTCCATTTTCTTGTGATGAACTTTATCACTTCAAAAAAAGAATCGAAATCGGAAAAATTAAAACTGCAAAACTTGATTCTTTATGTCATTCTTTATTCAACAATAGTAAGTATTGTTATCATATATATATTTTATGAAGAATCGAATTATTGTTGTTTATCATATGTCACTGCATTTTCTAATGAATAAAGTTCAATTTCTAAAATCCTTAAAAAAACTTTCAATTATTTAAATCCTACAAAACAACTAACTTATTGTTTTATTAACTAGAAAGAATTCAACTATAAACCCCATAAGCAAACTTAAGGTTTGACCTTTTTTAAGTACACTGTTTCGATAACTTTTTTGGTAAATTTTTCGGTCACTTACTCATCTTGTAACTTTTACATAAAATATTTGAAGTTTTACACTCATATTATGTATATGATATTTCCCATTTAAAGACCTGAAAAATTTTCCATATGCTAGAATTCTTTCATAAAATGGAAATTTTTTCATAATTTATGAAAAAGTTATCATAGCGCGTTCAGACAATTTTCCAATTCATTCTATAGGGAAAATCCTTTACAGAACATAGGTTGAAAACTTCCGATACCTTTATGGAAAATTTAACAATCTTTTATTGAAAAGTTCAGTTAAACTTTCTAGTCGGGTTATACAGGACGAGAAAGTCAGCTCTTTTCTTTTCTGTAATATTTAGGGTTTGCGTCGATTTTTCCCGCTCTCTCATTGTTCTCACGTTTGACAGCTAATGAGCATTGCGTATTTTGAAATTCGACGCAAGAGCGTCACGATTTTCGTCCATTTCGGCGTTTCACATTGTACTTCGAATTCACTCGGTTTTCTTCGGGCGCTAAAAAATGTGCATCTGAAATGTTTTCTAAGAGATGGCGTAAAATGTTTCGCAGTGCTTTGAGAGGGCCGTAGTGAGAAAACCCGGGCCCTGGGTAAAAATTTTCAAATTATTGTATAAATATTTTTCAAAAAAGTCAAAAACTGAAAAAAATTAGAAAATCATCAATTTTGACGACTTTCTTTCTACCTCTTCAGGCCTGTGCACTGGGTATACATGTAAAGAAAGCCCAGAAAGCCACAGGTGAAGATATTGAAAAGTGACAGGTGATAGTTGTTTACAAACACGTTCGAGTTATGACAATTGAGTTTTGCCATGAACGAAATCGAGCAAAACCGAAGAATTTCTCCGATAAAGTTCAAATAAGTACACTGATTTCTTTGATTCGCATATTGCAAGATTGTTAATATTCGGCTTTGTTTACTCTGTCGTCAAATTTTCCTTCTGTTTCATGATTTTTTTTGTCAGTTTATATTTACATAAATATGAAAAATATTCTTTCATTTTGAGCCCTGAACTACCGAACGATATTTTAGAACAAATGAAAAACAAAACGGTAAGTCAAACTTGAACAATCTAATAACAGTGTAACCTTGTATTGCTGGAATTTTTTGTCAAAAAAATTTTAACCTCAAAAATAGTGTCAGTAGTTTATATACTCGCATTCGTAAAAATATTTTTATAATAAAAAATATATAATACAAATAATAATAATAATAATAATAATAATAATAATAATAATAATAATAATAATAATAATAATAATAATAATAATAATAATAATAATAATAATAATAATAATAATAATAATAAGAATAAGTAATGATAACAAAGTTCAGATGCAAAACATAGTTGATTTAGGGTTTTCAGAAATATTGAATAAATTTTTTACTTTATCTTATTTGAACAGCGAAACACAATTTAAATATCGACAATATTTTCGCAGATGAAAAAAATACGAAAAAAAAATAAATGAAAATAAAATGAGAAAATTGATCGAAGTATAAAATTATTCATCATGAATATTTTCCTTTTAATTATTAACTTTGGGCGGCATATTTTCACTTATAGCAAAGCGCTAATTTTCAATTCAATATTCATTTATAAAATTTGTCAACATTATATTTTCACAAATTTTATCATGAAATTAAAAATCAAATCATGCATTTTATGCCTGTTTATGCATATTGTCGCCCCTGGAACTGCCAAATAATTTTTTTAATAAAGGAAAAAAAGAATAGTGAGTATAACCTGAATAAATAATTTACGGTAAACTTATATTGTTAGAATTCATTGTCAAAAAAATGTTAAGTCTAAATATTATGCCATTAATTTAACAACTTGAATTCGAAAAAATATTTTTATATTGATAAAAAACATTTCGATAATAATAAAATATAAACGTAGTAATAGTAGTAATAATAAATATAATCGTAAGGTTTGGATAGAAAACCTAAACCGTTTTTTTAGTTTTTAGCAATACTTTCATATTTTTTTATAATTTTTTTTTAAAACATGTTACTTAAAAATTTGACAATCACATCAAATAGAATAATTTTCCAGCCAATAAAGAATATATGAAAAAAAATAAATTAATAATTAAATAAAAAATTGATTTCAACACAAATTTTTTGATGATGATTTTTGTTTTTATTATAAAATCAAAACAAATTTTTCTTTTACACAGCGAATATTTTCCATTCAGAACTGATTCTTCACTTTTTTGACACAATTAAAAAATAAGCAATCAAATTACGCATCATAGTTTTTTCTTATAATTCAACTCGGACTCGAATAAAAAAAAAACAAAAAACTTATGTTGAAGAATGCAAAGATCTGAATGCAAAATCTGAAGTATTTATTCATATTTTTATCTGTTACAAGCAGATGAGGCAAAACGTTTGTCAACGAAAAAAGAAAAGGATGCTGCAGATTACGTTTAAGAATGTAATGAAAATAGTTATTGGAGTACTTGATATCTTCAAACTTTATGAATAAAATTTTGAAAAATTCCTTGAGTCTAATTTCTTAATTCATAAAAAATTCTCTTCATTTTGTGTAATATTCCATTCAATCGAAAAATTGCTCAGACCATTATATTATTTGATGTAAGTTTCACACAAGTTAACCAGATATTGCGTGCAAGAAAATTTCTAATGATTATGAATTGAAAATTGCAAATTTTTTTGTTTAAGTAATCAAGAATCCTAGTCAATATTTGTGAAAGGTGCATATATATACGCACCTTAATTCTTGAAAAGCTGATAAATCGTAGTAAATAAATTTGTTTTCAAATGACTATTCAGTCGGTTTTATATCCCTACCGTCCGTATCAGCATGATTAAAAATTTAGTGAAAGAATTCAAGGTGACATGTTAAATTATTCATTATTATAAAAAAAAGTGATATCCCTATAAAAAAACTTCAAAAAAGTAAAAAAAGGTTGTCGGCTGATACAGAACAAAACTAATGTCAATAAAAAAACATGATTGGAATCATAGTGACCGAAGAAGTATTAAAAAAAATTGTGTAACAAAAATTATTGATATCCAATAGTCGGGCAAACCCTCAAATTTTGAAGCAAAAATTTATGCTGCCCTGCCTACTAAAACGTCATAAAAGACAGAGAGACATAGTCGTATAGCTCAAATTCATATTTACATTAGTCCTACACAAAAAAGTAACAAAAAGACCCGACAACCTGCTCTGATCAACAGCAATAACCTTTTAAAATAAATTATAATATGTAACAGTTGTGGTTGAAAAGATGAGCTTGCAAGCATACCAGGTGTACTCCTAAGTAATTTCCGGTTTTTTCAATGGATGGCGTTCTGTTTTGTACCGCTGTTGGTAACACATACCATATGTCATTTTGTTCAGTCATATCGAGTGCTTGAACTGCGCTGACATTTTCTCGAAAAAATCTTCCAGTAAGTTTTTATTGCGCTTCAAAAATGTCGAATTTTGTACCGAATTTTGAGCGTATGCGCCATGCATTGCTTTTCATGTTCAATCAGGGGAAAAAAGTGTCCGAGAGCCACTGTGCGCTTGTGGAAGTTTATGGTGATCGTGCATTAACACTTCGAACATGTGAAACGTGGTTTCGACAGTTCAAAAATGGAGATTTCGACCTGAACGACGCTGCACGCTCCGGCAAGCGAAAATCGTTCGATGACGCCGAATTGCAAGCATTATTAGATGAAAACAACACGCAAACGCAACGACAGCTTGCAGATGCGTTGGGAGTTCAACAGCAAGCAATTTCCAAACGTCTGCGAGCCATGGGAAAAATTCAGAAGTGTGGAAAGTGGGTGCCCCATGAACTGACCGAGAGACAAATGGAGAATCGAAAAGTGACCTGTGAAATGCTGCTTCAACGATACAAAAGAAAGTCTTTCCTGCATCGTATAGTTACTGGTGATGAAAAGTGGATTTTCCTGGAGAACACTAAGCGCAACAAATCGTGGGTGAGTCCAGGTGAAGCATCGACATCGACGGCACGGCCAAATCGTTACGGTCGGAAGGTCATGCTGTGTGTGTGGTGGGACCAGTCCGGTGTTATATACTTTGAACTGCTGAAACCTGGTGAAACTGTGAATGCCGTTCGCTACAAACAGCAAATGAAAGATTTGAGCCGAGCCATTGTGGAAAACCGACCACAATATCAACAACGACAGAAGAAGGTGATTTTGCTCCACGACAATGCGCTGTCGCATAAGTCGAAAGTCGTTCGTGACACGCTGGAAAGGCTCAAGTGGGAAGTGCTTGATCATGCGGCTTACTCACCAGACCTGGCGCCATCCGACTACCACCTCTTTGCCTCGTTGGGCCATGCCCTTTCTGAGCAGCGCTTCGACTCGTACGAAAATGTACGAAAATGGCTCACCGAGTGGTTCACCTCCAAAGGCAATGATTTGTACTGGCGTGGTATCTACAATTTACCAAAAAGGTGGGAAAAATGTGTAGAAAAAGATGGAAAATACTTTGAATAAATAAAGGTTACAGTTTTTTTGGAATTATGTGTTTTATTTGCAAAAAAACCGGAAATTAATTAGGAGTACACCTGGTACATATAGCGATTCAAGGTAGGACCCGATTTTCGTGAAAATTTCGTGTAAACTTTAGAATCATGCTTTTGTAAAGAGTTTGTTCAAATAAGTCCACATGCACTATGTACATGCAGGCGAATTCATAGTAGCGATTCATGCAAATTTAACTTTATACAGATGTAAGGGTGTCAACTCATCTGTCTTTAATTAGAGCAATAAAATATTGCAATTAATACCTACCAAAGTGAATTCTACCGACTATGCCTAATAAGCAGTTATAAGATATCAGTAGCATTCTGATAACAAGAATAATGGACATGATAATTGATGATTCAATCTGAAAGCGAGAGTGATGTATTTTATATCAAAAACATTTTGGAAAATATCACAAAAAATTCTATAACTTTTTTCGATGCATCTGCATAATCACGATAGCAACGAATGCTCAAATTCTTATCAGTATAATGCGAATGCATTTTCATGCAGAAATAAGTAGGTATAATTGACTAACCTATTTCTGCACGAAAATACTTCCAAGATAGCCAACAAAAATGTAAAATCAAGAAAATGAGCAGGTTTTCGGGTCTTTTTGTTACTTTTTTGTGTAGGACTAATGTAAATATGAATTCGAGCTATACCACTATGTCTCTTTGACTTTTATGACATTTTAGTAGGCATGGAAGCATAAATTTTTGCTTTAAAATTTGAGGGTTTGGCCGACAATTGGATATCAATAATTTTTGTTACACAATTGTTTATAATCAGAGCTAACATAGTTATGTTTTAAAAACTGTAAAAATATGTATGGATTTATGGGCGAAAAAAATGGATAAATATGGAAAATAATATGAAATATACGTATTTTTAATTACGATGAATTTTAGATATCTTTGCAGAACAATTTTGGTCCATGTGTCGATTGTTGAAATGCGTCACCAACGTTTAGGTCAATTGCTGATTCGTTTTTTTTCTAGAAACTGAATTCACATGCTTTTGTGTTGGAATGTGCTGTTTAACTTGAAATAATTGCGTGACGTTGATTTTCACTTCACAAGGTTCACAAAATGATACAGATCCATCTGCATGAAAAACTTGTGAATATTCGCGTAACAATCGCGACAGAAACGCGTGTGTACTTCGTGTGTGTTCGCTTCGCTCAGGCGGCGAACCTAACACTCGTTCTAAATCGGCTGTTCTTGCCCCTAGCTACAGAATATATTATTTTATCATAGCGGTCGAAAAAGCCTACATTGATTTCCAAGTTACACACAAACATAATAGTATATTTCGTATCAATGGGCCTAGCAGCGTCTTTTCATGCGCGACGGCAACATTCTCGGAACGAGGTAATTCCACGAGTTTCGAGAATGTTTCCGTCGGGCATGAAAAGGCTCTGGCCCCGTGATACGAACTGTACTTTTCTTGATCACCGTTTAAAATGAGTGTGTTGGGTGAGCAGCGGAGTGAGAAGGGGATTCTTACGCTCAATCTGCGAGCAGCATAACACACTCTTTTCAAACGCTGACCATGAAAAAATTATAGTATTTCAGTCCGATTCTTCTAAATTAAATCTCAATCTAATAAATTTGTACACCTAACATTAATCATATAAAATTTAAAGTTAACGCAATATTCTATTTTTTTCCGATGCGTTACCACAACGTTTTATATACATATGCGATTCGAATTTTTCGATACCGTTAAATATTCAAGCAAACAAAACTTCTGAGGATTTCTGTTTTTTCAGTAGATAATTTATATCTGAAGAAATTTATTTAATGAAAAGCCTACATTTTTGTCATTATTCCAATGAAGATAAGCCCCAACGGAGAGCTTGCGAGAGATTTGGTTTTTTTTTTGGTATTTTTTTCGGACTACAGCTCTCACCTTCCAATTTAACGTTGAAAATGTTTCTTTAGGAGATAGAGATACTTTTTATTGAGCTGGCTACATCGTTAAACATCTAATGTCATCTTAAGCCATTAGCACCTGAACGGACGATTTTTCGGCAAACTTTTGTGTAATGAAAAAAACCATGTAGAAAATTTAGAAAAAAATCTAGTCAAGGTTTTTCTGAGGCAAAATTTTATCTTCTTTCGGAATCTGGCCTAGTTATTTTGATACAATGTAAGCCGTTTTTGTTATTAACAATTCAACGAAAAAAAACGTGAAATTTTCGAGATCGATCACTATTAAAACCAACGAAACACATGAAAATCGAATCCTGAGAACCGCGAAAACCGAATTTCTCGCGTCCATGGACATTAAACTCGAAGATCCATATGCTGTTTGTTATTATTATGTAAATGGCGCTGTCTGAAAAAATTTATTGCGATTTTCAATTTATCCGATTTTGACATTTTACCATAATGTTGTGAAAATTCAGAGTGTAACTTCGAAATGTGTTTTCATGTATTTTTTGGATCACTGAACACGAATTTGACATAATCACTAAAAAATTTAATTGTTGAAACAATTTTTTTAAACAAATTATATTTGAATTTCATGTTTTTTGCAAAACGAATGCAGATTTGTGAACTACGGAAAAAATACGCCAGAAAAAATGTTCCGTCAATTTTTTTATCATGACACTACAACAATATAGGAGGTTTATACACAAAAGCCCTTCGCTGAGCGCGAAACATAAAAATTTCGTCTTTTATGACAGAGTTTCATATCGTTTCATATGTTTTTTCAGCTAGTGATCACGAACATAAAGTTGTTTTTGCAAAATTCAATTGTTTAAACAATTTATTTACGCAAACTATGTCCGACATACGAGATTTTTTTTTTTTTACGATTTGTGATTTATGGGAAGAAATACGCCAGTGAAAATGTTTTCATAATTTTTTCATAATTACAATACAGCGAAATAAAGTATTTATGAACAAAATCTTTTCGCTAAGCGTGAAACATAAGAACTCCGTCTTTTATGGAAGAGTTTGATATAGTTGCCCGAGTTTTTTTGGTTTCTGATGATAAATTTAACATTTTCGTTGCAAATTTAATTGTTAAAACAATTGTTGTAATTAAAATAATATTTGAAGTTGACTGTTTTTTCTAAGAAAAGTTGTTTATGCGATTAGCGGGAAAACAATGTCGAGATATGTTTATAAGTATTAAAAATTATATGTCTAATTGAATACGTTTTTTAGCCGACACAAAATGTCGTCGCTGCCCGACTCTCAACACGAGGAGGTAAACGTAATTCGAGAGCATAGTTTTTAGTTTTTTTTGTTTTAATATCTTTTAAAATTTTTTTTGTATTTTGTATTTTTCATTATTTTTTTATTTTTTTATTTTTTTGTTTTTTTTCTTCTTATGATATTTTACTAATTTTTTCATTTGGTCTATCATAATCTCTTGACCTTTATAGCTACATGAATATCTATATTATCTATATGCACTTGACATTATTTGTGATTTTTTTGTATGCAAGATGTACATGAATATACCTGGCATGTTTTACACATTTTCTGTGTTCTCGTACCGCATTTCTTGAAAGCAATTTCTTTTGCTATTACCAACTGAAAACTCATGTTTTTTTGTTCTTGAGTAGGTGATAGCTAGCCAGTTCTAAAGCAACTTCCTTCGTTTCAAGTTTCTTATCACTTTGCACCAAGTTATGAGGAACAGTTGTTTTACTGATTGACGATTGTATAAATCTACAAAAAATTGCCCATGTCCATTTTTTTGCCCTGATGCATGGGAGCAAGTTATTTCAATGTGCGTCATGTTGGTCGACTCCAACCATGAACCTATTGTACAACGAGAAAACTGCAGGGAAAGGCAATTCGGATTTGCGACGATTATCATTGGAGTATTGTTTAACATTTTTTAAGGGAGAGACTCCAGCGACTATTGAAACTATAGATACCGGTTTAGAGTCCATAACTGTCACAAAATTCATTTCACTGTTTTTCTCATGTTTTGCAATAAATGTTTCTCGAGTGGCCTTTTTCTCAAGAACATTTTTTTGTTTTAATCTATCTGCTCTCATTGTTCCTGTTGCTATCAGACCTACTTTTTTCAAATGAATCAATAAGTCAGCATTGCAAAAGTAATTATCGAAGTAGAGATGGTATTGAGCAATTTTTTTGAGACTAACAGACATGTGCAACTTTTAAACTATCAACATAACAACTCTTCTTCCTATAGAACACTTGGTCAATTTCATTGTCTTATTTGCAGAATAGATATTAGATCCTTTACAACAATTTACAATCAATGAATCAAATAATCAAACAAGTATCCTTCAATACCGTATATACCCCACATCTTTATACTGAATCTGTCTGGTTTGTTCGGCATGAACTGAAGGACTGGAGCTTTCCCGTGATACTTGATCATCATTTCATCGATTGACAGTGCAGTGGAGAAAAAAACCAGATTGTGCAATATTACTACTAAAAATTTCTAGGACTTTTCTTACGTTTCAGACTTTGTCTTCGTCATTTTTATCTTCTGGTACACTCAGTTTCAAATAAATTTTTATTTTCAAAAAGTCATCTCGACTCATGGCAGATGCAACGGGGTTACAAACCAGCAATTCATTTGAGGACCGAAAATCTCTCAACGATTTTCGTTGATTGAACGTAGACGTTATTACAATGCCCACGGATGTTTCAAATTCTTTCAGAGTCATTTCACACCCATTTTGAAGTGTACATTCTAAAATGTGTTGCTTCAGTTCAGAAGAAAAAAATAACTCGAAAAATTTAACTGGTGACAATCCTCGAAGAAATTTTTTTTTGCGTCGGAGAGTACAAATTCGTTTTCGGGTGAATCTTCGTATCTCACTTCTCCTTTTACCCATTCATAGCAATGTTCTGGCCCTAATTTCGAATGGTTTTGATCGTAATCATTCAGAATTTGTTCGTAATTTCTATTTGGTACCTCTTTAATACCTGGGATACACTCCATACCTTTGCAATCAGAATCAGTATCAGATTCGCCAGAGTCAAAAAAAGATGGAATGAAAATAGCTTGAACTATTCCATTTTCACACTCCTTACGTTCCACTTCTGCTTCGGGTATGTGGGCTATTTTTCGTTTTTTTGATTTTCGAGAACTTGGTGTCATCGTTTTTTAGGAAGTAAGTACGGCTGCTGTTTAGATAGAACTCGAACGGAGTCTGATGACCAGTGGTGCATCTGCCACCAATATATGTGACACGTCACCAAAAAAAGAGAAACCGGGAAAATTCGTCTAGTCAATTATCGTATCTCACCGGCTATCTAATCATTAGGTCCCTGCCTTTATCTTTTTCCTTCTTTATCAGACTGCAAAATCAGAGACTTAATGTCACGAGATTGATTTGGGTCCATTGTAATAGCTAACTATTTAGAAAGCAAATAATAATACGTGAACAGATTTTATCTTTTGAAACGAAGGTTCCAATAGCTGAGAATGACGTAAAAATTTCCAGACAGACGCCTAATGATAACGAAGCCGGTGATATTCGAAAATAACAAGACGGATTTCCCGCGCAGGTGCTTTTTTTGGCGACAGATCACGTAAAGATAGACAGTCGTGGCTCACCCTCCCCCCTTCCCCTTAAAACTAGATAAGACAGGGATAGAAAATCGCCAAAGAAGCGAAATGACCAGAAGTAAATTATGTATAGTAGGTATACCACTCATATGTATATCTCGACATTGTTTCCCGATAATCGCATAAACAACTTTTCTTAGAATAAACAGTCAACTTCAAATATTATTTTATTTACAACAATTGTTTTAACAATTAAATTTGCAACGAAAATGTTAAATTTATCATCAGAAACCAAAAAAACTCGGGCAACTATATCAAACTCTTCCATAAAAGACGGAGTTCTTATGTTTCACGCTTAGCGAAAAGATTTTGTTCATAAATACTTTATTTCGCTGTATTGTAATTATGAAAAAATTATGAAAACATTTTCACTGGCGTATTTCTTCCCATAAATCACAAATCGTAAAAAAAAAAAAATCTCGTATGTCGGACATAGTTTGCGTAAATAAATTGTTTAAACAATTGAATTTTGCAAAAACAACTTTATGTTCGTGATCACTAGCTGAAAAAACATATGAAACGATATGAAACTCTGTCATAAAAGACGAAATTTTTATGTTTCGCGCTCAGCGAAGGGCTTTTGTGTATAAACCTCCTATATTGTTGTAGTGTCATGATTAGAGCGGATATTTATATGAATTTGCAAGTTGCATGCTTATTTTGCATATTTCATATATCCAGGCTTTTTTTGCAAATTATGCTTTTTCGTTGTCAATGGCAACATATTAATGTCATTTTTTCGTATATGTCAATTGTTTTTGTTTCATTCCATTGCAATTTAGTATTGAAATTGTCGTGTGTCGCTAGAATTACTCAAAATTATAAGTAAATATGCCTAAAGACAAAGAATCTCAGCAAGATTTTATTCAGCGCATGGTAGACATGCATCCTGGTGTTTTTCGAAAAGACCGAACAGTCTTGTATTGTATATACTGCAACACGACTGTAAATGCAACGAAAATTTTCAATGTTAAACAACATTTGGTGACGTTGAAACATAATCAAGCGGCACTAAAGTGGAAACGAACGACCCAAACACTCGTTACCGAATATCGACAACAGCCTTCAATCAACCCTTTTAACTTGGAATTGTGTCGATCGTTGATTGAAGCGAATATTCCTCTAAAGAAAATTTCACATCCGAGCTTTAACAAGTTTTTGGAAAAACATATCAAATGCCCTATTTCAAGTGAATTAACCCTACGACAAAAGTATATTCCAATACTCTATGACGAATGTCTCAACGATCTCAGAAAAAAACTACTGACAAGTTTATATGGGTGTCGATGGATGAAACAACTGATGCTGAGCAACGTTTCATCGCAAATTTCATTTTCGGTATCCTAGAAGCAGGCCCGTGCGGACGGGGGGGGTGGGGGTTAGAACCCCCCCCCCCTAACGAGATCTTTCAAACGGTTTCGAAGAAATGCTTCTATCATTGGTTTTTACGTTTTGATATAAATTTTGATATCGTGCATTGAATAATTTTTTTTGAACCCCCATTGCTATATCATAGTGTTTTCAATAAAGGTGTTTTGAATCGCAAAAATAATTGCCTTTTTCCAACTTCTCTAGACGGCATTCAATGCCGTCCTTGGCCATCTACGTAGAGCCGTTACGGTTCAACCAGGTTCAACTATACATTCGGGTTTAAATATTATGTATGAATGAAAGCCGCTAGTTAATAGGACCATGCAGTTCTTCTCCTACTTCTGCATCGATAGGTGTGGCTTGCATCGCATGCGCATCATTAATTTTTCACATTCCGGAGTGTTCCGGAAAGTCCATTATTTCCTCCAGTGTGCTCGAGACTAGACGTCGTTTAATAGACGCTCTTTGCTGTACTTCGCTGCACTCCTTTTTGGACCTCGTGGGATCCAGCCGATGAGGTAAATTGTTGTATATTTTTTCAATACATTCAATTAGTAAAATTTACTCCACGATTTTTTATAAATATTCCAAGCGATATTAATAAATGCTCGCGTGAGATAGCGATGAAACGATAGTCAATTGTTCACTTTGGTTCTTAAAAAATGTTAGAAATAATTCAATAAATCTTTATTGAAAACCACGCAGAAAAAAACACTTTCCTTTAGCTCAAAATGTCTTTGTATTTTATTATACAATTTTCTGGATTTTGTGTAATTTTTTCTTGTTAGGTGATTAAAAGTAGATCTAAAACTTTACATGTATATTCGTGTATATAATATAGATTGATGGTAAGAGTTAATAAAATTTACTCTTTTTTTTTCGTTTTATTTGAAACGACTGCCAACGATGATGATTGCAGAAAACGACAGCCAACGATGATCATTGCAGAAAACGGGAGCCATCGATGTTCACAGCAGAAACGATTGTTTGAACTGATGATTTGAAATTCTTACGCATATTTCAAAAATATTTATTTGTTCATTTAACGAGAGTCAATTGCAAACAACCATCGCTTGCTTCTTTTGACTGTGCTGCCACCACGTTGATGAAATGTGAAGTATTGGTTTTCGGATGCAGCTCGTTGTCGCACTACGATGTGCTCAAGTTAATAGTTTGATAAAACTGATACCCAACTCGAGCGACGGCCTCTATTATAGTGTTTCCCCTACCATTAACGTCAACTGTGCTGCCACCACGTTAACACATTTTACATTCTAATCACTTGTATTTTTGCATCATTTTCAGAAATTCTCGCAACAATTTTTGAAATATATGAACTTTTTTTATGTTTCTAACAATTTTTTGCACTATTTTCAACTTTGCAGCCATTTTTGAATGAAATTTTTCAAATTTTATTTTCGGATTTCAAGTATACGTTAATTTTTAAATTGATAATGTCACTTTTTGATTTTTGTACCTAATTTCAAATTTCCTGCCATCTTGGATTTTTCTACCAATCAGAAAGATGAAAGGGAGCGTGGTGGGGGAAGTGGGAGGGGGCGCAGCCGCTGCGGCACTCCAGTAGAAGGGAGCGCGCGACCATGTCATTCGGCTATTCGCGCTGGAGCGCACGCAACATCTGCTGCACCATGCTTAAAGACGCGCTACGATGAAGCCACTTCAATGTCTCGACGAAATTGATGTAGAGGCTCAATGTGTTAGCCTACCTTGACGGATACCCCCACTACTACTACTTTGTTTTCAGGTCCACTACGATTGAAATTTGGTATAGCAATTTTGAATTAATGATGCTCCTGATAACGCTAATTAATGCTAATGCTAATGATAAGGCTAATTAATGATAATGCTCATGATAGCTCTAATTAATGATAATTCTCATGATAACGCTAATTATTGATAATTACTGATTATTGAACAATAATGATAATTAATTAATTATTATTTCAGTGGAGGGGAAGGGGAGAGGGGGGTCACGTGACAAAAGTTGAAGGGTTGGGGAAGTGTTGGCTTCTCATCGGCTGTGTCTCGGCCCGCCAAGTGGGCTCGAACCGGCCAATCCCTACTACTTGTTTTCGTACACCCGATCGAGTGTGCGCGCTGGATCGAGTGCGTTTTCGCCCACTCGATCTCGTACGCGCGCTCGAATAAAAAAAAAAATAGTACTTTTTTTAACTATATTGCTATTTTTCAATTGACACATGAGTTAATGACACAATATTCCATCTGAAAAAAAAGCTTGACTGGGTTGGGATTTGAACACGAGTTGCCGGCCTAAAGGACTGCGACGATTCCACTCGAGCTATTCTAATTCGTGGGATTAAAGCAAAAATCCTTTTGACTGCGTGCTAATGATAGAAGGGAAAAGTAGGGTAGATGGGACCGCAAGTAAGTTAAGACCCTTAATGTTTCGAAAGGAAAACGTGCTTCTATATATTCTACACTCCAGTAACTGTTCAGTGTTATCATTCTAACAAAAATTCATCGATGATTGCGTGAAATCGGACTGCCTAATAATTTTCGTAACCCTCATTAACAGTTTTGGCGCTTCAGAGGTCGACTTTTTTGTTCCGAAAACATTCTGCGAAAACTTTTCGGTTGAATAGAAAGTTAGTACCTTGTTTTATCCTGAACCAAAAACACGTAAATATTATGTACGCAATTGATAGAAAATTCCGCTGTCTACAAATAATTCGTTGCGAAATGAAAAAAGCTCACTTTGGGTAAAATGGGACCGATGATTCCTTTTACTAACACCTTCTTTTTCATTAGTTATCCAAGTTACTCTTAATTTTATGTACAGGTAGTGCAAATATATATAACTCTATGGGAACATCTACTTCATTCTTATAGAATACGCAAAAATAATAGTATGCGAAAATATAAATGAATAAGCAGCTTTTGATTGCAAAATGTGCCTTATTTTGAGAATTTGCCATGCAAACGATTTTTTGCGAATTTTCTTAATTTCTTCAACTACAGATATTTTTGCAACATACAACAAATGCTTAAATCAGGGGCGGATCCACAAAGAGAAGAGAGGACGATAAAAAATGCAAGGAACTAGATAAAAGTGGAAAAATAAAAACATTTAAAAATTACTGAAAAAGTAAAAAAGTAACCTGATAATACTTTAGTGGTTAAAAGTGTTATTAATGAAGGATATTTTACAAAACGAGTCGACGTTTGTTCCCTATTAAAAAGAAATTATCATAATTGTGCAAAAACTGGTACATGTGCAACAACTGGGAAATTCAAGGTTCATTGTTAGCTAAAAATTATTACGACATTATATTATCTGCACGAATAACAAATCCTAAATGTCGGTTTTATTCATAATAACATTCACCAGGCTAAAACAAAAAAGGTCCTATTTTACTCTACCAATTTTCGATCTCTCGAAAAAAGCACTTTTTTAAAATTATCATAAGATATAGAAAAAATATCAACGTTAATATATTTTACATACTGTTACTCGATGCATGACTACAGCTGAAAAACAAATTTAGAATTCTTTTTTTGCGTTTCGGGTACAATTTACAAGGTTCAAAGTAAAAAGGTCCCATCTAACCCTACTTTCCCCTGCATACGTAGAAATGGATAAAAATATATGTGATGAATATTACTGTATTCGAATCAAAATCCGTCCATCTAAATCAGGAAATTTTTTCTTTGGATTGAGACAAAACGTGTTGTCAATACAAAATGATACTTACGGTTTTTATCTTTACAAAGACACATGAATCCTTTTCAACGTATTCAGAATTCAAATTTATTTTCACGAAATGTGTGGTCTTTGGTTAAAAAGAGCTAATCCAAATATAAAAAATTTTTCAATAAGACAGAAAAAAGTTTACATTTTAATGCACTGCAGGGTATCTAGTTTTTTTTTTTTTTTAAGTGACTTATAGATCAAGTCAAATTTATGCTTTACAAAATTTTCTGCGATTTGTGAGTGTTCGAATGTTCCGGAGAGCTGTTCCCTATGTACCAATGCCTAGGAAAAAACCATATTAGCATCACCTCGATGATTATAAGAAATAGCTCTAGACTTTTATTTAATAAATCGAGTGCGTGCACTCGATCGTATGTGCGAAAACGCACTCAACAATTGAGTGTAGGAAAACGCACTCGCCCTTACATTTCATTAAATTTACATTTCAAACATAGAATCATCCTTTTTCAATTGAAACATTTCAAATTTAAAGAAAAAACATGTGAGAGAATGTGATGTCTTGATATGGGAAGGAGCTTCTATGATTCCTAAAAAAGCTTTTGAAATTGTTGATAAAGCATCGAGAGAATTATGCTGCAAAGAAAATATCCTTTTTTACAAAAAAATGTCAATTTAGAGGGAGATTTTCGTCAAATACTGCTAGTCATTAAAAATTCTTCGAAAAACACTATTTTGAGTGAAAAAATTAAGTATTTGAATCTTTGGAATCAATTGAAAATATAAAAACTTGAAAAAAGTATGAGATCAAACGATGAAAATTTTTCAAAAATATTATTGGAAGTAGGGGAAGAAAAGTATCGATTTTTTAAATTCCTATTAAATTAAAAACTGATGATGTAGCAAAAAAAATGTACGCTGATGAAATACATGATTATGATCACTTATTCAATAAACCTTTACTATTATCTCACAACGAAGAAATTCGTAAAATAATTAACAAAATTTTATCTAAATTCAAATGTGAATCTAGAACACGTTATAGCAGAGATTATGCTATGCACAAGGGAGTTAATAAGACGGATGAAAATTGCTCAATAAATTATCTAACAAAGTATATGAACTCTATAAATGACCTGGTTTACCTGTACATAAATTGATATCAAAGAAAGGAGCAATTGTCATGCTTAGAAAAAACGTAAGTACCAGAGATGGACTGTGCAACGGAACAAGATTAAAAATTTTGTATTTGCATACATATAATATCAAAGCTCGAATTATTACTGGAACAAATAAAGGTTGTGCGGTTTTCTTTCCAAGAATAAAAATTGATAAAGAGGAACATATTAATTTACTATTTATACTTTTCAGGAGACAATTCTCAAAAGTTCTCGCGTTTGCGATTACAATCAACAAATCTCAAAGTCAAAGTTACGGTGGAGTAGGAATATACCTTCAAAAACCATTTTTTTCTCACGGTCGATTATATGTGGCTCTTTCAAGGTGTTGAGATCCTAAGAAATTGTTTATACAAAATGATTTAGAAGAAAAGATTAGATAAAAAAATTTGTTTGGAAGGAAATTTTTAACTAACCTCAAGAAATATTCAAATGAAAAAATGAATTAATATTATCATGTATTTTTTCTAATGAATGTTATTCAAAAAGGAGACTTAAGGATTGAAAGATATAATTTATCATTTTAAATTGTTACTTGGCGTTGTGATTAAAATCACTTAAGACAAATTTTTATTCTTTAAAAAATTTTCTTAAAAATATTGTGTAACAAAAATTATTCAGAACTATTCATACTATACAGAATTAAGGTATAATGCTTTTGTAATTTTTTTCATTTTCAATATTATATATAAATATAATATAAACATAAATTCAATGAGTTTGTTATTACAAATTTTATATATAAATCGGTTTGAATATTGTTATAAGGACTATTTTAACAAGATCTTTATTATTTGAATTATAAGTTTTCTAAAACTTAAAAATAGCTGTTTGATATAAGATGAAAGTAAAACAAATATAAAAACCTTTCTTATGAAACTTTGAACTTTTTTAATTTGCATGTAAGATTTTGGATGAAACACTTAACCTGCAAACTAAACTCTGTTGACTGTGAGTCAAACACTATCAACTGGCGTAAAAAAAGTTGCAAGATATGTTGATATATTCAGTTACAATGTTTCTTGACTTCTGCTCTCCTAATAAGCTGATCGACCGTCGATCGAGGAAGTTGATTTTGATTTTCTGTACTATAAAAAAACTTTATTTCATCACTGCCCCAGCTGCAACTCCCACCGTAGAACGGGGGGTTAAGAATGAAGAATAATTTTTTCTAAATGTTTACCTAATAAAATTTATTTGTATAAATACTTGTTTTGGAAAAAAATTGATCAAAGTAACAAAAATAAAAAAAACAAAAAAACAACGTGAATATCCCTGAAAACAAATACATAAACTTGAATTTCTGTTTTAATGAAAATTTCTACGACATTCATCAAAAAACATCAGATAAGACCCGATAATATTCGTTTTCCCATCTTTTTCTTTTTATAAAACAAGTTCTCCGTCTAACTTCTATTGATATAAAAAAATAACTATACAGTAATGCTCATCGTACCGCAGGCTATCATAGTGCAAGGTTTTAGCCGCTTCCCCTCCAGCGTTACCCTCACTCTTTAGCTTGAGAGGAGCGCGACTATAGTGCCAAAACCCGATGCTCCCAATATGTAACAGGAACTATCTAAAGAATCTACTGATTCCAGTCGTACAATTTTTCCCTCCTTGTTTTATATTTCAAAAAATTACATATAATGACGAACACTTCTACATATTTATGATTGAAATCATATTTAGTACATATAAATATAATCAATGTTGATTTCACTACTTTACAGATACTTAGTATTGGCCTTGACTTTTTAAGAATGTGAATGGGTATTGCAAAAAAAAAAAAAAATGCTGATTTTCACATTTTTTTGCTATCTTTTTGTGATAGATCTTCAGGAGTTTTTTTGAAATATTTTGATTTAACATTTTTCCGCGATGGCGGTGCAAATTGGTCGTTGAAAATTATGAAGAATCTAAAAATTTACTGTGCATTCTATCAATAAGCTCCAAACAATAATCATAACTTTGAATTTTGAAAATCAATATTATTAACAAAACTATAGTACATATATGAACAGTTTATAAAGGACGAACTGTAATACGCATAATGTATTGTTAGACTTAAATAACCATATTACATTTTATGTTATATGTGAAAGTTATTATGAGTCATTTTTTTAATATGAAAATTCCAAATCACTTTGAAAATAGTGGAAAATTAAAACAATAACATACTTATATCAATAAATTTAATAACTCTATAATCAAAACTTGATACAAATCTAATTCTGTTGCATGGAATATGAATATTTAAAAAAAATTCTAATGATCAGTAGCATTCAAAGTAATTTTTCATTTTTAGAATTAAGTATAATATACAAAATGACATAAAGGTACTAAATAATGAATGAAAAATAAAAAAGGGATCATGAAAACTATAACACGGTGCTACAGTGATTTTGCACTTTTTAAGTGACCTAGTGTGAGTTGTAGGTCTTGACGAGTACATTATGAGAATGTGTTTCAAAATTGTCTAACACCCCCAAATTTTCAAGTTATTGTTAAAAAACCGTTTTTCGTGTACTGCGCGCAGTCCGACAATCACAACGTCGTCATGTTATAACCGATTTTCGATTGCTATACGGTTTTGGGAAGAAAAAGATTAAAACTTCAAGCCGATATATATTTGTTGACACTTTGCACAAAAATAATAGGATTTTTTCTGAAAGTTATCTAAGATTTGCCCTTTTTTTCCCGTTTCCCACAGTTTGACGTCTTTTTTATGTAACATATGTTTGAAAAAAATTACTTTTATGCATTTATTCTGAAAGAACTTTCTATTTCGAGTAAAAAAAGTCATAGTTCATCAAAATCCGTTGAAAAATGTTTGTTACGACGCTTATTGTAAACAAGAAAATATAACTTACATCATGAAGTCGATGTCTTGCCACTTCAGGATCTTGGATCTGATTTTAGTTAATAATTGTTATAGCATTTTTCTTAATTATTGTTTCGGAGTGTCTATGTATCATTTATTTTGTGGAAAATTTATCATAATTATTTATCTAAGACAGTTTTCCGCGATTTTTTTAATAATTTCGGCAGTAATAATATAAGGAGAAAAAAGAACTGATATTTAATACACGAAGTAATAATATTGTTTTGTTTTGAGTACTTATTGCGTACTACAATTTGAATTTTTTATTATTTTTCAAAAATGTTTGCTAGTTCTTCTACGTTCATAGATTGCATAAACAGTTTCACGTTTGAACGACCAGCAATAGTTAGCCAGCATTCTGATCTGACTTTTACCAACAAAACGTGTTACGATTGCTGATATTTCCCGTTGAAATCGTTCTCCTTGTTTATCACTGAATTTTCCAAGATTTTTGGGAAAAAAATCCAAATAGGAATGTAAAAAAAGGATTTTGTACGACTCCGGGCAGGAAACGCTCGTTTTCGCTCCGCTCAAACTCGCGTTTTTACCCATTGACGTACAAAATCTTATGTTAACCTTGGCGCATTTGCCATCCTCGGACAAGGATGATATTTTCCTGTCTTCAGCTAGCACCTCGGACGAAAAATGATCGTCCTCGCCCTCGGAACAGCAATAATGCACTGCGGTGAACAATGTACTATTGATTGACATTTTGCATCCCATTTCTTCATAAGCTTCTAAAAACTCATTTACTATTTCAACATAGTTATCGATCCTGTTGTTTCCCAGAAAGTTTCCAAACAAAGAAATAAAGCTTTTCCACGCCCTTTGCTCAATTGAGTTCAATTTTCCGGAAAATTCTTTGTAAGAAAAAATTTTTCTTATTTCCGGACAAACAAAAACACCTATAAAATCAACGAATCGTGATGTAGGTGTTGAGAAAAAGTTTGATCAATGGTCTTTACTAGTGTTAATTTCTATGCAAAAAATTGCATTTTTTGAGTGCGCTGGAGCACGTTGGACAGGCATAGTCTGGTTCATATTACACACTTTCCTCATATGCCCGGTCGAAACAATGGTTAAATGCTTCTTTCACTGCTATATTCGTCTCCAATTTTACGCGATGTTGCTTGTCAACGAACAAGCCACATATATTACAAAACTTGTTACGATTATCACTCATTGTATAAAAAATAATATCGCGATACACCTTTGCACAAACGACAACTACCACTGACTAATGTAATTGTACTAAAACGTAGATTGAGCGTTATCGCGCGTCTATATAATCTTATCTAGGCCCTACAAAAAAGATGAACAAATGATATAAATCATCGCAGTTTTCTTTTCCTAAAAAGTGCTGCATCACTAATCGCCAAAAGATACTACAGCTCTATATCGACGTATTTTTTTTATCTTGCATAACATAAGTTTTTTCTAAAAGCTGAACAAACCCAAATTTTTTTAACGCTTTCTAAAATTGCATGTACAAATCACAGAATGTCACAGAAAAAATATTTATAGCTATTAATGAAACTTTACCGTGTATTACTATTACTCTTGACTTAAAAAAAGCATTTGAAACGGTTAATCATAAATCATTATTGCAAAAGTTGGAAACTGTAGGATTCAGAGATAACTCTTTAAAAATTTTTGACAGTTACTTAAAGGATAGAAAACAAGTTTTGAAATCAGATGGCGGCTTCATTAGTGAGGAATTAACAGTAAAATCTGGGTTACCTCAGGGAACTACTTTGGGACCTTCATTTTTCAAAATTTCTATGAATGATTTGCTCCAGATATTGCTGAATAGTAGAATAACAGTTTTTGCAGATGATATAGCATTTGAATGTATTGGATGGACATGGCCTGAGGTCATGAAATTGGCAGAGGTGGATGTAAAAGAAGTCGTAACATGGGTGAAATGCAATTTTCTTACTGTAAATATGAAAAAGACAGCTTATATTGCTTCTGGATCATATAGAGACAGTAGCCCAAAGGGAATGGGTATTGAGCTTTATGATGAACTTCGTAGAGATGAAAGTCGGCCAAAATTTGAGTTTCCAAAATTGCATAGGGTATACAGTATCAAATATTTAGGACTAATTGTAGAAGGTAACTAAAAATGGAATTATCATATGTGTAATGTGACTGATAAAGTTAGGTACCTAATTTACGTTTTTTTTAAGTTGAGAAATGTAGTAAGCAGAAACCAATTACTTACTGTGTACTATGCTTTGTTTTGGTCTGCAATATCTGCAATATCGTATGGATTGTTAATTTGGGGGAGTGCTGATAAGGGGGTAGTTAAAAATCTAATCGGTATCCAAAAACGGATCGTAAAAATTATATATCATAAAAACAAAAGATATCCATCAATACTTCTATATGAAGAGTACGGTATTTTAGACTTCAGCGGAGGATGCATTAAAAAAATAATAATACTTTTTTTTGATTCGCTACAAAAAGAATTTAACCACGTAAGCGAAACTAAGTCCTATAGAAAAATAGTCGTCATTCCAAAATTTAATACAAAAATCTATCGAAAGTCCTATTGTTGTGTAAAATATGCTATATACAATAATTTACCTGATGATTTAAGATTCCATGATCACAGGAGTACGATATTGAAGACCAAAATAAAAAGTTGGATTTTAAGCCTAGATCATAACATGGTAGATAAAATATTGTACATGCGAAGGAAAAGTATCTGTAGCCATGATTTTAGTTCTATTTATGTATTATAGAATTGTGTGTAAAGTGATTTGGTTAATAGTCACTGTATAACAAATATCTATAATATTATCATCCATAATTTATTAGCATTTAATCTAATATAAAATTAAAAAGAGGACCGTATACAGGAACTTTGGTTTCTACACAGGTTGTATTCTTATTTATGTTATAATTTCAATATAAATATTGTAATCAAAATGCCATTAATAAACTTATTATTATTATTGTTATTTTTATCATTATTATCATATTAAAGGAAAAACTTGAGCCTAAAGTTCGATATTTTTGCAGGGAGTGGCATCGAATCATCATTTTTTATTATTTTTTAGCATATATAATCGTCAGGACAATAAATTATTGCTTAAAATTGTCATTTATAATATTTATGAGAGGGTCTGGTCCTGTGCGGGTTTATAAAGGGTGTCTTTTACCTTGTGGCATCGTTTTTAATACTTTTTTTCGAGAATAAGTTGTAGGGAAACCAATAATGCCATCAAGTCGCGGTTTTCCGCATTTGATTTATTCGTTTTCAGACTTTTTATATACTTTTTCTGGAATTTTTATTGTTTCTGATTTGACCTTGAAGTGTCTCTGTGCAAAAAATGCATATTAAAACGGTTGACACGATTTAGCTAATGAAAGCCGCCAGAAACCAAAAAATTAAATAGATTTAGTTTTTCGATACCCTTAGCTATCGTTTGACAGATGCTTTTGAGAAACTTTTCATTTCAACAATTTCTACAGCTTTTTGGACCCTGAAAACATGGAATTATGATGAAATTTTATTTAAAATGTCGACTTTTTTGTGAAAATTTCGATTCCTACAAATTCCATGTGTCAAACGATAGCCAAGGGTATGAAAAAACCAAATCATTTTGATTTTTTTTATTCTGACGACTTTCGTAAGCTGAATCGTGTCAACCGTAATGAAAGGAATGGCTAGTGAATCGTAGCCAAGTATCAGCTGAAGATTTAATCCAGAACGAAACTTTATAATCGTGAAATCCATGTTTGCCATGGATATTTCAATTTCACTGGTAAAAAGCCCATTGGTATGTACATACGAGTATCAAAACCATTGTGTAGCTCTCCACTTTCCCGACCTCTAGGCTGAGAAACTTAGTTTTTCGGCCTATAAGCCAGGAAAAGAGTATTGTACGTCAAAAAGCCACTTTGCGGAGTGTCTCTGAGTACAAAATACTTTATTTTGCGGAGAGTTTTGCAAAAAAAAAAACATTTTTCTTCTTTTAAATTCATGTCATGTTGGCTATCGTTTATTTCAATATATTACCGGATTCCAAAATATTAATAAAAAAAAGCGAACTGCAGGGAATTTTTTAGGTAATAGGAACGTGGCCAAATGGCCATGTAGTAGTCTGCCGTGGCCACGTAGTAATCATAATCTGGCCACAAGCAATTTTTGGAAATGCGTGAACAACACTCAACCGAAATAATGTCAGAAATTTTGTGAACATACATTATTTCCCCGAAATGTCAAAAAATATATAACTTGCTAATTCGAATCAAGTTTTTTGGTGCAAATCGAAGAAATTTATCAACGAATGAATGGCAGTTCATCAAATATACTGTCATTAAGGATTTGTATGGCGAAAAACATACACAGGACTTGCGTTTGATATAAAAATTCTATTCTACACGTTTTCGAGGATTTTTGTCAACATACAATTAAGAATTTCAGGGCAAGTATATAAGGAGTAAGATATGAAAAATAACCGTTTATGGAATAACTTTTTTTATTGCAAGCGTTCAGATGTTTTGGTATGAGCGAGTTTTCGATCACAACCTGTTTATTGAATAGATATGATAATAAAATTAAAAACCACCATCTTTACGAGAAAATTTCCGAACGAAATCCCTTTCGGAGTACAAGGTGAGATCCGGTTCTCGGTAACGCCTCTCTTTCTTGCGAAAGAACTCTGCTACAGCTGACCTCGGATCATATAAAGCTGCACCTACTTCATTCAGTGCCACAAACATTCTCAAGTTTATGGTCTCATCTGAAGTTGACAGTCGGTGGTTTGATTTGATTTGATTATAATGAAAAATCAATTTTTCAACGATCATGGAGTGAGGTGATGTGACCAGTAAAAAACACAGCGGTTTCTGCAAGATCCCACATGTCTCTGGTATCAGTCGAAGTAGCTTATGCGACATTTTTGCACCTTCGTCTGGAGTGTCGAGATCTCTGATTTCTCGGATTGCTGGCCAACAATTGCAAATATTCGATGAAAACTCGGAAACTTTTTCTTCGCCAAAAATGGTTTCGACCAAGAATCGACCCTCTTGAATCATTTCTGTTGTGGTTTTTGCCATTAGAAATGTAGAAAATCTTTTGATCGACTCATTTTCCTCAATGTTGAGCCGGATGTCAAGAAAATTGATGAACGCTGATATTATTTCGACTCGGAGTGCCATCCATGATCGGGTGCCTGTTGTGATGAGAGAATGCGATACTTTGCGTCTTTTTCTGTCGTTTTTTTCATTGTTAGTGCTGTCTTGTACATTTTTTTGGTGAAGAGGAAGTATCAAGTATCAAGCGTCAAGCATCCTAGCCGCTACATTCTCGTCTATCAGTGAACCTGGAGTTTTTGAGCAATGTCGCCAGTACTTGAAACATCCGGGTAAATTGTGTAAGACTGCAGTGATCAAATTACTGACATGTTCAGCAAATCTAACTTCAAAGTAACCTGGAAATGAACGATATTCTGGGAAAAATTCTTGCATTTCCTTTAGTTGTGAAGGTAATGTACGAAAATATTTGGCCACAGCTGTGGTATTATTGCTCAGCCAAAGTTTCATTTCGGGAACCGTTGCAAGCGCTGATTCCATCGCTATGTCAGATCTATGACAGAAACACCAAACTGTCATCAGTTTGTGTCCCAAATAATCTTCGAGAAGTTTCCACAGGCCCGCTCCAGATCCTGTACTAGCAGCTTCACCATCAGTCGTAACTCCCACTAATGCATCAGTTGGAACGTTAGTTGCCTCACACGACGTAACTGTAGCTTCAAGTAATCCTCCAACTCCTGTCTTTTCTGGTTGCTTCGCTCCGATGAAGAGATTTTCGATGACTGTTGGATTTTCCTTGGTCACATACCTTGCTACAATACATTTCATGTCTTAGTTCTGACGATGAACACTTCCATCAATTTGTAAAGACACGCAAATAGCGGATTTGAGAGTTTGTCCGATTTTTTTCATCTCTAAATCTCCCATGATTTGAAGCATTTCAGCATAAACCATTGAATCTCTATAATGAAGACTTGACGTGGTAGGTTGAAAATCGTCAAGTTGAACATCTCAGTCATCTGCATCGTTCAGTTGTGTTTGTATTGATTTTGCACGTATTGTTGGAAGCGAACGAGCAGGCCACGATCGAGCTGTGGGTGTTTCCAACAAAGAATCATTGTAGACATCCAGGCATAATGAAATTAGATCATTCATAACTCCCGCACGATGTTTTTTCAGAGTATTGACCTATGGATGTTTTTCGGACTGTTGCTTCCATAATTCAGTCGACTTTTGAGCTTCTACTGCAACGGAGTGGACAATGGACTCAATGCGATCGACAATTCTCTTCAATTTTTGTTCCCCGTCAACTCGAATTCCTTCAGCAAGAGGAACTGTTCCTCTTTTAGATACTTTGGCGGCTTCGGTTTTGAATTCTCTGCAGATTGAACAGCAAATAAATGGTCGATTTCTTTTTCCATTCAGTTGGATTGTTTTTTAAAGAAACCTGTAGTTTTGCACCATCCATGGAAGGTCTAATTTTTAGCCGTTGTACCACGTGCCAGATGTCGTTTTTGATGTCCCTGGTGCTTCTTGCAAAGCATCACCTGAAAAAATATATGATAAACCTCAATAAAATTTTTCCATTTCACTTTTTTCCTGCCAACATTAACCGAAATACAGAATAAAAAATTTTAAAGTTGAAAAACGTTTTGAGATAAAAAAGTATTCAATGTCTAGCTTAGCTGCTCCAGTCCGAACTTAGTCAAAAAAATGCAGAGTAAATACAGAAAAATGTTTTTTAAAAAAGGGAGAACGTCCAGATGCAGCACATGACCCGAGTTTTTATTTTTTTGTGGCAGACAAATCCTCTTGTCTTGCAGCTTACAGGTTTACAACAATAATCCACCATGTTAAATAGAAAGAATACATCAACAGATCCACGCGCAGTAATAGCGGCTTGTCTCATGTGTTTGCCACCTACAGTCACAGCTAGGGATAGCGGTATTAGGGGAAATATTTACTGAAAATATGATACAATTATATTTATTCGATATTTTTTTATTTTGATTATTCATTTCGAAATTACAAGATGATGATTTTTTTTTAAATTGCGATTTTCTATGTACATATATTAGAATGAAATGCCAAATAGACATATGAACACAGTAACGCGGTATTTAAAATTCAATATTTTTTATGATTTGTTTTTGTGAATTTGATGTTTTTTCCTCCAGTTTTAACTTTAATTTTAAAAAACGCATGTTGTAGTTGAGAAACAGCAACTGGTTCAAGTATTTCCCAGTAAGTCGGTTACGAGATTTTGTTTTAATCAGACCTGCTTCCAAAAACAGTCTTTCTGATGGAACCGAGGATGCAATTACTTAAGCTGCTCCAGTGCAATGAATTTAAAGTTTGAAAATAGCACATTATAATTTAGATTTCTTTTTCAAAAATTTTTAATTGCTAATTAAACTCTTTACGTATCAAAAAACACTACAGTAGGTCAAAACTAAAAAAAAAATGACCGCGTCAGGTCACAAAAATTTGTGTAAATGACGATCAAATGAACGTCCTCAACCGAGAATTGACCAAACCAGAGAAAATCCCACTTTTATGATTCTTTTATAAACTATTTTCCAAATAATTGCACTCGTTTGTCAAGTTTTGCGTTGAGTGCAAACTGATTTTCAGCAACTAGCTTCGTGTTTGCCTACTTTTTTATACGAACAAAACAATATTTTAGAAATTTCCGACTTTCAGATATGCATACTTTTCAATTAATTCATTATAATTCAAATTCAAGATAATATCTAAATTTCGCTATAAACCGCATAAGAACGTTTTTCGGGTTTTCTCTATTCTTAAAACACACTGTTTCTTTTTTTTTTTTTCAAATTTTTAAGGCTTATTTTAGTTTTGGGTCAGGGCTATTAAACTAGACATTTAAAATTTTTTGTGATACATATAATACATTCCTTTTTTTGGATAAGCAAGTTGCGTCAATACTCACCGACAATTTCATTCTCTTTAAGTTGAGGAGAATTATCTCCATCGTCGTTAGAATCGTCGTTGGAATCGTCCTAACAAAATACGAACTGACGATTAGTTTTATCGGTGAATTACAAGTGTCGAAAAAAGTTATTACTGAAATATGTACTTCCTTTCTTTAGGTCATTATTTCCATTGTTTTGATCGTGATTCGTCGAGGTCTTTAAATAAACTTTTTTAACCACTTATCAAGAGTTGACATCTCAGTTTCTCAATTTCTTTGCAAGTAACAAGTAAAAGAATGACAAAAGTTTAACAAACGAGAGTAAACAGTAAGCGAACGTCAGTAAACAGAATTGACGCTACGAAACGTGTAAACACGTGTAAACAACTGACTACAACACAGTGCGATACAATCCAGTAGTTGGCAGCACATTTCATATGTTGAAAAGGCGCGTTGATTCGGATTTCAAATAAAATACGCGTATTCTCAAAATCGACGTCACGAAAAAAAAAAAATATTCTTTTGCATTTAATGCATAAAATTGCTACAATAACACTATATGTAGAATAAGTGCTCCAATTTGCTCCAAACCGATTTCCCTCGTTCACCCGTATAAATGTCGTAAAATCTCCTATTAACATATAATGTTTTCAGACTCACGCATGTATGTCGGTGAAGGAGCAGTTGGGGGGGGGGGGGGTGTTGAAGGAGATATTTTTCTTTTGGCTACCTAGTGAAAAATCCTTAAAAAATGCCCCGGCGAACTGCTAATATTCTAATTCTATATTTCATGAACCACGACTTGTTACGAGAATAAAAAAATTTAGAATGCTAAATTAAAGGATTTCGTATTCTTTTACCTTATCTAAAATCATTCTCAAATTCAGAATAACAGAACGCAGAATACAAAATGGAGTTTCTTATATAACAGTATCAAAATCTTGAACATGGATTATTGCATACAGGCATTGAATTCACATATTATGTAGTTAGTACAGAGTGTAAAAAATGTTTGATTTAGAAAATCCCAGATATATTTATTTTAGTTTAAACAAATGAAAACTTCAAATTTCAATAAACAGTATTATGATCTAATTGCATCTAAATCGTTGAAGATAAATGATATTAATACAGTTTTCAAATTTCGGACTTGTGAATTATTGAAAACATGGAACTACACTGGGCATTCTAGTAACAAAATAGCAGATGAATTTTGAAACCCGAAATGATGAAGTTTTTTCTACAGTATATTTTTTTTCCGTAAGATCAGGATTCATTTTTGGAACGTACAGCGAATGTGCAAAACAATTTTGAAAAATATTGCTAGATGACTGAGAAATATCCAAAGAACGATTCAAGAATCGTAAAGGAATTTCGCAGTCACCTTAATCAATCAAAGGTTATTTTTACCCGCTTACTCGCTGACATTTTATAAAAAAGGTATCTTGGATCAGTTTGAAATTTTTGTATTATTGTATTCCCGATTTCTGATCGTAAATTCAGAGAGCTTACAATTTGAATTAAAAATCTTACTCTTGATTTGAAAACTGCTCAAACAATTTGTGTAATAAGCGTTATGAATTTGATAATTTTTATACTACAAAATAAAAACACGTAATTTCTAAAATAATGCTATGATAACAATAATAACGACGTTAACAGGCTAAAACTACCAATTTATGAATTAGGATTCAACTGTCCATTTCAAAAAAATTGTGTAATAATTTTTGTAAAAGATTTATTGCCAATGAAAAAAATTTTAAAAATAGTTAAATGTGTGGCAAAAAGAGTAGCAGGTAACTTAATAATCATAAATAACGGAAATTTCGGTTGCAATATTTTTCGATATCGAAAAAAAATTTGGAATACTCAACGCATCTTTCTATTTGTCGTACGAGTGTCAATATTCATTGAAACACGTCATTTTCGGAAGAATGTGTTACAGCACTGAGAAAAAAAATAAGGGAAAGTCTTTATACTTGTTTGGCAACGCGGATCATACTCGTTAGTATGTATAACGGAATTCCCTAGTTGGTATGGTAAAAACTGCAAGTTCTTCGAGAAGTTTTTCCCGTACGAACTTCAACTTTTTAACAGACAAGCTTAATTTTTTTATCATACCGAATTGAAGGGTTTTCCATGAAAAGTAGGAATATCCGTTATACTAACGAGTTGTGTCCGCGTTGCCGAATTAGTATGGGACTTTTTCAACGATCATTTTTTACCTTTTCTCTGTTTTTTTTTTCAGTGTGGATGCTACAAAACAAGAACCTTAATTTTTAAAAGTCTAAGGACAATAGGGTTCGAATTGAAGCTCTCAAACTTAAGACGCTGCTGGCAAGCCGCTGGTGTGAAGTCATAAACCATCCCCATTCCCAATTAATCTCCATATGTTCCCCATGTATCAGCCTCCCGTCGTATTTTTCGCTGCCCTTCAAGCAATCGAGCGTAAGTTACAATGCTTAGTCTTGACTTGTTTCCTCTTCCCGTTTTTTTCTCACATTCCTAATGATCCTAAGCGTAGGCATGTATAATAAGTGGCCGTGGGTTTTAAATTTCGATACTCTATTTTTTAGCTGGGCGATAGTAAGTGAAAGGGAATTTTCGTCAATCGGATGAAAAAAAAATGATAATAAAATAATAAAAATTGTTTTAGGGGAATTCCGACAAGCACAAAATACTTTTTTAGAAATAAAAGTGGTCGAGAGATACTAATTTTGTATTGCTTGAAGCGCTGGAATACGTTTACATTTCATGAGAATTTTTTCCCTTCTCGCAACAAGTCTCGCAAGGAATAAAGATATTTTTCAGAAAAAAATTACACTGAAAATATTTTCCGTCGCCAGCCAAGTCTGCATATATATATCATTTTCAAGTTTTTCTTGTTTTAAATAATTTCATTGTTTATTGTTTTTCTAATTATTTAATCAGTAATCTATCATTTTATATTAAAACTATTCAGATGATATTGTAATATCACATCAGATCTTTGAATTTTATGTCATTACTTACTTTTTCATACATGACAGCCTTAACACTCCTTGTATGACAAATTTTTTTTTCGAGGTATACTAAAAATATATCTTAAAAATTTGGGAGAATATTCCTATATCCAAGCAAATTCCTATGAAACTTAAACTTCCTAATATTCCTTTTTCTATTTATTCTTTTACTTTATTCAATTTTACTGTCATATTTGTAATAAGAACTTTTTTGTTATCGTACATAAATTCGAAGAACAGCATGTATTAGATGATTTACAAAGCTGTAGAAAACGAATTTCAGAATGGTAATCTTTGCGGAATATTGAAAAAACAACTTATTTTATGGAGTAAATACACAAAGATATAAAACTTTTCAATTTTTCATTAAAAGAATTCACGTTCAAAAAATCAATACTTTCTCAAAGTTAAAAATGATCGAATTCAAAAGACTCAAGAAATCTAATGTTTTCAACTGTCAATTTTTAATGTTGAAGATCTCAGGCGTTCATTGAAAAATAATAATTCATGCGCACGAGTAGCTCTTAATTGAAATCATGTAAAGTAACTAATAAAATCACTTAAGTTTAACATATTTTTGTTGGATATTTCAGAAACACAAATTTCCTTACTTGATAGATTTTGCATTCAAAAATGTTTGAAGTACAAAGTGATGGCCAATACGCTATTAGTACTTCCAAATTAACATTACCTTTTGGAGAAAAACTAACATTCCTAAAAAATGCATTTGAAATTTTTTAGCAATTCATTTGAAGTTCAAAATTTTTCAAATTTGCAAGCATTCGGATATAAATCTGACAATTGAAAAATTTTTCGATATCTGTGGTAGAAGACTTGAGATTTTTTATTTTTGTAAAACTAATATAGAAATCAAGAATCAAACAGTTTTGAGCCCTTGATCGGTGTTAAATAATGTCAATTGATATTAGCAAGTTGAATATTCAAGTCCACTACAAGTTTCAGTCAAAAAATTGCAGCATTTCCACATGATGTTTTTGAAAATTTCAATTCAATAAATTTTTCTTCGAGAATGATGAGCTTGGAGAAATGTAGGACATTAAAACTGTTGAATTAAACAAATTACTTAATGATTCAGGGAAAATTTGTTACATATTTTGAACATAAAACACGTGTATATTGAAATGAGTGGCATTGAAACCTGATGAATTGCATTAGATGAAAAATTTTTGATGGAAAATCTGAGATCGTAAGAATTAAAAAAAATATTCGTTAATACATACTTGGTGTAGAAAAAAATTTTTCATACGCGTGATATTACCTGAGATGAGTACATATTCGTCAAGGCTCATTCACTTGAATATTTTATAAATGATGCAAATCTTTGCGACACAATTCCCAAAATCCGACAACTTGCGTACTCACATATTGCAGATAAAAAGTTTCTTAATATTCATCACCATAAATTTCTCCACTACCCGATGCGACGGTAGTTATTTTATTGCTCTTAAATGTATTGAGGAATTTGACTAAAATGTTTCAAAAAGTGTAACTAAAAATTATTTCTATTAAGCTAAGAGAAAACAAAGATCGACGTTCCAAAAAGTGTCAATTGACGAGTTTTATAATTACAAAAATAAGTATAGATGAATAACAATGTTATAACATAATATCATAACATAATATCGAATGATTACATAACAAAGTACATATTAGATCTTGGAAAAAATGTCCGATAATATTTTCGGTAAAAGAGGAACAACTTTACTTTGAAACAAAGAAAAAAAAATTTGTAGTCACCTTATCAACGTTCAATTATTAATATATTATTATTATTATATTTAAAAAAATGTACTCACTTACTGCTTGAAACTTATAATTAATTAAATTTAGCAAAAAAAAAAAAAAAAAAAAAAAAAACAAACAAACAAACAAACAAACAAAACAAAACAGCTTTTCCATTTCCTACAATATAAATACTGAGGCTTTGAAGTTTGAGAATTTACATCTTGTTTCATAAGGCATTTAATTCTGTATGCGAATGTTAAACTTATTGTCAAGTAAATAATTATTCGATAAAACATTTACTAGGTTGGGAAAACGTTCAAAAAAAGTCTAAAAATCTGTGATGGGCTGATCAATAGTAGTTTTGTAAGGTTAGTTATGCACTTTCAGTAACCATGCCTGTCACTGAAATGAATTAATTTGAAATGGACGAAGATATGAAAGATTGTTTTAAAGGACCTCTTTCCCCGACCTTCTAGGTTTCTCATATTCAAACTTAAAACAGGTTTGGTCAATATACGACTTAGAAAATATTTGCTTAGCTCAAATAAATTTTTGTTTCAAGCAAACAAGTTTTATTGAGCTATAGTATAACTCAGCTGGAAATGCAACATGGGCGCCAAAAAGGCCCTGCCTTGGCTTTCCCTAATTGTAGGTGGGACCTGGTGTGGAACGCCTAGTTAGGCCCTGGCCTGGGTGTTAACACGCGGTCTGGAAACGCCCTCATTATGAACTCCTAGCCAGGGCCTGTCAAGTAACGCATTTCTGGTGCCTGCCTGGGAACGTTAACTAGGGCTTGGCCGGGCATGCTAGGCCCTGCTAGAGCATACTTGACTATGCCCTGGGCAGATTTATACAAATACATAACCTTAAATTCCGGCACGCGCGCTACTTAAAAAAGTATGATCTAAACACACATTCGTAATGTGTGTGACAGTTTCAAAGGAGAACTTATTTTCCGTCAGCTCTCTCCATGCCTGAGTTTATTTTGATGATTTTTATTATTTTTCAGTAAACTTTTATCCGCGATTCAACAGCCAACGTTTTTCGCCCTTTTCTTCCGTTTTTTTCTGACAATTTCTTGGTAAACGTATGTGTCAGATCCGAGCACCTCTGCGCATGCGTACGCGGTGCTTATGAAAGTGGGCAATTTTTCAAATTTAAATTCATGATTTCAACTTGAAAAGTAATTTATAATTACTTGATACTTTGCTAAAAGTAAATTATAATTCATGATTATTTTGGCATTTCAATGAAGAAAGTTAAAATAAATTGTTTGAGTCACTTTGTCTTCCGAAAATTCACTAGGACCAAGCAGAAAGGAGCTAGGTACTTTTCCGAGGAAATAGAAAAAAGGCCTTGCAAATATGCTCTCTGTTTCACGAAAAATTCTCGCGAAGGGTCTTAGGATACATATAGAAATAGCGGGGTTCAGGCAAAATCCAATAAAGGCCGCAGCATGAGAGCCCTGTTCTAGAGAAATCCAAAAAGGGCCCTAGCACGGAAGCCCCGTTTCAGGAAAATCCAAAAAAGGTCCTAATTAGAAAATTCTTTTCAGGAAAATCCGAAAATGGCCCTAGCAAGGAAGTCCTGTTTCGGGGACATCGAATAAAGGCCTTAGCATGGAAACCCTATTCTAGGTGAATCTTAAAAATGCCCTGGCATGAAAGCGCCGTTTCAGGAACATCTAATAAAGGCCCCAGCATGGAAGCCCTGTTCCATGGCAATCCAAACAGGAGCCTAGCAAGGAAGGCCCGTTTTGGGGAAATGTAATAAAGGCCCTAGAATGAAAGTCCTGTTTCTAGGTAATCCAGTTCTGGCCCTGGCAGGGATATGCCTTTTAAAGGAAAAGCTGTACTGGCGCTGACGAGAAAGTACTCATTTTTGGAAATCCAGTACCGGCCCTGGCGAGGAAATCTATATTTAGGAAAATCCCGACCATGGCCTAGCCATTAATGAGGAATTCCCCTACATTTTTCTAGCCGGGAATATATTTTCACGCTCGCAGCACAGAAATCCTTTATTCTTGTGTTTACTACTGTCCCGTGAAAAACGAATTCTCTGCCACCGCCTTTCGCTGCTATTTCTATGCCGCTCCAAGGTCGAGTGGCATAGAACTCGTTTTTTCACAACACAGCAGTAAACAAAAGACTGAATGATTCATGTGCTACGAGCGTGAAAAATATCTCTCGTGTTAAGGAGCATCAAAACTCGCGTTTTACTTGTGCGATTTGCTCACTCGCTATGCTCGCTCGCAAAACTTCGCACTCGTAAAAACGCTCGTTTCTGCTCCTTGATACGAAATATACTGCTTTGGTACAGACAAACACATTATCTTTAGCAGTCTTAATCAATTGTTTGACTAAACAAAAATTTTATAAGGTCTATTAAAACTGTTTTGTCTGTACAAAAGAATTACTCGAGTGAATTCATTTTTTTTTAAACAATGTCACATACATAATAACATATTATTCTATTCTTCTCTGTTTGATCACTTCATTGAATTATATTACATGTTTCAAGGTAGAGAGTACTGATTCTTGTGTGAGGTTTTATTTACATCTTGACAATTAAGTTTTTTAGAAATAGTAATTGTAAAATTACAATGAAGTCGGTAAATAATAATTTACATTTTTTTATCAATGCTGAAAAAGGATTTATTTTAACTTGTAATGCGTTTACATAAAAACGACTTTAGCGCGATATGTGCTAAAAAAAGTTATTGATTACTTTTATCGAGTAACAGGTAGTTTAAAAATTAATAATCAATAACTTCGAGAAAATATTGTATTACTTTTTTTCAAGCTTTCATTACTCAATGCAAGTCATAAATTACCTGAAGTAATTGTTTTGTTACCGCATTTTGGTTAGAAAGAGTTCTTCTTTGAGGTGAATGAATGAAAGTATTGTACACAAGACTTTGTAGGTTAAATGAATTTTTTGTAATTACGACGTTTGAGTTATGTACTTAGTGAACGTTTGGGACACTCTCATTTTACAATCTACAAGTGAAAAAAATCCGGAAATATTTTAAAACTTTTTTAATATATTCACCATACTGGCGAAATTTTTAACACTTTTGAATGAGTCGCGATATTTTCCCAAAGGATTTGTCATTGATAGTATAGAATCAGAGAAGGCTGATCTTGTAATTAATATTCTAGAATATTCACAATATAACAGTACGGTTAAATATTTCAAAACTTATATATTGATAGTAATGGAGTTAATGATTGTAAATTGATAAATTTCATAGTTTTTGAGCGAATAATTATTAAAGATTTATAAAATACATATACAGTCCATTCATTCAAAACATAAAGTAATATCGGATCAAATGATTGTTCGAATGGATGACTAAGTATTTATGATTAGAAAACATTCATTTATGTTCATTGCAACTTTGCATCGCTCTAAAGTTTTTGAAATAGAAGTACAACATTAAACAATAATTTTTGGACAGACCTGGAGCAAAAGCATTCGTCTCGGTCGTTATCGCTTTTAAACCCAAGACGTTCCAAGAACGAGCCTACCAGGTGTACTTCTAATTAATTTCCGGTTTTTTTGCAAAAAAAACACATAATTCCAAAAAAACCGTAACCTTTATTTTATTCAAAGTATTTTCCATCGCTTTCTACACATTTTTCCCACCTTTCTGGTAAATTGTGGATACCACGCAAGTAAAAATCATTGCCTTTGGAGGTGAACCACTCGGTGAGCCATTTTCGTACATTTTCGTGCGAGTCGAAGCGCTGCTCAGAAAGGGCATGGCCCAACGAGGCAAAGAGGTGGTAGTCGGATGGCGCCAGGTCTGGTGAGTAAGCCGCATGATCAAGCACTTCCCACTTGAGCCTTTCCAGCGTGTCACGAACGACTTTCGACTTATGCGACGGCGCATTGTCGTGGAGCAAAATCACCTTCTTCTGTCGTTGTTGATATTCTGGTCGGTTTTCCACAATGGCTCGGCTCAAATCTTTCATTTGCTGTTTGTAGCGAACGGCATTCACAGTTTCACCAGGTTTCAGCAGTTCAAAGTATATAACACCGGACTGGTCCCACCACACACACAGCATGACCTTCCGACCGTAACGATTTGGCCGTGCCGTCGATGTCGATGCTTCACCTGGACTCACCCACGATTTGTTGCGCTTAGTGTTCTCCAGGAAAATCCACTTTTCATCACCAGTAACAATACGATGCAGGAAAGACTTTCTTTTGAATCGTTGAAGCAGCATTTCACAGGTCACTTTTCGATTCTCCATTTGTCTCTCGGTCAGTTCATGGGGCACCCACTTTCCACACTTCTGAATTTTTCCCATGGCTAGCAGACGTTTGGAAATTGCTTGCTGTTGAACTCCCAACGCATCTGCAAGCTGTCGTTGCGTTTGCGTGTTGTCTTCGTCTAATAATGCTTGCAATTCGGCGTCATCGAACGATTTTCGCTTGCCGGAGCGTGCGGCGTCGTTTAGGTCGAAATCTCCATTTTTGAACTGTCGAAACCACGTTTCACATGTTCGAAGTGTTAATGCACGATCACTCTAAACTTCCACAAGCGCACAGTGGCTCTCGGACACTTTTTTCCCCTGATTGAACATGAAAAGCAATGCATGGCGCATATGCTCAAAATTCGGTACAAAATTCGACATTTTTGAAGCGCAATAAAAACTTACTGGAAAATTTTTTCGAGAAAATGTCAACGCAGTTTAAGCACTCGATACGACTGAACAAAATGACATATGGTATGTGTTACCAACAGCGGTACAAAACAGAACGCCATCCATTGAAAAAACCGGAAATTACTTAGGAGTACACCTGGTATTCGCCATACACACATTGGTGAAACCCTGTGAGAGCGCCAGCAATTATCTGCAATATCGGAAATCCGATCACTGCGGAACTGTCCAGATTATAAATATTTCTGTTATAGGTTTTTAATTTGACCTTAAATTTCTTGCGATCTGCATTAATTTATTTTGATTATTTTTAGAGTTGAAAATTTT
The DNA here is from genome assembly GCA_028476575.1 of Platygaster robiniae. Taxonomy (NCBI): domain Eukaryota; kingdom Metazoa; phylum Arthropoda; class Insecta; order Hymenoptera; family Platygastridae; genus Platygaster; species Platygaster robiniae. The sequence goes on along the minus strand of CM052019.1, from coordinate 23,336,593 downwards.
TTTAAATGAGTAATTACGGTTTCGAGATTTGTTTTATTTTTTCTTATAGCCCGACTCGGAAAGTTTTATTTAAAGGCCGTAGGTCTGTTCCCTCAGGTTGCATCGTATATAATTTTTAAAAACTTCTCTTTTTTGCGAAAATCACTCTCTATAATGACATACGTAACATCATTGAAATTCATATATTTCAAGTCGTGGATGAAAGGCAAACTACAATATCATTTTTCACATAGAATGTCTGAAAAAGTAGAATAAAAAGTTGCTCTAATTATAGGCAGAATGATTAATAATACTCTTTGCACGGATTGTTCACTGTGCGTAATTTAAAAGTGCTATATAAATCTTAATGACTTTTTATATTTTTTGAATATTTAAAATCATTATCTGAAAGAGAAATCTAATCTACTAAAAACGACTGGTTTACGTACGATTAAAACATTCAATGTGAATTATTTACTAACACTGACTCATCAGTCAAACGTTTGATCATTGATGGCAAGAAATATACTTTTAAGTCCACCTGTGCATCAAATGTGGGATAATACTCAGTAAAAATGAAGTGATTATGTGAATAAGAAGAGTTTCCTTTTATTATAAATATAAAAAACATCTTGTACAAAGTACTAGTTAGTTTTCACAGTACTAACTAAAATAATTGTTTGATACACTGCGCTTGGCTTGCGAACGTGTCCAGCGAGCAAATAAGCCGGCGCAGTGTAATGCATCATCAAAAATCGATTTTTTCAGCTGTTAGTGAACCTTCTCCTTATTTTCTTCTAAACCTTTTAAGTGATGTAATACCTCTAATATGTACCGAAAATCCCGCTCATATTGCGTACGTCGATCAATTAGAGAAATGCCACTGTTCAAAAGTTGTGCCTGAAAAATGCTTTGAGCTTTGCAAAATTATTGCATTAAAACTTATATGAGAGCGAAGAAAAATTTAAAAAACTGCTAACAATACAAACGTGATACTGCAAGTTTACTCGCTTTTGAGAATATTCGTAAAAAAAATACTCAAATATTTAAGTTCTAATATATAATCGAAAGAGGGAATTTCACAAACATGAAAACATGTAATTTTTATTTTACATGATACTTAAAATTTTTAATATGATTTTAAAAAACTGAGATTTGAAAACGTATCATTTATACGTTGAATGAGATAAGGCCTTATCTGTTAAACTATTTTAAGAATTCAAAAATGGCAAAACTGGAAAAGAGTTCAAAGAATCAGTTATGAATGCCAAAACAAACAATAATTATTTTCGAAATTCAATAATGATACGGTCGTACAATAAAAGACGAGAGAAGAAACTTATAGTTAAAATCACCATACTGCTCAACATATTGTGCTCAGTCTTCTTTTCGATAGAATATTATTACAATCCTGTCTTCTCACCATACCATGTATGAGATTTAATGATTTTTGTGGTATCAATAACATACACATACAGTTGTGATTACTTTGCACAAAAACCGAGAACTGGGCACGCCGTACTCAATGGTATGGTGAATTATTCTAAAATTCAAGTGTTTTTATCTACAGATAATTTCTTCGTAAAGAACATAGGAGAGCAAAGATTTAAAACAAGTAAAAAATATCGTATAAAAGAAAAAAGACAAGGCATAAATTTTCAGTTTGCTTACATTTCTCACTGGTTGAGTTACGATTGACGAACCCACGCATTCTTTATTCAACAACTTTACTGTATGAACTTAATTGTTCACGAAAACCCTAAAAAAATCATTCTTTCCATATTATTTGCCTATTTTTTCTAGCATATTTTAATGTTTTCTAAAAAAGAAGGTAAAAATCTTTTAAATGTGTAAATGATATTCTTTACATAATACAAAAAAATGTTTATCGTTTACATGAAAAAATCGATATATTGTAATAGTACAAAATATAATTAAAAAACCTTATTACATGTATATGATATATTCCACCGAATTTTTAAAAAACGCTTTGTGAAAAGAACAATTTTCACAGATGAAAAAAGCAGCATAAATAAACCTTGTACGGTATGAAACATGAATACATATTAAAAATACCCGTTCTTCTGTATTCATGACCTACAAATACCTCACAGTCCCTGAAGGCATCATTGCATTTAATCTTTTCCGTCGGGATATTTTAATTATATGGACTGTTAGATATTTTTTCGAACAAAATTCACAGCATATATAGATACTACACGATCACTTTGATCTATGTATATCGAAAAATAAGAATACAATGTGGTCAAAAACTTGAATACATGTTATACAGTATTCATCACCTATATACACTTTATAGTCCCTGAAGATACTATTGTATGTACTCTTCTCATTAATATTATCTTTACCGTATAGAAGATTAAATAATCTTTCAAACAAAATTATCGGCATATATATTTATTATATTATTATATATTTTTTCTTATACGATGTTTTGGAAACAAGCATCTACATAATAAGCGAAACGTGCATTATTCGGGAAGGTCGAGTTCTCAAATTACGATCCACCAATCTTTTTCCACATCTCTACAATTCTATCGTTTATTTCCAATTTCGACTTTACAAATTATTATACGTCCAGTTTTATTGTAATCATTTTTTTTTCTAGACTAGGGATTCGAATGTTTCTCTCGGAAAAATCATTTCTTCTGCGTTTTATAAAAAAATAAGAATTTTTTTTTTTTTTAATCAACTAATTACTCTCATGCCTTCCAGTTTATTTTTTCACATTCAAGAAAAAAACGAGTTTGAAAATTTTTCATGTGTGTAAAATGTTGAGCGAAATTCTCGAATAACAAGAACATAATTAATTAATGTTAAGACGACTCGCAACCTACTGTAGTGCAAGAAAGACGCCTAGAACGGGATTCGATTGAAAGAAAGAAGGACGAAAAGAGAAGGTCTTGCGAGTCGTCTTGAGGCTATTCGACTCTCAGTATTTGTTTCGCATAGAGCCACAGTATGTAAGCTTGATTTTTTCAGTCAATTTTTAATGTTTTGTATTTTTTTTTGAACACCGCATAAGCTTCCATATCAGCAATAAGCATCTCAGTTATTTCGAGCCGAAATATTTTCGTAATTTTTAAAGCAATATTGTTATTCGACTCTTCCGAAAATTTTTTATCTCGGTTGTGAAATGATTTGATTACACTGTGCGACAAAAAAAAATTTTTTTTTTTGCTATAGATCTAAATGCATAAAATCGATTCCTAATGACCCCACCAACAAGTCTGTAAGAGCTTTTCGCGAAGTTAGAGCAAGTTTCCGAAAAATTATTTATGCAAAATTTCGGAAATATAACTTCGTAATTCTTACAATCATGGCTCGATTTTTGCCGGATAAAAGCGCATGTCTATATATTTGAGGTCGAAAATTCTAGTTTGATCATAAAAACGTTGAAAAACTGCATTTTTCACATAGTTGAAACTTTGAAGAAAATCACTTAATGCAAATGGCTACCGGTTACGGTTGGGAGTCTCGCTCGTGTTCGATCGTTTTGAATACAATTCAGAACGATTGAGCGCGAGCGAGACCCCCAACCACAACCGTTAGTCATTTGCATTAAGTGATTTTCTTCGAAGTTTTAACTATGTGAAAAATGCAGTTTTTCAACGTTTTTATAATAAAAATAGAATTTTCGATTTCCAATACATAGACATGCGCTTTTATCCGGCAAAAACCGAGCCGTGATTGTAAGAATTACGAAGTTATATTTTCGAAATTTTGCATAAATAATTTCTCGGAAACTTGCTTCAACTTCGCGTAAAGCTCTTGCAGACTTGTTGGTGGGGTCATTAGGAATCGATTTTATGCATTTAGATCTATAGCAAAAAAAAAATTTTTTTTTTTTCACACAGTGTTATCTTTTTTGAACCTTTTATACTACCACTTAGTAAGCAACATGGTACTCTATTTTTTTTTAACTAAAGATGAAACCATTCGCCGAAAACTGTATGCGAAAATAAAATGGCATGCACTTTAAATTTAACTTCCTTCATCAGAAGATCACATGCATTGAACTTGCACAGCATGTATATTTAGTATATTTTATAAAAAAATCTGTACACTTTTTTCCGTTACATAAGTAATTATCTATTGGGTGGTCTTTTCCTCACCACCACATAAGTGGTGGTGAGTAATACAAAACATAACGCAGTTTTATTAGATAAGGTATCCCTAATTATATTGGCTTTATATTTATATTATACGAAATACACCCGTCCGTCCATAAGGTATACAGCTCGGGACAGTGTATCTCTAAACGAAACGACACTTTTTCTTCAGCGTAGCCAAGATGATTAATGACTTTGAGCTCACCAAGCTGTATCGTGCGACCGTACCTTTTCATACAGTACCGAAATTTCCCGTTAAAATCGGCATGGACATTCCGTCGCCGGCTGCGATACCCGAGACAAACGAAAGAACTGTGGGAGACGCCGGGAGACGCATACCTTTTTCTTCGCGCCGCATTACATATCTCTCTTAAAGCAGTCTCCCTTAAGACGACTCGCAAGACCTTCTCTTTTCGTCCTTCTTTCTTTCAATTGAATCCCGTTCTAGGCGTCTTTCTCGCACTACAGTAGGTTGCGAGTCGTCTTAAGGGCGGACGAGTGTACAGTTACTAGCATATTGCAAAGTGCAATACATATATCGCACAATATCATTATGTCCGAACAACTGTATTTATTTTAAAACTATTCGTTTCGAATAGTTTTAATTAAAAGTTAAAAGTAACAAAATATTTCTTTGCATGCAATGAAATGTTTATGTTAACATAAACATTTTTTAACGAATTCTGATGAACTATGACTTTTTTTACTCTAGATAGAAAGTTCTTTCAGAATAAATGCATAAAAGTAATTTTTTTCAAACATATGTTACATAAAAAAGACTCCAAACTGTGGGGAACGGGAAAGAAAGGGCAAATTTTAGATAACTTTCAGAAAAAATCCTATTATTATTGTATAAAGTATTAACAAATATATATCGGCCTGAAGCCTTAATCTTATATTTTCCGCAACCGTATCGCAATTGAACATCGGCTATAACATGATGAAGTTGTGATTGTCGGACTGCGCGCAGTATACAAAAAACGGTTTTGAAACAATAACTTGAAAATTCGGGGGTCTTAGATAATTTTGAAACACATTCTCATAATGAACCCGTCAAGACCTACAATGTACACTAGGTCACTCAAAGAGTGTTTTCAATTTTTTTTTTTTTTAGCACTGTGTAATTTTTCGTACACTGAGAAATAAAATTTACGAGTTAGTATGAGATGGTAAATTATAACTAATGGCTAAATTAAAAATTGGATAAATATTTTGTATAAATTATCATTATTCCACTACAAAACTAAAAAAAAATTTTCAAGTTATTATCATATATTGTAAAAATATCATTGAATGATAACTTATTATAAGGTTAATGTTTTCAACAGGAAAAAAGCGGAAAATACAAATAAAGCAATCTAACCTATTGCAATCAAACTAATCAAATTCAAAAAATGTTGATAATTTGTATGGTTTCATATAAATAGAAGAATATGAAAATAAATAATAAAAAAAAAAAGAAATAAAAATACAACAATTTATAGAAAAAGGAATTTACATTTATAATTCTTAGCTTAGAATTGTGTACGTCAATAAAAGCCCCTAGTCACTTAGTTTTTTATATTAAACTTTTGATAAAACTACTTATAAAATTTCAGTTTTTGAAAATTAAATTCCGCCATTTTTATAAAGTAACTTTTTAAAGAGTTTTCATCAGTTTCATGTAGTTACTTTATAAAAACTGTATAAAATCTGCATAAAGTTTTTATAAACTGACTTCATAACAACTGAGCAAAACTTTGTAAAACATCGCTCTTTTTATGAAGTCACTGTATAAAGAAAGTGGAATTTTGTTAAAAACTAATATTTTATAAGATGTTTTCTAAGAACCTGAAAAATAAAAAAACCCGGGTAAATAGAGGCGTGAATTTTAAAAATCGATTCGGCTCGAATTCTACGTTACTTTCCCGTTCATTTATTCTATATTCTATTAAAAAAATTACTCTTACATTTATTGTTAAACTGAATTCACTTTTATTTTCTGTTATATTAGTAACCGCTTGGGTATTGGAAAAATGGATAATAATAATAATAGATAATATTAGTTATAATAATAGTAAATTTAAAAGAAGACTATAAATATTTCATAAATATCATCGAGACAATGATGCGATAATAAGTTATAAAACTATGATGTATCATTCCTCTATTATAAAATTATAAACTATTTACAGACATATATTTCTCAATAGATTAAGAACTCACTAGGGATGCTTTCAAAAAAGTTCAGAGGCCGTTATGGATACATTATTGTTCATATTTATTCTCAAAAAGTTTGTTGTTTTAAAGTGATGCATAACAGTATTTTTTATCATTATTTTTATGATTCACTTATGACACATATCGGAAGACAAGTATAGTTTTAACAACCTTAAGAAAAAATATCGTGATTCAATTTTCTGTGATTGTTCAATATGTTCTTTTTCATCATTGAAAATGAGTGCAACTTACATAATTATAAAATGAATTTAATTATTTAGAAAGTATTTCGCAAGTACAAGAATACAACTAGTCACATCTAAACGTAATAGCTGTACATATAAAACCACACATATGAATACGCTCCTGCTTTGAGGCCTGACTCGCCGCCAAATCATTGTCCATCGTAGTGCAAGGTAGAGACCGCAAGTCTTGCAGTACCTTGAATAAAAACCAAATGGGGGTTGGCGCACGAAGCGCACAGGGGGCGAAGCCCTTCTAGTATATATATATATAATAATAAAAAGAAGTTGATCGCCGTCCCCGCCACCCTTGCCGCCCTTGCCGCCACCGCCATGTCAGCAATTCCACCATTAATTTACACTGATTACTATTCATTTCTATTAACCTTCTTTATCTACTATTAATTGCCATTAACTACTACAAACTTCCAAATTTTTTCTATTTCTTCCATTAATCCCCATTACCTTATATTTTCTCCCAATAACTACTATTACTTTTTATTAACCACCATTCACTTCTATTGACTTTCATTCTCTTTCATTAACAACCGTTAACTTATATTACCCCTTAATAATTCCTATTTAGTCCCGCTAATCCCTATGAACTTCTATTAATTCTGATCAATTCAAATTTAAAACTTTCGACTTAACTGTTAAACATTCGACAAACGCTTCAAATTACTCCTCATAAATTTGTAAATTTTAAATACTACAAAAAATTCTATTATCTTCTATTCTTTACTCATAATTTCTCCTTCTAAATTTGCAAATTTTTGCTACTACAAAAAATACAATTATCCCCTATTATTTACCATTAACTACTATAAACTTCCTGATATTTCCCATTCCTTCCTTCAACCAACATTATTTTATATTAACTCCCACTAACTATTGTATTTGTTTTTATTGTATACATTTATTCATTATGTGTTCAAATAGTGTTGTATACTATTAATTAATCTGTCTGCATTTTCATTCCAAATAATTATTGTTAAATTATTCAATAAAATTATCTTATCGTCAGTTTTGACTGTGCGTCTCTCAACTCTAAACATTTTTTATTCAAAAAATAAATTTCTATTTACTCTCACTCGTTCTCATCATATCTCATTCATTTTCACGAAATTCTAATACTACCATTCAACTCTCTCACATTCGTTTTGAAATCAACTTTCCTCTGTCCTTTTCTTATTTATAAAAGAAAATTTCCATCTTAATTTTATGAAAATCATCAATGTTCTCTCAAAATTTCTCTCCCCTCTAATACCTTTTCAATTTCCATTGATTCTTCTGTCATTTCTATATGTTTATCTTCTTTTTTGCCAACAGTAATTATTCCATCTGTAAATATTTTGCTATTTATTATTTATGAGAAAAAATTTGTTCTTCTGTTTAATTCGAATACTTGAATCCATTTATTTTTCATTTTCCTCATTTTCATCTTCAAATTTACCATCATCCTAAAAATTTCTCCTATAATTTTTATCTTTCTTTCTACCAGCTATATTTTTCTGTCTTTCAAATTTCTTATCTTTCATTGAATCTTGAAACATCCGTCAGTCATTGATCCTAAATAAGTTACTTCATCTTTCCTTCCTTCTGCGAATTCATTGAAAATGAAGACTTCTATTTCTATAAATAAAGTCACCAAATGTTATACTGTGTAATCACATTTCTATTTTTTTCCAACCGTCATTCTGAAAATGTATTCGTTTTCAAATCTCTTTAACTGTGATTTCTAAATGTAAGTTATGTTTCATAACTTTCTATATCCAGGGCCGACGACGAATCCTTTCATCCAAGGATTTATTCTTCAATCTATCTTTAAAAGTATGTTCTTGTCCATTTTGACAATGCCTGTCTCATCTCAAAATATTGTCTTAAAATAAATGTATTTTAAAATTATGTAATTGTCAGTTTTGGAATTTATTTGAAATTTCGTTTTCCCAAATAAACATTGCAGTAACTCGCAATAATCTATTATTCAACACAAACGAAAATATTCGCTAAATTTACTTTTTTTTGGTTTTTTTCAAAAACATACTATATTTCGTATCGAGGACCTGAGGCGTGGCTTTTAAGACGAGCACCAATTTATCTGCCGAGGCGCAGCTGAGGCTGATGTTTGGTCCGAGAACAAAGCCACGTCCCACGGTCCAAGGTGCAAAAGTAAATTCCCAACTAACTAGACTAACTAGATCGTAAATTCCCATATCCGTTATAATGCTGCTAATTCGCATTTTTCATTTAAATAAAAAATGATAGCAAATTATTCATGAATTATATGATTATTGATTTTTATAATAATATAAAAAAATTAGGTATAAGTGTCAATCAAATTTAAGTACCATATATGCAAATAGATTATATATACAAATTTTTTTTTAATTTGATTGAATGGTATGTAAGGTTTATACAAGGTACTGTGTAGTTGATATTTAATATAAAGAAAATGAATAACTACCTTTTGTGAATATATTTCCTAAAAATGATACCATATACAATAAAAACTATAACTAAAACTAAATGGGGGTTGGCACGCGAAGCGCGCAGGGGGACTTGGCCCCCTAGTATACATATATATATATATATATATATATATATATATATATATATATATATATATATATATATATATATATATATATATATAGATGAGTAGGTAAATTGATTATTTCCTGGTATCTAATAGGAGAAGACACTTATCTACTGAATCGAAGATAAATCAAGGCGTTTGGAATTAGTGAGAGAACCACAATTGCAAATAGAAGGAAAAATAAAAGAAAAATTCTTTGATCATATTACTGTTTTATTATCGTTATCGAATTTGTAGGACTCTGGTCATTGGAGTATATGCCCAAGTGTATCAAGACCACAAAATGCAATTCACCTCGGGAATTCACTACGATAGGATAGGAGAGGTGACTCTTTTTTCCAAAACGTAGAAGTTGGTAGCTTTCTTGGATTTGGGACAAATCGATGAAAAGATCAACCTCATCAAGAAACACTTCAGCATAGTGTACGAAATGTGTAAGAATGATGAAAACCTTTACTCATGCAGAGCCTCTTTCAGGCTTCTCAAGAAATTTATCCCTGACCTGAAGAATCCCGAGTCAGTTTTAGAAAGCGTATTAGGACACACACCGAATGGGGAAAAACGTGGGCTATTGAATGTTGTAGGTTCTGCTATCAAGTTTTTCACAAGGAATTTAGATTATAATGACGCGGAATATTATGATCGTGTTATAAAGAATCTAGATGAAGAGGAACTTGCTTTAAGACATATTATGAAAGATCAGGTGTAAGTGATAAAGTCAACGATAATAAATTTTAATGAATCCATAAATAACGTCAATATTGCACAGGAAACTTCATCCAGAATATTCAAACACTCAAAATTAGACAACCCCGCTTTCAGTGAATAAGAATTTAGACGATTATCTTTTTACTTAACCCTCTCACAAATACGTTGTTTTGTCTACCTCAAGGACGACCGTCGTCATGTTCGACGACCTTGAATATTTTCAAAAAGTGTATGAGAAGTATTTTTTATGTGAAATCAAACAAAAAATAGGCACAGTACTTGATAAAAAACCTTGCGAAATTGAATCGTTGATGGGATCTGGGAAACAGATACGGAAAACTTGCAATGTAAGAATATTCAAAATCAACAGAGAAATTTGGCACAGACTATCGGGAAAGAACATTTGGGTTAGTAGTCTGAATAAACCATCAACGATAACTATTTCGTGAATGGTGTACTTGTATTGTATACATGGTGTAGTGAGTGTACTATCGCGTTAAAATGCAAGAATGCTCATTTTTACGTTACCCTAGAAAATAAATGTAAAAAAGTTGCCTCTGGCACAAATATCTTCGTAACGATGGGTTCGTTGGGGCAGAAAAAGTACTTAAGTTTTGCAAGGCGTTAGTCCGGTTATTCAGCAATGAGTATAATACCATCCGCGGATTTATGCAAATCACGCTCCTGGGATACTCAGGTTTTTCGCTTTGACTTACCGGTAAATCGACCACGCATGCAGATCTTCACTGGCAGGTGGTTCAAGGCCCCTGGTATCCAGAGCTCCGGGCACCGAGTAGCGCCTTTCCAGTTCCCACGTTTCCGAACCCATTATTCTCTATTTTGAAAAACAACGAAACATCAACATCTTTTCATGAAACAAATATACCGAATAGATACCACAAGGGACAGAAAGACCAAAGACCTAACAATATTACGGCACTTCCGGGGAACATTTAAAAACCTATGCAGCGGATACTTAGACAATCATGTAGGGAAGACTGCGTTATACAAATTCACTCGTAAAAAATATGTCTCCTGATCTCGTAGCTATTGAAAAATCTATTTAGAATTATAGTTATATTTTACGTTGTCATGAAATTACAATCCGTTGGTATTTTTACTGCAAGACCGTTAGATGTTAAACCACTAGTAAAAATGTGTCGAATTTTGAGTAAACTTGTTTTTTATAGACTGTGGATGATTTTGGAAATTTCATGAAGCTATAGAAACTGTATGATAACATTAAAATTATTTAAAATTAGGAAATTTTTCATCGTACGGAGATCATCGATACACTCAACGCTTGGGAAGTGCCACAACTCTGGTTTTTTTGCACTTCCCAAATGTTTGCTTTGGGCATTGTGAACGCTCGAGTTCTTGGACAAATCTGAATAAATCTGGAGCATTCGCCTTTCTCTCAGGTACCTGCTTTTGAACATATCTGGGGATAACTGTTAATGCATGAGCTCGCGCGGAAACTGATTCATTTAATTTAACTTCGCGAGATTGAACTTTCCAAGCGTTGAGTGTAGTTATGAAGTTTTCAACCAATATCAGAAAGTTTTGTAAATTATGAAATATAAACAGCACGGATACTTTTGAGATTGTTAATTATTTTATGATAGAAAATGAATTGCTATTTCAAAGCATAACGTAACATGCGAATGGCCACCAAAGTTTTGAAAATATTTCGAGGCAACAATTCGAAACAGAACAATATTTTTTTTTTTTGAACAAGACTTTTTCAAACACCGTGATTTGTGTACTATCTGTAGAGAAAAGTTGGGTAAAACGGAGGGTCAGGGTTGCCAGACAGCTCGCTCTGAATGACCAGCTGGGGTGCGAGAGAGAGAGACAATCGGAGATGGGCACTTTCGATAAATCTAGAGCATTTATGTAGTCCTAGGGACCCTGTGTCGAGCTACACATATATCAGTCTTCGCAAATAAAATGTATGTACAAATCGATATTCGGTCACTTTTAAGCAATAAACAAAATATGAGCTTGCCTTATTGTTGCGCAGTGGACTTCAACTTCCGCTTGTTAATGCTGATTTTGAGGATTATCGTCTGTAAACTTAATGTCCATGAAGTTCCAAACGTTTCAAATTACCATAAACGAATATAAAAAATATGTAAATATTTTGATTTCTTATCATGATAGGAAGTGTGACAAACATTTTTTGGGGAGCATCATGTTTGTGGTTACGATCAAAAATTGTTCAAAAGCAGCTGGAGAATTTTTTCTGCTACATTAACTTATAAAAATTTTTTTTTTTTTATTTTAAACGTCCAGGATTTCCAGGACTTGAACATTTAGGTATATTTGGCCTGTATTGTTTGACAAGTCTAAGATAAAACTAGCATTATTTTACTGACTTTGAGATAAAGGAGGAATAGTTTTCAATAATGAAAACAAGTATTAAACTTTATTCGCTTATAATTTGTAATACTGTATGTGTTGGTTTGGTAACAAACATGAAAAAAATTGATTATTAATTGTACTTATCCTGATTTATCATTTTTACCAACGGTTCGCAATCAACATCAGTAAGTTTTTCATGTTTCTTGATGAAAGCATTCCCATATAAAATTTCGAACAGAGTTGCATTTTAGAGTTTGTTTCTCAGCTTTGTTTTATTCGAATCGATGGGGCTGATAACTTTTTCACAGCTCGCTGTGGAGTGTGGCATCACGCGGATTTCGCTATAAATTTCAATCAGCAATGGAAATTCTAATGTTCCCCTGGCAAAGGCCCGGGGACGGAGTTCCGTGCTTTTTGCGTGCTCTTTCCCTCACCGAAGGCTCTGGGCCAGTGTGGCGATATTGCAAGCAGAGTCGCTCGCCAACTATGACTCACGCGCATGCGTTACTTTCAAACCGTCGAGCGTCTCGCGACTCTCGCGTCCAGCAGCGGAGCAGCCTCTCATGCTCTCATCTCGTTAGACGGAACCGGGATGTGGGATTTTGAAAGATGCGAAAATTTTTTCGCATTACTTTATTTTATTCAATTTTTTCCCAATATGTTTTCATGCACATATAAACATGTTGCACATATTCAGCAGGTTTCAAAAAAGTCTATCATTGGATTCATTTCTATTTTTCATTAGATACATTTCAATATCAAAGTATCAGTTATCATTAAAAATATTTGAAAAATTTTACAGCTCGAGGAAAATAGAATTGCATTTTTTGAGCAAGATCCTTGAAAATTAATTATAATCTACTGATTCTTTAAACTTTCGTTGCAAGTGCATAAGCCAAGAAAAAGGCTGTGGCTAGTTTTTGTAATGTGAATTTTTTAAAAATTTTTCAAAATCAATGGAATGCGTCCGTTTCGTGATCGTTTCGTTAGAATTGGAACATTCAAAATTCGTTTTTTATTTGATAAAAAAAAATATTTTTCTCTATTCAATTTTTTGCTGCGCCAGCAAACATTTCTTTGAGGGAGATGCAGAATGGTTTTGTACTAAATGAGTATTTCCAATTTTTTTTATGTTTTCAAAAATGAGTATTTCTGGGAATATTTGACAAAAGTGTGTGCATGAAGATGTGAGTATTTGACGGCAAAATTCTCAAAAATGTTACTTTCGGGCATAAGCGAACTTTTAGAGAATTTATGGAGAACTTTGTTCGTTCAAAAATCATCATATACCCTCTCACTGTGAGTATATATTTTTTTTTTTTCTTTTTTGGGAAATTCTCGAAAGTTCTAGGAAAAATTATCGCTGGTTTTCAATTTATGAAAATTGTTACAAAACTGCAGTAACAATTATTCATTTAAATGTACGATCACGAAAATATGAAATTTTTTTTAAAAATAAAATGTTTTACCATAAAATCAACATTATGTTTAAACAAAATACTTGATTAGAAAAATATGACTGACAAAATTGCAATGACATGCGTTCGTAGAAAAGGTAAAGTACTGTAGTTTGTTATGAAAAATTTTCAAAAAAAACCTACACATTTGTGGACAAAACTTTCTCTAAGGTTTTTCACGTTTTTTTGCAAATTCGCTTTCCTGATTATACAACGCATATTATTTACATATTCTATAGTTTTCCACGAGTCAGTACTTTCAAAAATGAGCATAAATAGTATCAACCTTACTATGAAAAATCATAATGTCATTTGCAATTGCATTACTACACATACATATACACCGAGGATAACTGAACAAAATTTTTTTGAAATGATAGATCTTTCGAGAAAAATTTTTTTTTCTTGATTCGCTTCCATCATACCTGTAAGATTATTCGAAGAGGAACGAATACGTGGCGCAGTTTTGTCTCCAAATGAGTGCCTATCTTCAACAGGAAATGACGACATAACAAGATTAGATGAAAATGTGCCCCAGGCCCGTTTTCTTTCAGAAAATCTTATTTTCTTCGACAGCACTGATCGTGGACAGTTCATTAAATTCTTCTCCTGATACGTTTTTTTCTGTTTTTCATTTCGAAATTTCGATTTTTACATTTTTTCACTCAAAAAAAGTGCAACGTGCGGTTTGGCGTATTTATATAATTTGTGACTTCAACGAATACGACAATAAGACTTGGATTCGGCAACAATTTCGCTCAGGTATGTCTTGAAAGTGTGTAAAATTTCAAAATTGTGATTGTCCATAATATTTCAAAAACTCGGATTCAAAAAGTATTCTCGATTTGATGTTACGTCTAATTACTCCGTAATTTGTACAAACTTTTCCAATTTTTTTAGAATTTCGTAAAGTGCTATTCACATAGTACGTCCGATTTCTAGAGGGGTAAAAGGGTTCCTTATTTCATAATATACATAAATGAATGTAATAATAGAAAAAGAATAGAGAGAGTTAAGTCTACGCCGCTGTTTATTCACACGTGAATACCTGTGTTTTTAGATGTTGACAAGTACTTTATGAAATGAAAGTCATACTTCGATTTCTTGGTAATTTGTCACGCATTTGAATATGTGAACAGCATCCAATATTCAAATAAAGTAAAAAAAAATTACAGACTGAGTCAAGTTTCCCAAAGGGAGCGTCTACAACCGAACTATTAATTTTTAAGTTGTTTCATACTTTTTTGATAATTTTTATTGCCATTAAAAGCTATCCTAAAAGCGTGTGTCAAAATTCGCATTTTTCAATTAGTTAATAAACAAATGGTTATAACATAGATATTTGTTTGAAATTATATATTTCAGCAACAAATCCATCGATTTATTTGAAATTTAGCAAACAATGAAAAAAATGGCTAAGGAATTTATTCCTTACCATTTGTGGTGAAAATAATTTTTTTTATTCATAACAATATAATTTTGCAATACACAATCGCAAAATTTTCTAACTCATATTGCTGAAAAAAACATTCAAAATGCATTCAACAGGATATTTGATCATCTTTGTTTAGGATTTCAAATAAGTCGATGGATTCGTTGCTGATATATTTTATTTGAAAAAAATATCTATGTTAGAACCATTTGTTTATTGAGTAATTGAAAAATGCGAATTTCGACAAACGCTTTTAGGACAGATTTTATTGGCAATAAAAATTATCCACAAAGTAAAAAATAATCTGAAAATCAATAGTTTGATTCCAGGTGCTCCATTTGGGAAAACTTGACTCTTGAGGGAGGAGATTAAAATGCTTTTTACGCTCCCGTAAAAGTTGTAGCTGCTTAGAAAACCTTTTAAAAAAAAATTATGAATGGATTTCAATTTCAAAACTGTAATAACCAGGAAAAAAAGCAAAAAGTATTTGAAATCTTGTGTATTGTAATACTATGGAAACTGCGTAAGAAATTGTCAGAATTTTTCAAAAACTTTTTTTTTTTTCATTTAGTTATCATGGCTAGGCAGCTTGAAGTAGGAGCATCTATCAGTTCAAGGAAAAAAAAGCGTTTTCTTGACAGTTGGCTCGATGATCCAGAAATCGGGAAGAGCATCAAACCCCACCCCGAGGATACTAGCAAATATTTTTGCATAACTTGCGAACGGTATTTTGAATGCACCGATATTTCTAAAATCAGGTGCCATGTGGAAACACATAAAAAAAAATCTCAAGAAAGTCTACGAGGTTCTGCAGATTCTGAAGATCCTGGTCGAAAACAGTGTCGAGCTGTAAAGTTTCAACTAAGTTGGAAAGAAAATGTATTGTGTCATTCTTGGTTAGACGAAGTCAAGGACGACGCCTACTCATTTTTTTGTACATTTTGCGAGAAGAAATTTTCTTGTTCAAGTGGTTTCCAAAGTGCTGCTCGTCATGCGCAAAGTCAAGTGCAAAAAGCGTCAAATAACTATGATTTTTAATTTTCTAAACCAGAAATGTCTGCCGAAGAACGCGCGGCTGCTATAGAAATTCAATTCACTACATTAGTTGCTTAGACAGGGATTTCTTTTCGAGCTGCAGAGCAAATTTTGAAATTTTTTATAACCGTTTCTGACGACCGCGCTGCGTTACAAAAAGTTAGACTTTCCCGCGACAAACTTTCAGCGTTAATGAAGAGCATAGCAGAACATCAAGTTAGCGAAACAGTTGAAATTATGAAGAGAACAAAGTTTTCAGTTTTGATAGATGAGACAACTGATAGTGTAAAACGAAAAAAGTGGATGACTTTTTTAGCTAGATTTGTAGACCCTCAGTCCTCAGATGTACGAACCGAGCTCATTAAATTAATTAATCTTGACGCGACCGACGGCACAGCTGACAAACTTTTCCGTTCGTTTTATACAGAACTCGATGATTTAAAAATTAATCCTGAAATGATCCAAGCTCTATCAACCGACAACGCCGCAACCATGATAGGGCGACATGAATCATTCAAAACAAAACTTGCTTCCGTGTCACCGAATTTGATTTCCGTACCGTGTACATGTCAAAAATCGGCACTCATTGCGAAAGATGCATGTACTTCTATGAAAGAGGTGGACGAATTAATTCAGTTTTTGTCGAAGCTCGTCCACGCAAGCGCAAAATGCGAAGAAATGTTTAAAGAGTTTCAGGAAGCTTTCGCTGATAGTAGTTTAGAAATTTTAAAACTTTATGTCACGCGATGGCTCAGTCGCCAAAAAAACATAGAAAGAATTCTTCAATATTATGAATGTTTTCTGCAGTTTTTAACATACCTGATGTCCCAAGAAAAAAACAAAGATAAACTTGCCAAATTAGAAAAATGGTATGGGAAAATGCAAAACCCTGAAACGAGAGGATATCTTCATTTTTTGAATTATGTTTTGAAAATGTTCAACCAATTCAACGCATCATTTCAATCAGATTAAACTATGATTCATTTGCTTGCACCTCGAGCCAGGGATTTCGTAAAGACCCTTTCAGACAATTTCATGAAACCTTCGGTTCTTCTGGAAACAGACATATTAAATATAGATTTTTCATCTCCTACAAATCACAAAGACGATATTAATTTTGGAGTTGACTTCAATATTTACGTTGCTCAATTACTCAAGGAAAATCTAGAAAATTTCAGAATCATTAATGACATGAAAAAAAATTGTTTAAAATTCTATGAAACCGCAGTTACTGGTCTAGTGAATCGCGTCATGAAGGATGAAAATTATGAATTTTTTTGCCAATTACAAGTTTTCGACTTTGAAACAGCATTTTTTGATCCAAACCGAAACACTTCATTTGAGCATGTAAAAAGTGTCGCAGAAAAGTTATTAGGAAAAACAATCGACATCGAAGCGTTGCGACAAGAATGGTTCGCTTTATACCCTGCATTTATGTCTCACAGTAATGAAATATTAGCTACACCGAACTTTGATGAAATGTGGAAGTTTACATTATTCACTGACGAAGAACGCCATATCGAATTTCAAAATTTAGCCACAGTGATTAACAGGGTAAGAACTCTTCCCCATTCAAATGCGGCGGCAGAAAGAGCTTTTTCCCTTTTAACAGATGATTTACCAAAAAAAAGGAACAAAATGTCGATCGAGGTAGTGAATGCGAGTAGTGTCGTAAAAATTTCCTTGGTTACTCAAAAAAGATCTGCCCTTGATGTAAAAGTAAATAGAAATACATTGAAAAAAATTAAAACAAAAAATTTGAATGCATTGAAATCCAAAAAAAAAACAAAAAAAAAGTTAATTCACTTGCATGTTAATACAGATAGTGAACTAAATGAAGATGAAATGTAAAAAAAAAGATATTTCCTAACGTTTCCCAATGAAGTGCTAGCACATAGTTTCGCATTCTACAAATGCATGTAATTTCTGACTTGTAAGTTATTTTCTTTTTATAATTCATCATTATTTTAAGGTGCTGTGGATTCTATTGCACATAATTCTTTCTTCAAAGTAAACCTACAGTTTTTAAATTTGACTTGATTATTTACATTTGTAATCGCAGTTTCGAAGAATCTTTTTGAGTTTAAAGAAACCAAAACTTATTTTGTAGCATTTTTGGAGGATTTTTGGATGAAGATTAAAAGGAGATACATTTGTACAATTTGAGGACGAATCGATAATGTTTGAGCTCCAATAGATATAAAATATCTTAGATAGAATCTTTCTAAATTTCTAAACGGCTGATATGCTTGATTTTAGCCTCTCAGTTTCAATAATTTGAATTTTTACTAATTGATTAAGTAAGTGGTATACTATCTTTATATTAGAATTTTACAAGTTGGCTGAAAAAATAGAGAAATTCTAAGATACGAGTGAACAGTATATCAGTTATCCTTTTAATAAAATTTTATAAACAACTGAAAAATCAGGTAATTAATAACTTATTCAATCAGTGACGTTCCCATTACCTACGTAAGTAACTTAAAGGTATACTATTTAATAAGTACAATGTAAAATTGACTTAAAGAAAAATGGATATTAATACTTCAATGATGAATGTGGTTGTTTACAATCGAGTCAGTGTTATTCATTTTTGGGACCTTGTATTGAATAAATAATTCATTTTTTGACAATTTTAATATCCATTGAGGTATGTTGCTGTAATGAACGAATTATAATATACACAAAAAAGAATGAAAATTGTTACTTCGTTTTTCGTTAGTTGCCAAATCCAAGAGCATCGTCGTTATACGTATTCGAAGTTCTGGATGTATGAACGATAAAAAAACTGGCCTTATACGAAATACGGAAAACTTTAGGAATAAATATTTTGTAAGATAACAAAGCTTTTCAGAAAATATGGTGAAATCGAAAATGTTAATGGGAAAAAAACGTTTAGTTGAAAATAAAAACGTTTAAGATATTTGTTGTGTTATTCATTATAATTTGAAATATGTATTATACTTTTAGTGGATTTTTGATACACATGGAAAATATAAATCAAAATAATTATATTACGAATTTTGAACGTTCCGATTCTAACGAAACGATCACGAAACGGACGCATTCCATTGATTTTGAAAAATTTTGAAAAAATTCACATTACAAAAACTAGCAACAGCCTTTTTCTTGGCTTATGCACTTGCAACGGAAGTTTAAAGAATCAGTAGATTATAATTAAATTTCAAGGATCTTGCTCAAAAAATGCAATTCTATTTTCCTGAGGCTGTGAAATTTTTCAAATATTTTTAATGAGGACTGATTGTAACGAGCGAGCTCTTATCAACCAATGATGATAGTAATGTCCTTAGAAAATTGATCGAAATCCAACGTTGTTTTTATTTCTCGTCCCCCTTTCGTTGGCTATATCTCGACCCACTCGTTCCGTGAAAAGACCCTAATGGAGACTCTGCCCAAGAGGACCTCTTAGAACAACCTTGAAACTAGGGTGATTTAAATGACAACAAGAGGGAACTTTACTTTAACATAATTTTATCACAAAATTTAATATTACAATGGAGTTACATCTATTTTTGTCTCATTCGTAATTATTTTCGCGTTTATATTTTTTGGATAATTATATCGGTGCTTAATACATTTCCTTTTATTGACGCTCAATAAATGGATAACTGGATTTACATTATAATGTTTTTATTTGCATTAATCTTAAATTCGTATTTTTCGTTTATATTTCTTCTCTTTTTATTCAATAATTCACAATTTGGAAAATTTTCTTTCATCAAGATTCGCTTTTCGGTTTGTTTGTTCTCAATATTCAAGCCTCGTAATCGTACGGGTAATTATTCACACAATTGCTTTTTAATATTCGTTCAATTTCATTTTGATATTCGCCTTGTATCTATTCGCATTTTTATTGTTTTGGTTGATTCTGTGCTTTATTCATTTTCATCGTAGTTCATATTATTAATATTATATTTTTCCCTTCCTTATTAACAAGGGCTTACACTTCCCTTTTATATTCTCGATGCTCTAACAACCTTAATACTCTTTCGCACTATTTCATCTAACTATTATTTCTGACAAGGTTCTTGAAACCATAGCTTCCCCAGATCTGCGAGATCCTGCATCAGGGCTGAATGAGAAGAAACCATTTCGTTCTTCGGTGATTCTGGCCAGGATGTGCTAAGGTTCTGGGGTTCTGGAGGAATTTCTGTCCGTACTTAATTATGGAGTTCTCGGTCTATAGGGTTTAGTTGTAATTCTTGTTTCTGTTGAATCCCACAGTGATTGCACCTTAGCTTAATGCGTTTTGCAGGAGATACTCATGTAATCCCGAATTGTCTGGACGCTTCTTTCGCTATCTCGTTATCTAAATCTTCCCAAGAGAACGGGTTCTTTAGAGGAAGTCTTTTCAAGATTCGTAATCTAGTATATGAATCTAGAATCCCTCTACTTTTGTACTCGCTTCTGTTTGCACTAGGTTTGATCTTTTTTCTTTTAATTATGCACTTAACCGCCCATATTAAATCCTCCACCGAAGGCACTGCAATAATAACGCGTTTTCATGTTAACCTTATAATGAAAAGAACTCTATTTTATCTAAGACTTTGTATTCTGACCATCAACTGTAATGTTCGTTAAATGTTTCCTGATTTAAATGTTTCTAAAATTTATGTCAATTCGTATCTCCGACATCACTATTAAAAGAATAAGGAAGAAAGGATCCGTTTGAGAGTAAGTAAGATTATTGAAAGGTTTGGAATAATCATACTTGCCTTGGAACGAGTTGCCTTGGAACTGCAGCTCAGAAAGGACAAGTCCTTTCCGCCCGATCTTTGGCTTTCTGATATTCTATATATTAGAGAATTTTAAATGCTCACTTTTTTTTTTTGTTGTATTTATTCTTCGTGTAAGCTGGTATCTGGACCTGAAGTACAACTTCGGTTTTTCACCACACTACACTCAGAGGTTATTGGTGGGGTTGGAAGGGTCGTCGTCAGGTCGGACCCTTATTGGACCCGTCGGGGATAATTCTTGTGTTCAGGACGTTTTCGGACTCGTAGGAGTTACTGGATGTTTAACTTAAGAGATTATCCGAAGAACTAGCGAAATCCTCCGGCTTATATACCATTTTTGAATGAGGGGAAATAAGAAGAGAAAAAGGAGAGGGTAAAATTTGGCTTCTTTTTGGTCGTTCCCATCCGCTGATTATTGTTCAAGAAAGTTTAATGGAAATTATATTCTTTCGAAAGATAAGTTGTTATCGCTGAACGTTCGTTTACTTGTCTACATCTACTGTTGAGTGAGTTTAATCATAGGCTCATTTCTGTCCGAAATCGTTTGTTAATAAATTGTTGCGATTTAGATATCGCTGTGTGTTAATTGTTGGTGAAGAATATTTTTATATCTTTTTATTTTCGGAACGAAAATTTCGTTGGAATATTTTCATGAAGTATTATTCTTTCTTTGGAAAAATGATGGTAAAATGAGTGAGCAAAACCTCGCTCGTCACACTGATACTTTGATATTGAAATGTATTTAATGAAAAATAGAAATGAATCCAATGATAGACTTTTTTGAAACCTCCTGAATATGTGCAACATGTTTATATGTGCATGAAAACATATTGGGAAAAAATTGAATAAAATAAAGTAATGCGAAAAAATTTTCGCATCTTTCAAAATCCCACATCCCGGTTCCGTCTAACGAGATGAGAGCATGAGAGGCTGCTCCGCTGCTGGACGCGAGAGTCGCGAGACGCTCGACGGTTTGAAAGTAACGCATGCGCGTGAGTCATAGTTGGCGAGCGACTCTGCTTGCAATATCGCCACACTGCTCTGGGCAGTCATTGTATCTGCCCCGTTCCTGCCCTGTAATTGCCCAGAGTGTTTTTTCATAATATATGTGGCGTGGAACGACAAAAGGGACTTAAGAACCAAACTCGTCTTGGTTTACTTTCTGATGCTTTCGAGACAGATACTGTGCCTAACCGGTTTTGGTCCTTAGGTCTCTCTGTCGTTCCACGCCACATATCGATGGGTCCCTGCAAGTCTATTCTATCTCGTGAGCGCGCTCCAACAATATTTCAACTTTCACCGAGCCGCTATAAGTATTCTATCCTTCGGGACTACGAAACGATCTATTCTATGTTTCAGCGCTCTCGAACGTTTCATCTCATCTCTGGCAGACTTGAAACACTTCATCGTAACTCAAAAATCACAGTTTCGAGAAAACATGATGTAAAGTTTCCTTCACTGAAGAAACAAAATGATGGCAGGCAATGTAACGAGCGAGCTTCCTTTAACCAACGATGATAATATTATCCCAGAAATTTGATCGAATCCAACGTTGCCTTTTCTTTATTTCGTCTCCTTGTTCGCTGGTTAAATTCCGACTTACTCGTCCAGAGAGGACCCTAATGGAGGCTCCGCCCAAAAGGACCCTTAAGGGGGTTTCTTAAGGATAGTAAAGGAATGGGTCTAGTATTAGCAAAAAGCCCAAGATTGCCGTTAAATCTGATATGTTATTTATTTATAATATTGAAAACATAAGTACAAGCAGCTGAAATACAATTAAACTTCAAATTCTCTTTACTCGTTGAAATATAATTCTTTTATAACTTCAAAGTTCTCGTTTCGCATCAAAATACAATTCTTTCATAAACTTCAAAAGCGAAATATAATTCTTTTTATAACTTCAAAGTTCTCATTTCACATTGTTCCGACAAGCCTCCTAAAACCAAATCTCTCCCATTTGCTCTAATTCTATTCTCAAAGCTTCTGCAGGCTCTAATCCCTTGATCTCATTGTTGGTAGTGGTTGATTTCAAAGCTTCCCTATGCTGAATAGCTGATTCTAATTCCCTGTCAACCCGTGATAGCTCTAAACTGTTGTCCTGTTTGTGCCCGCAACGATTACAAGTAATGGTCACTTGTTTCGCGGGAATTATTAGGGTCAACCCTAATTGGAGAGAGGCTTCTTTGGCCAAAATTGTATCTACCATTTCCCAAGTAACTCTTGATTTGGGATCTAATTTCCGGAGGACCCTCAGCCGATGATATAAATGCAAGATTCCCTTCTGTTTGTAGATGTATTTCTTCTCGCTCGGTTTTATCCTTCTCTGCCTAATCACACTTTTAATCGCGTGAACTAATTCCTCCGCGGAAGGCACTGTGAGAGTGAAAAGGTTGCATTAAAAATAAAAAGGGGGCCTGATTATTATTCCTATCTATGTGAATATTATTGTCCGGTTATTCTATTCATGCTAATATCTATTTATTATTTCTGAGTTCTACTTTATAAATCCAAAATCGCTCGAATGCCAAATTACGTCAAAATATCTATGTTTTATGCGTTTAGAATAAGAGAAAAAGAGAAACAGTTGCGAAGGCTTGAATCGAGCTGCCCTGGAACTAAAGCTAAAAGGGATTAACGCTTTCACTCTAATCTCGCCTGCGACTGCACTCTTAAAATTGTGAGCTTACTTCTGAAAACGGAGAATTCTAATCCTCGTATAAAACAGTCTTGGACCTAGAGTACAACTCTGGTTTTTCCTGTTTTACACTTGGAGATGATGGAGCAAAAAAAAGGGTCGTCGTCAGGTCGGACACCTTGTATGGGCTCGTGGAAGGGTTTTGAGTTTCCTTTTGGACGTCTTATTGGACTCTTGAGAGAGCTATTGGAGAGGCTTTTATTAGAAACTCTTGGACCACTTCTGACTTCTCTGGCCGAGGTTCTTGACTTATATACGCTTCTCAAAAAAGGGGAATTCTGAAGGAAAAGTGGTAGAGGCAAAAAACGGGTTCCGTGTTGGTCAAAAATCATTTGTCTAATCTTTGAGGGGACGGATAGTCCGCTGATAAAAGCATGGAGCAATATTCTGCAATATTCTAACAATGACTTAAATGACGCGATTAAGATATGGCGCGCTATCGAAAACGATTCTTTCCTGGGAATTTCAGCAACTCCGAATTATCTAAATCAATTTCCTGTTGTT
This sequence comes from Platygaster robiniae, assembly GCA_028476575.1. Taxonomy (NCBI): domain Eukaryota; kingdom Metazoa; phylum Arthropoda; class Insecta; order Hymenoptera; family Platygastridae; genus Platygaster; species Platygaster robiniae. The sequence continues at coordinate 23,312,492 of CM052019.1, read as the reverse complement.
CAAAAAGCAAAATAGGTAACTGATGGGTCTGTTCGTTGATTTCGCAAGAAGTAGGTAGTTATGAGGACAGATAACAAGAATTACATGGAATAAGTGACGTATTTCGCAACTGTTGTTGAAATATCTATTTCAGAAGTTCTTGTTCATTTTAGAAAAGATATAGCTCTCATTATTTCGCTTCGTGCACCGGACGCGTCATTATGATTAGATTTAACGTCTGTAAAAATAGTTTTTTTTTTATTCAAATTCCCTTTTTTTTCATAAAAATATTAATATTTCCTTAAAATATTCTTTGAGAAATAAAAATTAGACGAGTGGGCGAACCCCGCTCGTCACAGCAAACATGTTGCACATGTTACAATCTCATATTTTTAATATTTTTGAGGTTTCGTTACAAGATAATAACGTTTCACTCATCATTTTTCAAATTTTAAACAAAATAATGTATAAGTTTTCTAAATAAAGCAAGAAAGATAAAAATTGCACCAAATTAAAATATTTTTGTTCATTCAAAATTCAGGTGCAATAAGAATGATTTTTCTTGCACTTGCATGGAAAAATATTATTTTGTGGATTTAAAAAAACAAATTGTTTACTACAATAAATAATTTACACAGTGATTGTTTAATTTTTCAAAAGAATGCTGTAAACTTTCTATTAATAAAAAATATTATTAACTACCTTAAAATTCACTTCTGACATAAACGTTTTCATGTATCTATTATTCAGTCTTGATAATATTGTTTATAATGATTTTTGGAGTCGGTAATAATAAATGGTTTGAATCATTATTATTTATATTACTGTCATCAACGATTAGTATATTATATAAAAATATATACTATTCGTAAGATTCATTCACGTAGATTTCAGTGGCATATTTTACATGTGATAAATAAAATTCATCAATTTGTTTAAACAATGAAATTTTACTTATTGTTGCAAAAACACATTCTTACAAGAAGCATATGCTTTTCATGGTTTCTTCATTCGTCTATTTCATTTTTTTATCGAAATAATAAAATTCATTTGTTCAAACAATAAACTTTAACTACTTGTTGCAAAAACAAGTTTTTGCAAGATGCATATGTTTCATGGTTTGTAAATACGTCTGTTTCATATTTTGTATTAGAATGATGAAATTTTTTTGTTTGAACTATAAACTTCAACTAATTGTTACAAAAACACATTTTTTCAAAATGCATATGCTTATTATGGTTTCTTCATCCGCCTATTGCATATTTAATATCAGACATATACAATTTATTTGGTTAAACAATAAACTTGAATTTATCGTTACAAAAACACATTTTCGCAAAACGCACATACTTTTCATAGCTTCTCAATCCGTCAATTGCATATTTTGCATTAGAATAATAAAATTTATTTGTTCAAACAACAAACTGTAAATGTTACGAAAGCACATTTTTGCATACGCATTAATATGCTTTTCTTGGTTTTGAGAGCCGTTGATTGTTAATTTATGATAACATTACTATAATTTATTTTGTTTAAACAATAATCTTTAATTTACTGTTGCCAATTTTTTCAGCCACAATATATGTAGTAAAACTGTAGTAACATATTTTCTATATAAAATAGTCGAAAAACCTACAAAAAAACATTCTAAATGGTCATTACTTCGAGTTATAAGACGTCCTGATTTGTTTTTTAGTTTTGAAGGGTAAAAAATTAAATATTTATTTCCCAATTTTTTTGTGGAACATGCTTGAAGCTTTGAAAATTTTAATTAAAATTTAAAATTTAAATTCGAAAAATGTCCAAATTTTGAGTTACGATAAAGCGTTTCAACTCTGCCAGATATGAGATGAAACGTTCGAGAGCGCTGAAACATAGAATAGATCGTTTCGTAGTCCCGAAGGATAGAATACTTATAGCGGCTCGGTGGAAGTTGAAATATTGTTGGAGCGCGCTCACGAGATAGAATAGACTTGCAGGGAGCCATCGATATGTATCGGTTTCACACGTTCAAACATAACAAACTATTAAAAAAAATGCATTTGTCAATAATTTAAACGAAATGAATGATAAAATCTGAACAAAAATATATAATTCAGATTGTTAGTATTTAGAATGATCATGTGAAATAAAGATAATAAAATCCACCCATTACAATGAAAAAATTAATTTTAGGTCAAGAATGCACACCCTAAACCTTATTTCTCCTGAAAATGCAACATGAACATGTTTTTTTACAATCGCCCAGTCAGACAGCGATCAAGTGTCAGCTACGGGGCATCCATTGCCTTCCCAGTGGGAAGTTCCCACTGCCCCGAAGCTGCCCTTTCTCTTCCGTGAGCGTCGGGTCCTTTTTCCGTACCATGCTGTTTTTGCAATCATGATCAAAATCCCATACATTTTTCCCGAAAATGGCTTTTTAGGGTGTTATGCTCATAAAAAATCAATTGCGACTTAAAAATTTGTAAATATTTTAATTTTTCATGCCAAAATGACCTTACACAAATTTATCCGAAATCTTCTTTACCCACTTTTTGCTTGACAGTTAGCATGCGATCATGAATTTGATTTTTCGACTTTTTAAATGTATACATGTAAGAATATAATTGTCAATCATATAATAACGAAGAAATTGACTTTTTTCATTACATGTAATGGAAAGGAGACATTTCAGCGTGAAATATAGGAGAATTCACCAAAGGACGGAAAAAGCACGGAGTTACCCTACAAACCATGACGGAATCGTCATTAATATCGTCAGACGGGCCGTCACTATAAAAATCGTTAATTTTCGCAAATTTGTTTTGGTATTTTTATTCTCTAGACTGTATTATTTGATACTGAGGTGGAAATTTTATTCCTATATAGCTTTGATAGTCAAAGTGACGATGAATGATCAAGTCGTTATGACGACTTGTCTTGACGAGACACGTTTGTACAAAATTTTTTAAGTCCATGCGTCCCGTCATTCGCGCCCTCATTCATGTCGTCACTTAAATAACAGGCTATTTATAAAAAATCGGTCTCAGCTATATTTTAAAAGCAACGCAGATGCCTACCTATGCATGAAATTGATGAACATTAAGCTTATAAATGTTTATTAACGATAGTTCATAATCGAGTCGTCATTTATGTCGTCATTCATGTCGTCATTCGTGTCGTGATTCATGTCGTCATTTGTGTCGTTTTTCGGGCCGTCACTTCGATAAACGGTTATTCCCATAAAATCAGTGTCTACTATATTTTAAAAACTATTTTAACACATGCCCATGCAGAAAATATATGAACATATCGCATTGATATTCGTTAATAGCGGTTAATGATCAAGTCGTCATGACGATGCGTCATGATGACACACGTTGGTACGAAATATTACCAGGTCCTTGGGTATCGTCATTCATGTCGTCATTCATGTCGTCATTCGTGTCGTCATTTGTGTCGTTATTCGTGCCGTCACTTCGATAACCGGTTATATCCATAAAATTAGTGTCTCTACTATATTTTAAAAACTATCTTGATACATGCCCATGCAGAAAATATATGTTCATATCGCATTGATATTCGTTAATAGCGGTTAATGATCAAGTCGTCATGACGACACGTCATGACGGCTCACGTTGGTACGAAATATTTCTAAGTCCTTAGGTGTCGTCATTCATGTCGTCATTTATTTCGTCATTCGTGTCGTTGACGACACGTCATGACGTGTATCGCGGGTATCAACCTGTTAGTGACGTAATTCGTCTCATCAGTATACAGCAGTCGAGTGCACCCGAGTGTACACGACAAGGCTCGGGGATTAGAAACCGGGAGGGCAACCCCCGCCATCACTCTCTCTCACTCTCTCGCAGCTGGGAGAACGAGAGAGAGAGAGTTATCAAAAGTGATGGTGGGGATTTCCCTCCCCCGGTTTCCGATCCCCGAGCGGCCCGAGCACTGGTCCAGTCAGGTTTAATTATATAAGTGCAGTCAAGTGCAGTCATCATTTCCCGTCAGCATACTACGTTCTTCTGCGCTCTCATCAATTCATCGGAAATTTGAAAGGCCGCTTTCACATTTTATTGGGTAAGTTACTTAAAACATAATTTTTATTTGTGTATATTAATTTACATATGACACACTGAGAGCAAAAAACCAACTCAGCCCATGTATTATAAATGCTCTCATGGCGTTTTCGAGTGGCTGCTCTCGGAGCATTTTCCCATGTGCTAGAAAAAGACAGAAGTGCTCTGAAAGTGCTCTGAGCACTATCTATCTCATTTGGCTTATTTACGAAACGCAAAACATAATATACCAAGATTTTGATTACACGTATATTTTGAAACAGAAATTTCTTGATAAATCTGATACGAATAATTAGTATATTATTGCGAGTTTTGGAAATGCGCCTGTTTTGACGGAACGAAGTTATCTGTGCGAGGCGAAGCGGAGGACAAATCAATTTATCAATAAAGGAAATTTCCAGAATTAGTAACACGTTATTTTATTAACAGTGTTAGCTCATAATTGACGGCATCCAAAAATGTCCGAATATTAGAAAATTGTCAAAAAAATTATATTTCTTGCTCGTAATATGATAAAAACATATATCTTAAAGCGTGAAGCACAATTTTTTCAAGACTAGCAGGTTATCTCAGAAAACTCATCCTGATAGCCCGCATTCTTAGATAACTTGTGCTGAAAACATCGTGCACGGTGCTTGAAAATGTACATAATATTACTAATGATGTAATGTACTATTATGCGTTTGCATATACAAGGTGTCTCGTATATGTATAGCGTATATAATTGACCTTTTATAAAAACTTTTTTTATTATATATTTACAGATTGCCTCACAAAGCGCTATGCTTTTACCAGCAAAAAAAGCATTGAAAAATATATGGGGGAAAAACTGAGTGATATGAAGGATAACACTAGAAGGCGTGAACCAAAAATATACAATGACGCCATGGCTACAATGAAAAAACTGCAAGACGAAGGGATAATTACTGATAAGAAAGATAGTAAGAAGCAGCAGAAAAAAATGGCAGTGGAAGAAGCCGAGAAGAAAGATGAGGAAGATCACGATTCGTAATTCTACCAGTCGGCACGTCACCTTTAAGTTGTATTTGTAAAGGCTTTGATTCATTTAAAATATTAAAAGGTCCCTGCCAGGCTCGGAGCGAGGATATATCCTCGCCTATCCTCGCATAGCATTATTAAATCTCAAAACATAATTTTAATTTGGAAAAAATGTTCATAAAAACTACTTAGAGACAATAAATATATGTTCTCGGCATACACGTTTTTGCTTATTATTAAATTTGAAATCCCTATTCATCAGGACTTCTATTTAAAAAATATACATGAAATGTATGTATATACGTGCGTGGTGCATTCTTTTCAAAACATCTCATAAACGACTGTTTCAGAAGATGGTTGAATGGCTCACCAGAGGACATGTCAAATAAGTCGGCATAGGGTTTTTGTTTGCTGATCCGTCAGACATGTCGTAAAAAAACTCGTCATAATAGTCGGCGGACGCCTTGTTAAAAAATCGGCACAATATTGCGAAAATATCGTCAGACAGTCGTCTGATGATGTATTTGACGTGTCGTCCGACGGTCTGTCAAGTGACCGATGACGTGTCCCGAATCAGAGTCGTCATGACGATATCGTCAGAGAGTCGTCTGACGACGTATTTGACGTGTCGTCCGACGGTCTTAAATTGACCGATGACGTGTCCCGTAATCAGAGTCGTCATGACGATATCGTCAGAGAGTCGTCTGACGACGTATTTGATGTGTCGTCTGAGGGTCCGTAAAGTGACCGATGACGTATTCCGTCGTTTGAGTCGTCAATTATGTCGTCATGGTTTGTAGGATAGAACGCAAGGAGCACGGAGTTCCGTGCTTTTTGCGTGTCTTTTGCGTCCTCTAGATTTGCCAGGGTCTATAAATCGTGGTAAAAAGTTAAGCGAACTTTTTTCCAAAATGCAGCGGCGTCCATCCCAAAATTATCGTTAAACATGCGTCGTAATTTTGTAACTTCAATATGTACTTTTTCAACGTCATACCCAAAAATACGCTTCTGCATTTACATTTTTTGTATTTTTCAAAACTGCTGCATCAGTGAATTTATCTTCACGAAGTAATTTCATGTCTTTAGAGTGAAACGGCAAACGCCAATGAATATATTCCGCCAGTGAAACTAAAAATCACCGGCAAGTTTTTCGAAAATTGTCTATATCAGCGACGGTTGTCTGTTGGGCCCATCGACATAATATATAGTATTAATACATGTCTATAAATTATATGATTGAGCCAAGCGAATTAGTTCCTTGGTAGCAAGTGGTTAATTTGTCGACAACGCGTATAGCGCATAAAGGGAGAGAGAAAAAGGTATTCTGTCTCTGTTTCTCTATAATTAAGAGCAAAATTGCTGAAAATATTGCTGGAAAGATTCCGAATTTCGAAATTAAATAGAAAATCAGTATTTTGCCTGAAATCAGTAGAAAAATCAGCTTTTTTTCTAAAGTTCACAAAATTCAGTAGTTCTACTGATTGTGAGAAATGAGTAAGTCTGGTAACCCTGGACAGGGTTTTGTTTTTCTTCCATGACTGCAGAGAATAATGAGTAGAAAAACAATTTTTTTCCACTAAGGTATGGGAGAGTAGGGCAAAATGAGCCGTTTTTGATACCATCTTTCAAAATTCACGTAAATAAAAAAATGTAGAGATATCCTAGTTTTACAAAATAAAAAAGATTACTTTTCGTAAATAGCATTGAAAGACATTACTTATTTTACAATAATAAGAATTTAAGCATGAATATCCGTGAACATGCGAAACTTTGAGCATATCACTTATCTTCTTTCGGTAAAAAAGAATGTTTTGAAAGTTTTTCCCTCCTGCTTCTTATAATTTTTTGATGATGGATATTTTTTTTGTATCATTCCTATAATATCGCAAGGTTCTATAAAGTAGTCAGTACTGTTTTTTTAAACTTTCATTTACATTGAATTATTAATGATGAATGATTTGATTGTAAGTTTGAAGAAAATGAATTTTATAATTGAAAAAATTTTTATTGATAATTTTACAATTTTCCGTTTCCTTTAGAAAATTATGAGATTTTTGAAAATCTCTTAAACAATCGTAGTACTCTCATAGGCTCATGGAAAATCAAACATGTAGATTTTTTACGAAACTTCTGCAAAAGGGTATTAAATACTATGATTTGATAAATTTTATCAAATCACATGTAGTTAGTTCTTTGTCAAGTTCTTTATTTCTTCGTGTTTCCCATCCTAAGATACATGTTTTTCATATTAACTGAGAATATAAATTTTTTATGATCTTTAAAACGAATTAGGAATTGAATCGGCCACTTTGGACGATTCAATTCCCAATTCGTTTTGCGGATATTGGTGAACAGAAAATAAGACGTATTTAAATTCATTCATCATTTCTATGATCTTTTTCACCTGTTTCTCAAGTAGTCTATTTTACGCTGGAAAAAAATATACAGAAAAAATGAAATATCATTCATAAAAAAGTTCCATGCTAGTGCGGCAACGCAGATGTAATTTTTTTTATTACTCTTAAATTTCTCAGTTTCCCACGCATTATTCACGTATATAAATATCACTGTTTTGAAAAATGCTGTTGATACACATGATTGTAACGGCCGTCCTTACATTTTTATTCTTATAGAGGGTAGAGAGGGGTAGATAAATTTACCTTAATATGCTTATTAAGTGCAAAGCTAGGCACTTTACCATGAAATCGAATAGTTCGGTCGAACCGTCTTGTCGGGTGAAATATGACGTGAGATTCGACCACTATTCTTTTCTGTAAAAATCAGAGGCAAGGCGGCAAATATACGTGTTCCACCAATGGCAGTGCGCGCTACAAGCGAATTCACCAATGGCTTAACATCATGTTCGCGCGCGCCTGCGCTTTTTCGCTCCCGGTCTATTTTGGCCTTCACGAAAATTCAGTCGCTTTCCCCTCTGGCCCCGCCCCCCCTGGCCATGCGATTTCTGACTTTCCAAAAACTACCACTGCAAGGAATTGGCGCCACTAGTGCGCAGTGACTAAAGTTCCTGAAGGTGGATGAGGAATATATTCTCCTATGAGAGCACTAACGAAAAAAAGTAAAAGTCTTGAATGACTGAATGACTCAGCTGCAGATTCCCGAAAAAAAAACATCCTGTTATAAATGAAGGGGCCATTCATAAATCTCGTGTGCCGACTTTATAACAGTAATTCTACGTCGAAAAATCCATATAATACATGTATTGTATTGAAATCTTGTTTACTTGCGAGACCTTCCGTTATTGACCGAAAAATTCTGTTATTCTTAATTCTGTTAAATACAGAGTGTTCTGTATTTTATTTTCTCAAATTTACTGTTACTAAAATTAAGACGGTTATTATATGAAACAGATTTTAATATAAAAATTTCAACGTAATAAAAAAATTAAAATTATATTGAAATAAAAATAAATGAAATAGAATCAAATTTCAAAAAAAAAAAAAAAAAAATGACATTGGGTTGGAAAAAATAGATAAAATCATCATTTGATTTTGTAATACAATATGAGTGAAATTTAAAAAAAATTGAAATCAAGTTGAAAAAAACAGATGAAATTATTATTTGATTTCGTAAATCAAATTTCCCGTTACTAAAATTTTGACGGTTATTATATGAAACAGATTTCAATATAAAAATTCCAACGTCTTAATAAAAAAAATATAAATATATAATAAAACAAAAAGATAAATGAAATTGAATTGAATCTCATAAAAATAAAAATCGAGTTGGAAAAAAACAGATAAAATCGTCATTTGATTTTGTAGTAAAATATGATTAAAAAAAAAATGAAGTTGGGAAAAACAGATAAAATCATTATCCGATTTTGTAAATTTAATTCACCGTTACTAAAATTTAGACGGTTATTTTATGAAGCAGATATTGATGTAAAAATTTCACCGTAATTGAAAAATTAAAATTGATTTTAAGATAAATTTAAAAATTTCAATGAAAAAATTTCAATAAAATGAGTAAAACTTTCTTGTTATAAACTTTTATTGAATGTTTCTAATGAATAAAGTTTATTTTTGCGTCAATTCGAGTATTTCTTTATTTATTAACAGATTATTTGTTAAGTATAACTCGCGGAAAATTCGACAATGTTACAAAAAACATTGATATCCTCATAAAAAAAAAACTTTAAAAAAGTAAAAAAGGTTGTCGGGTAAAACAGGACCAAGTTATTTGACAAAAAAAATCGATATCGTACTGTCAGTTTCCAGGAATCCCAATTATGAACACTGTGGAACAAAACTTGGGATTTGTCTAATCCCAATATTTTTTTTCATGCAAGAGGTAGGTATAGGTAGCACTGAAACACGTATGCAAAAGCATTTTAAAATTCATAGTATAATTTGCGAATCATTAATATGTGACACTATGATAATGCAATAAACTTATTTTTCATCCTATCCTGAAAATTAAAAAAACAATTTTATTTTCGTCTTTTGATACAGAATGCAAAAATGTTTGCGAAATAGCGATCGCATTAATACTTCGAAGCGCGAATTCCCTCAAGGAATTCAATTTTTTTTTCTCATCTGTCTCGGATTTATTGACTTGTGATTTATCTGTCTGAAAATGCTCCATGTATACTTTTATTTTTTTTCGTTCATTCTTTGAGAAGCGTTAAGATCTATTTCCTCTACCATTATTCGGACATCTTTTGTCGTCATCTAGTCTATAGTGTCCAAGTCATTGGGTCCGAGACATCATTCTATAAGGTTTAAAGGGAAAGAACGATAAGGAAAAAAATAAATTTTGTCAGGAAATTTGCGCATAAAAATATTTATGCGATTGCGATTTCGTAAAGATTTTTGAATTCTGTGTGAAAAACAGACTAAATCGCTTTTGAATTTTCAAAATAGCATGAAAAATGAAGAATTAAGATTTCTTAACATTTTAAAGTATGTAAACATTTTTTATTCGCAAATTCCGCTATGAATTTCAGAATCCTCTTGCACACGTGTTTCGGTGACCAATAGCGACATGTTGCATGTAATTTTTACATTGGGTTTCTTTTTTGTTCCACAGTGTAATTTGCTTACGAGAATATCACGAGAGAGAGAAAGAAAGACATAGTGAATTAGATTATTAGACACGAATATTATTCGAGGGATATTCATCGTTCGTAGGATATTTGTTACAACTTTAACTCAGATTTATTGTAGTCCCACAAAAAAAAGTAACAAAAAGGCCCGACAACCCGCTTATGCACTGCAACAGCGTACTATATGTCTCATAAAAATGATCCTTATCGACTGAATCTAGTAAAATCTTGTTATCATTATCAGCCCAATAATGAATGTCATAAGTATTTACTGTTTTATCAATATCATATGAATGTGTCCATGAGAGGCTCGAAAAAAGGTCCAAAAAATACGTAGCTGAGCTGGCCTAAGAAAGAAGCCAGAAGATTTCACTGCAAAAGTGTTACACAATATTTAAAGTATGAGTGGCAATCAAAAAATGTATTATAAATACTACAAATTATACATGTTTTGCTTAATCCACTGATTTTAAATACTCTTGCACAATTATTCAATATTCACTTAAAGTTCAGTATTGACACCATAACGTTGAAGACAGTATAAACTAAACGGGGTTTTAAAAAGCGAAAAATTTGTAGAGTTAGATCGTTACGTTTTAATGGTTTAACGTCGTAATGCATAACATTCATACACAATAATACACAGTACATAAAATGATAATACACAATATGATATCGCATTATATTTCAATATTCCTTTTCTACGACATTCCCAGTGAAGAGTTCATTATCACATTTATGCGAAATAAAATTTGTCTGAAGCCGGGATCCGAACCTGCGACTTATGTATAACGTGTCGAGTGCTCTTCCATGTGAGTTCTACTTCCGGATAATTCCAATGAAAAAATCGTGTTGTCGGGCCTTTTTGTTACTTTTTTCTGTGGGAATAAAATAAATCCGGGTTAAAGTTGTAACAAATATCTTACGAACAGTGAATATCCTTCAAGTATCATCTGGACAACATTCGTGTCTGATAATCTAATACACTATATTCTTTTTCTCTCTAGCGTTATTCTCATAAGCAAATTAATAATTTGTTTTCCAGGAAACCGACAGTAGGATATCGATTTTTTTTGTCAAATAACTTGGTTATGTTTTACTCGACATTCTTTTTTACTTTTTTGAAGTTTTTTTTAAAAGGTCTGAATTTTGTCAGGAGTTTTAGTAAAATTTCATGCGTAAAAGTTATCTCTATGAAGCGGACAGGTTAATATGATATCGTGCATTTGCAACAAAACAAAGTTTAGTAGAAAAAACTTCCTTTTTGTTACTTCGCTTTGAAGCAATTTGCATTCATTCCCAATTTCAAGCCGAGATTTATGAGCTTCCCTGCGTTTTTTCCTTCCTCATTGTTTTGGCGTCGTTAAAATTGCGTGCCTTGGAAAGTGCAGAAAGACGTGAAACAAGTACTAAACCGAGACAAAATCGCTTATGCTGAATTCGGCCTATTTAGTTTGTATATTTCAAACAATATCTGAAACGAGATCGTATCGCACCACGAGAAAATTCTAAGCCCATTGTTGTCAGCCTGCGACATCTAGGCGGTACACCAGAACAGGATTTAACATCACTTTTTTACGCCAGTGAAATGCCATTCGCAAAATTTTGTCTTAATTCCAGCATGAAAAATATCAAGTTCAAAAGTTATGTAACGTTTGGCCGATAAAATTTCTTTATTATCATGAAAAACAGTTGTCTGACACTGCTGGTCATTTTCCATGAAAATAATTTGGCCGAAAAAAATTTGCTTCATTGGTATTGGTAAATGGAAACGCATTTATTTTATGACAAAAATAATCCAATATTGCATATCATGGTACTTTTTTCTATATACTATACTGAGAAAAAATTTGTGATGATGACCATAAAATATTGAACTGTGCAACGACTCTCGAGTATTTCACCTTCTTATTACCCCACGGCAAGCATATGTTACTAATTTCAAGGTCGCCTATCGCTTGCCTATCAATAGCATACACACATACTTACATAATGCATACTCAAATTTATTGATATCTGATGACATAGCATCGCTTTTCAAAATACAATTATTTGCAACTGGTGTATTAATAACTGAAGAGTTAATAACGAAAAGATATTGAAAATCATTAAGATACATCAATGTCACGATATATATATTTATTCACCAAGAGAGAAAGAGGAAGATTTCAGTGAGTGTATTTTTTGTTTACATCGCTCCGCTCGGACACAAACTACACACCATAGATATTAGAAACCAGGGTTGCTCACTCTATGAACCTACAGAAGGAGTGATTCCTTCTACAGATTTATACAGGTCTACCTTTAACAATAGAGTTTCTATCTAAGAGATAAAGTCAAGACTTCTGGTGACAACACAGAAAAAATTTTGTGGGATCATGTGTTAGAAAGTGCCTCAAAAATCACCATAAATTACTGGAATGGTTAGACAATGTCAACTAACAGTATATATTTCCAAACACATGGTAAACACTGTTTGTGGGAATATTAACCGTGTTTCCAGAAACTGTTACAAAAGATTTGCTGTTTTACCTACGCGATATTTTCAAAATTACCAAGCGAACCTGGGAAATTGAAAAAAAGCAAAAAATTCATCACCCCTCCTCCGCCCTCCCCCTCTTCCCCTATTGTACTGTCAATGGTGGCCCTGGGGTATTGTTGTCAATTTTTTTTCCTGAGAGTCGTCTTAAGTTTGAATTTTTTTTCCATGAATCCCGAGACAGCGTACTTCTCGTCCCAGTTTCGGCCCCAGTTACTGACGCTTTACTTTTGCGACTAATTAGCAGCTGCGACGCAACAACTACACGGGGTCATTTACACTACAAGAGAGTTTCGGTGCCACTTAAAACACTCACGTACCGCGTGACTTTCAGCTCGTCAATTTTAACCAAACGTCCAGGAACATATTGTGGGTTTACAGTAAATAGTAGGCATTTAAGTATGAAATGGTGTTTAATTACTTTTTTCCCATGAATATTGGACTCATAGCATTTCATAATAGCACGAAGGATAAAGTTTCGTATTACCTACAGTGGGCACAGGAAAAAAATAGAAAACCGACTCTTGTCCTGCCATTCCAGTTTTTTATGGGAATTTGACCCGAAAATTTTTTTTCCGTGTACATATACCATACCTAGAAATGTGGACCTTACATTCGTCGGCAAAATAGAAAATAGCTTCAATAATTCGTACTTCTACTGCAACTCAGAAAACTCATCTTCTTTCGATTCCTTCTGGGAAGGAAATCGTCGCACAGTGGGATAATTCCTGAATCTACAACGAGCAACTCTTACAGTTGCTGCGAGCATAAATCATCGATAACTTGAAAATGCTGTTGCACGCATTACTGGTATTCCTGTAACGCCATCTACTGTTGTCGTTACGATACTTGTCCCTATGACAGGCTTTCTTAAATTAGCTGTAGCCCTGACTATGCCTGTGACAAGCATAAGCTATTCTCACGTAAGCAATCTCGTCAAAATCTTGTCACAACCCGTAAATTAGTCTTGCTTAAGCAATATTATTGTTGCCGCAGCCCTACGGATTTCTTGGTGTAGGTAGAAAAAAAGCTAAAAATCGGAGATGCTGTATTCATCTAGATTTGGCTTACATGACTTCCCAGAAAACTGTTTAAGGTAGAACTTACCTCAAACTGTTACCGAGAGATTTTGATGAAAATTCGTAAAAGAAATCTTTGAAGCCCACTCAGGCTTCATGAAAAATCTCATTAAAATTGATTTATTAGTTTTTTAGAAAAAAAAATAGCAAAAATGCATTGTTTCCTGTAGGTGTTAGAAACTTTTGCTGCATTCTCCTCTGTAAAATTTTAATGCGTCGATGAATTTTCGTAAAAAACACAATCAGCGGGTGCTATCCTATATATAAGAAACAATAAGAATTTCGGAAAATTGATTTTTACTTCCGATGTTGTTAAAAAACGCAAAAAAAACTACGAAGTGAAACGTTACCTAGTAGAATATAAAAATTTGGCAATGTCGCACTCGACTGTAATTAGGGACTGCTGGCCATCGACATAATGTATATGCATATAATGGGTAGGGTAGGTCAAATTGAAAAAGGAAAGCCATATGTACTGAAGGTACTGAACATTATAACTGTACACAACATCGATAGTTCTGCGTATGTCGATTATTGTATTGCAACGTTGCTAAACAATTGAATGTTTCCGGGCATTAGCTACAACTTCGGTTGATTTCTATAACTACTAACTTCATTCCTTTCTGAGGTAAGTACTACCTTAATAGTTCTTGGCCCCGTATTATGTTTCAATATATTTTCTGTTGTTATGGAAATTCATGACACATAATAGCACTTGGCATTATTATTAAAGAGACAGTTGGGCGTTTAAATGACAAGTTCATAAAAAACGGATAATAGACCTTTTTTTACGTTTATTTGTTTTTAAAGTGAAATTTAGTGTCAATGTTAGAAAAACATGTTGATTTCGATGTACTAATTGAATTATAAAACTGCATGTAACATTCGTTTGGTAAGTAAAAGTTATACGACTTTTTACACTTTATTCCACAGAAAAATTCACAATAGTGAATTTTTTTGAAGCTATGAACTATGTTGAATGATGGATTTCACATTACGTTTTTGATGACGAAAAAACTAATGTTAAAAAAAAGATGCAATTTATCAAGCTGAATATGACGGTATTTTTGGTTTTAAGTTCTTCTAAATAAATTTTCTTAGCTTTGGTCTGGAGAATGGACAATTATTATTATTGTTATTATCATTGTACCCGGCTTCGAACGGAGAAGCCCTTACTGCATTGGTGTGCTCAATTGTGCATGTCTGTACAAGATAGGAGGAGTTGACGTCTATGCTTTACCTTCAGAAAGAAACACCGTAGGAAAATAAAGAAACTTTTCACCTCAAAATACAAATTTTAGCTCACCAAAATTTGTGCGCAACGGGGCGTTGATAACGGGACCGCGCGCTGAAGTTGATGGGAGCGTCTTTTGAAAGGATTTGGAACGGTGAAAAAGAACACTTTGATCGCCATATGATAACTAATTTTTGTGAAATGGCGATAATAAAAAGGCGCGGACGAGTGTTATCGGAGACGGAATATACGCGCTTACGACATCGAATAAATGCAATAAATGATGAATTACTGAATGAATCTCAGTATTTTTAAGTATTTCAGGTCGATACGCAGGCGGTCACTTCATTTCTCTTCCGTCAAAACAGATTTGCATATATGCTCATTTTCAATGTTTTCGAGGTGAAAATTATCCTGTGTATCACAGAGCTCACACGAGTTGAAACCGGCTGTTTACGCCCCTAGATACACAATGTACTATTACCTCCCTAGGCAAGGAAGGTAAAGTTAGTTCACCTACCACTGAGTTATTCACTCCCAGGTACGTCAAAAAGAAGGCATTCTCCTCGCAAATCGCGTCGACAAAGTGACCATTTCCGTGTATGTGTTGGAAAAATTATTTTTCAGACGATAATTATAACCAATTATAATTGGTGATTTTCCTTGATGCTTTTATGTTACAACTTTAGGGTTATACAAAATACTAACGTCAAACGTTTTAGCATTGATTGATAGGTTGAAAAGTCTTCGATGGCTTGTGTAATGTTTTATTTTTGAATGTCTGTTATTATAGATACGTTTTACCGATCTATGCGATTTGCGTGCGCTCTTATCGCACTTGTGACAGAAATTTAGGTTTTGTTGATTTCATAAATGCAGATAGTCAAGCTTTTTTTAGCCATCAGTACTCAAATGTTTTACTTTTGTATTTTGCATTGGAGTCAAGTCTTTAGATTGTATAGTGAATAAAAATGTAAAAGAAAATAAAATTAGTAAAGGAAAAAGAAATTTCTGACTTTCATATTATCTTTCCGATTCTTAATCTATCTTTGTAAATAACACTTAGTTCTTGGATACACTAATTGCAAATAAATAAATTCCGAACATTGATGCTTCCTCGGTTATTATTAAGTTTGAATATACAAGATGTGTGTGGGGTTGAGGTTTATCGTGGTTTAAGTGTATAACTAGTTAAGGTTTTGAATTAATTTCAAGTGCAAAGATGTTCGACATCTAAATTTTAGTGTAAAAAAAGTCGACTCCGAAATTCCGGGTCTTCACAAGAAAGGTTTGTCCTTTAATCGAAATTTCAGTGTGAAGCGAGTTGACCTCTGAAGTCAAAGTCTCAGCGTGGAGAAGCTAGCATATTAACGTATTAGGTTAGCGTATAAGGGTAAGTAAGGGTGAATTGATGCGAAGGCAAACCGGCGCAGTGGAATTTTTTAGTGTATGGTACTACTTATTTAAAAGTTATTTACTTTTGAAATGCTATTATAATCAGGGTATCAAAAGTTATACAGCAAAATATAATGCGTTACGTTACCGTTACATGGATAAAAAATTGATTCTCTACGTGACTGTTATTTGCATAGATATTTATTCATTAGGAAGAATTAAAAAAAAAAAATTGAAATAAATCCTGTGAAGTAGGCACGATGGACCACTCCCATGACGATCTGCGTTCCAACCTTTAAAAGACGCAGTTCCTGTTGTTTCTTTATTGATTATGATTTTGCAAAGGCTCCACGGGTCGTGGCAACTCCACGTGCTTTACACATGCATAGAAAATACGTCCACGGATAATAAATGCTTGGTTCTGTGCACGCTCGTGGGGTTGCCTTCACTACTACCGCCTCATTGAATTTTTCAGTCTTCCATTTTTACGGCTAAACTACGGATTCTTAAAGGGGTGTGACTATGAACCCTTTAGAAGGACGCCCAACTTCCTATACCGCACTACCTTGCGAGATATGTATGGAATTGGTAGCTCAAATTCCCTCCATATTCTGCAATGCGCAAACTAGAGGTGTGCAGGATCCCAACATTGCGGGAAACTGGAACTCGGGACGAGACGGGAAAAGACTCGGGATTTCCCGTCTCGAATGCAGAATTTTTTCTCCTAAATCCGAGATATCCGTACCGAACTCAGTATTTCCCTAAATTTCCGGGATATCCTGAACTTATCGGGGACTCCCAAATTTCATGATCCCGTCCTGAAACATCGAGAAACTTCCCGTTTCGTCCCGGCTAACCGAATTTTTCTTTCCACACACCTCTAGCGTAAACACATTACTTTTCGTACATTTCCGTATAAATAAGCCAGTTGGCACATCTCACAAGGGGAGAGTCTCACTTTGTCATCACCGATTTCAATGAAAGTTGGCCATTCTGTTCCTTTTGGTGTCCCTAATGAAACCCCAAAAAACAATAGTTTGTTTAGATAACACAGGCCCACAAAAAAAAGTAGAATGTGCGACAGACTATAGTAGTCCTATCATATGAATTTTGGGTCGCTGAATCCGAATCTATAGTTAGAATTTCAAGATTGCTGACAGTTTTTGACATAACCTCAAAAAACGCTGTTTTTTCGGCTAATTTTGCATTAAAAAAATTGTAAAAAAAAATCGTGAATTTTTTTTAATTTTGACTACAGATTCAGATTCAGCGAAAAAAAAAGGAATGCTCTATTTATTCTACTAGCCCTAAAACTTTGCGGTGGGGGAGAAACTGTAAAAAGGGTATAAGTGGAAAATCCCGCCGAACAAAAGTGACTTTTTTGCCAACCAGACTAGTCGATTTCTATGGATTTTGGGTAGCTGAATCCGAATCTGTGGTTAGAATCACAATTTTGTTGACAGTTTTTCACATAACCTAAAAAAAATTGTTTCTCCGGCTGATTTTGCAATTAAAAATTTGTAAAAAAAAAAATTCGTAGATGTTTTTCAAATGTTATGACAGATTCGGTATCAGCAGCAAAAAATACACGAGTGGTGCTTTTTTTAGTTGCCTAGCACCAATACTTCGTGGTAGGCAAGGGACTGTACGAAGGGTATTAGCGTAAAATCTCGCCGAACTAAATTCACTATTTGTGCCAACCGGAATTTTATGTTTCTAATACTTGAATAGAAAAATTTCATGAAAATATGGAATATTAGTATAAATCAACTGTTTACTCACAGTAAAATCACAGTAAAATTATAGTAAAATATCCTCACTAAGGCAATGGTTAATGACTTTTGTATCCGTAGAGTAAAATTACGAAAAATTTTTTTTAGTGTGTAAAAAAGGCATGCTCAGTTCACATGATTCAGACGTACAGAGTCTGATATATGAAGTTTCTACTTTTTTTACGTCATTCACAAATTACTAATTTCCCCGTTTTTCAATATAGTACACCTAGACTTCAGTCTCACGAATATTTCGTAAAATTTCGACCGCCGAGTTGAACTCAGTGATACAAGATCTAAAAAAATCAATTATTCTAGTTGGCAAAAAAAGTCACTTTTGTTCGGCAGGATTTTCCACTTATACCCTTTTTACAGTCTCTCCCCCACTGCAAAGTTTCGGGGCTAGTGGACTAAATAGAGCATTCCTTACTTTTTTTGCTGCTGAATCTGAATCTGTAGTCAAAATGGAAAAAATTCACGATTTCTTTTTTACGAATTTTTCAATGCAAAATTAGCCGAAAAAACAACGTTTTTTGAGGTTATGTCAAAAACCACTACCAATCTTGAAATTCTAACTACGGATTCCGATTCAGCGACCCAAAATTCACATGATAGGACTACCGTAGTCTGTCGCACATTCCACTTTTTTTTTGTGGGGCTGTGTTAAATTACTCGTACCCCTGCGATTTATGTGATGGCCTTCACCGCAGCCAGTGTAAAAATGATGTAAAATTATAAAAACGGTGAAAAAAAAAAAAAATAATAAGAAAAATTCAGATAAGTAGCATCGAAAAAAAAAAAAATCCAGCATTACATATTCACCGCTTGCGGCATACTGGCTGTGGTGTAGGGCATCATGCAGATAGCAGCGATACAGGTTGAATTATTTAAAGAAACCATCGAGCATTGGCACGAATGGTTTTTGGGGTTTCATTAAGGATGTCAAAAGGAACATAATTGCCGATTTTTATTGAAATCGGTGGTGACAAGGTGAGAACTTCCCCTTGTCAGAGAGCAAGGATTCGAGCTGCCAATTTAATACTACATATACCTACGACCAGAGTTACGAGTTAGGCGTCCTTCTATATGGTTAATAGGTGTGACAGATCATGTTGTGAGCTGAGACCCGTCCCACCTCATTTTTATTTTGGCGAATTACGCCGAATTTGGTGTTTTGCGCCGACAGCATATATATATATATTGTGATTTGAACGAAATTATAAATTGAATGGAGAGAAACATAGAAGAATCGGCGCAGCACTCTATGTTACCCTTCACGCACTACGAATAAAATTGAGTAGAAGGGGCGGCATCCACACTGAGAGGAAAATTCTTGGTGAAATGACCATAAACTTTAAAACAGTGGTACGACTTAGCCGCTTCTAGAAGTAATTCAGAAATATATCTGAAATTTTGCATTTCTAAGTAAATTTCACTTAAACTATATTAAAAAAAAGTATCGCCTGTTTAAGTCACCAAATATAATGAGTTTCAAAAAAGCTTTTTGGCAAGTTTTCCGTCTGCTTGAACAAAAATTACTATATTTTTTCACAAACATTTTAAGTAGGTGCTAGAAGTGAACATTTTATTGATTACATGATAAACTGACTCGGAAAGTAGTACTCGGTCCTATAATACTATGGTAAAAATTTCAATCCGTTCATTCAAAGTATGTAGATATGAGTCATCGCGCGCTTCGGCAGGATCTGTGTAGTGTAGTATTTTGTTTTTTGTCATTCGCCTGTTTACCGAGAAAGGTGGAGAAAGGGACTGAAAAACTTAATTTAACGGAACAGACACACGAGGTAAGTCCAGAAAAAGATTATTGTATCATAGAGTTGTTATTGTTTTGTTTTTTTCATTAATTACGCGTAGAGATCATACAATCAAATTTCATTTGATTACAACGAGAATAGGGAGAAAATAACCTCAGGATAAATTGTTTTTGTTTCTGACGAGCTATTTCGAAGTTTTATTTTCAAAAGTCTAATCGTTTTTTTAGAAACAATTCATTCTGCCAATGTTCGTCACTATTGGAAATTTTTCTTGATTATAAATTAAATATTTTCACATGATGAAATCGAAAATATTTTTTGTACACCTAGCTATTTTTTGCACGAATTAGCGATTTTTTCTCTTATGCTTTTAGCTTTTTTTTAAAAGATATGTTGTTTATTTTTTAGATAACTATATTTTTTTCGGCGAGTGCTTTTGCTTTTCACTATTATTTTTAAAAGTAGAATATGTTATATATGTATATAATAATATATGTATTTGCATTATCACATTTCATTAAAACTCGTGAGCTATAGTAAATATTGACAAAAGTTGCTGCACTAAAAGGTTTTATAAAACTATAGTAATTTATCAGAGAAGTTTTTAGATAAACCTATATAGTTGAATAAAGTATTTCACGTTAATACTTGATAAAAATTACTATTTTTTTTGGAACAATGTGACGTATACTACTAAAAGAAAAAATCCTATAATTTTTAACTCCAACAGTTTATAGAAATCTTTGATGGAAACGGCTAAGTGGAACCACCGTTCTGAAGTTTATCGTAATTTTTCAAGAATTTTTTTTCAGTGCGCTCTCCGGTCGAGTAACACAGCGAGGGATAGGAAGTAATTTCTTATATTCTCTAATACTTCTTTCGCCTTCACTCTGTTCAGGTTCGAACGACACACTCATCGGAATCACTTCCTCTTGTTATGATTACAATGTTTTTTCCACATATGTACACAAAATGTCCGATGTCAAACTTATTTGCGATGATAATGTTTTCTTCATGGATAATTGGTTTGGACTTAAAGACACATATGGAACGAATCGGAATAAGAAGGAACTGTCAAAACGAATGCGAGCAGGATGTGAAAGGTCTCTACATATTGTTTAAAAGTAACGCGTTACTTTCAAGCCCTTATTCTTATATTAAGTTCAATCATCAGGAATGGCAAACAAAACAGAATTTATGAAAGCTCAGCCTTAGTCTCCTTTAATATATATTATAAAGTAAGGTTGTGCCTTTGTATCAGGTTCTCGTCAACGTTGATCTCTTCAAAATGCAGAGATGAAATAACAGGGGCAAAATCGTACCCTAGTAGTGGGCACGATTCTGCCTAACTACTGATAAGAAACTAAAAATGAAAAATTTCAGTATTGTTTACTGTTCAATGTTCAAGGTTCTGACCGAGAATTTTTACAAAATTTGAATCAAAAGTACACTTTTTTTGTATGAAATTTTTTGCCTTGTGTATAAAATTGGCAGTTGTTTCATACACAACGTTTCTGTCCTTTGCTGTCAGTACATCGAGTGACTCATGTATAAGAAAAATATTTACGCGATTTGTTTGTCTAATTTTTTAAAATCATGCATTTATTTCGTCATTGCATTTTGAAGATATCGGATCGCAATTATAACTATTTATGGTAGTAACTATGCTTTTATCACTTTTTTAGTCATGAAACTGTTCAAGATGATGAATAATCTGTAGAAAGCCATAATAAAAAAAAAAAACTCTCAGCAATTTTCCTATAAACAATTATTGAAACACTGCGTCGAACTGCGACCGTAAAACAGGTAGACTTCTTTTAAATGGTTCATTCTTGACATTTCTATTAACAGTGTATAGTATATCGCATATTTAATCATATCGAAAAACCAATGCTTCATCAATTTTTGCAGTAATCAATATTGTTACTGTATTGGAATAGTAGATCAATGCATATTTTAATGATTCCTGCAGAGTATAATAAATATGAATGTAATATAGAAAAGTGACTGCATAATGTAAACCATGAATGGCCAGTGATCCTTACTATGCAAGTTTGTTTTTTTTTTTCATATTCGAATATGAAAAATCGCATATTACAATTTTTTTCGGTAATTATGAAGAGATTTAAGTACAACCTTGAATAATTACATCCGACGTGTTGTGTCTCCACCAGTCACGACTTCGATGTATAGAACAAGTGGTTCCCCACGAATTTCGAAAATTGTCCACGAAAAATCGTGTCGTAGAAATGAAGAATTCCAAACAAATGATGGTTGCATGAATTTCATGCAACGTTACAAAAATGTCAAGCAATGATGATTCAGCGATTTCCTCACATTGTACATGTCACACTCAACGACACTGCTCAGGCACATCATTTTTACTTTTGGAGTAAGGCCCGAAATTTCCCGACGCATCGAGTTTTCCTGAACAAAATGTGCATCGTTGACTTCAGGACATACCGTTGAATTAACGACGAACACGAAGAAAGAAACACGTACGGGTAATGTATGCGTAATTACGAGATAAGTTGGCTCGTTGGACACTGTCCCATCAGCGGTGCATTCACCCCGCGAAGCAAGTATAATGATCTACCAACTCACCACCGTTGCACCATGCTCGACCCGACTACCGATAGCAGCTCGTTATGTCCAACGCAGATTAGGAATCTCACTCATTTAGCACTAACATTTAGTTCCATTTTCACGGTTGGCCCTTAGGTTTTTGTCACGAGAGTACTTGGTTACGACCGCGAAGCAGCATCGGTATGCGGCATTTGATCGGTCAGTCTTGGCTCCTGCAAACGCGTGTTCTTCGGGGCCCCCACTCGCCTTTCTTTTAGGATTCCCCCACGCGATCTTGAAGGGAGACATTCACCTCTGTTACTTCCACGGCAAGTACACCGAGTGAGTCAGGTACGCGTCCGGTTCCAATTTCAGGCAGTCGAGATATACGGCAGCGACTACACTGCGCGGACCCCACCAGGCCTCAGTTCTCCCGTGGAATCACCTCTGAATCGGATACTGGCGCGCGTGAAAACATATTGACATTCAATTTCAAGTCGACGATTTTTGCACCAGTAGCGCGTGAAAACACCAATTTCTCGAATCGTCTGTAAATTGATACGTTTTAAAGGACGATGTCGCAACAGAGAGCGTAAAAACACTCTCAGAACGGAACGGTACGCAAGCGTTATTTCTTTTTTTTTAGTTCCCCAAGTCATTGCCGGGGTTTTGGAAGGAAAAACGGTACGGGTGAAAAAAGTCTTTGTCGCGGTAAGTAAGTCGTGGGTAAATTTGGTTGCGAAATTCCGGGCGCTCAAGCGGTTCGACAATGCGGTACTGATTGACAGTAAATCAAAAGTCAGCATGTTTCTGGAATTCTTTCGCCACGAGTCTGCAGGCATAACGGGTTTCTAGGGTATGTTCGAGGTCTAAATGGAACCGAGTGATAATTGTGGGAAAACGAGGGTGTTTCATGGAAAAAAAGAATGTAATGGAATTCGCCTCTGAAGGAGGCTTTCCGCGTGGGAAGCCTCACCGGTCATTTCAGTTTTTCAGTTGAAGATATGAAATATTAAAAATAAGATTCTTTATGTTTTCATTTGAATGAAATTTTTCAAAAAAACTGCCTTGAGTTCTTCAAGAGTGTAATAGACCAAAGAAAAACAACCCCAACAAATCACTTTTGGACATTTTATATCTCCGCGATGAAACTGATTCGTTGAAAAGTGTCGGACAATACCTGGCAAAGGCCAGGGGACGGAGTTCCGTGCTTTTTGCGTTCTATTTGCGCCCTTTTTCCGTTCCATGCTGTTTTCTCAGCAATTCTTATCAAAATCCCATACATTTTTCCCGGAAATTGCTTTTTGGAGTGTTATGTTCTAAAAAAATCAATCTTAACTGGACAATTTATAAATAATTTTATTTTTTATGCCAAAATGACTTTACACGAATTCATCCTGAATCTTCCTTACCGACTTTTTTGCTCAACAGTTATCATGCGATCACGGATTTAATTTTTCGACTTTTTTATTTAATACATGTAAAAATACAATTATCAACGATATAATAACGGCGAAATTGACTTTGTTTATTACATGTAATCAAAAACAAGACATTTCAGCTTGAAATTTAGGAGAATTCATCAAAGGACGGAAAAGCCACGGAGTTCCGTGCTTTTTGCGTGCCTTTTGCGTCCCCGAGCCTTTGCTAGGGTATGAACGCACGTTTAAGTCATTACTTCCCCACAACTACACCCTACCCTAGTAACTGGAGTTTTTTTTAAGTTTTCATAAAACCTCACTTTTTCATAAAAGTTTGTATATAGTTTTTATCAAATTTCATCTTTCTTAAAATACCTCTATAAAGCATTAAAAACTTTATAAAGTTATTTTATAAAGTCTTTCTGAAACTTTTATAAAATTGTGAATCTTTATACTTATTATCTCATTATTCTTATGTGTCTTGATATTATAATTCTTTTATCTTATTCTTTAGGCTTCGAGAATTTTTAAGAAGTGTTTTATAAAATGTGTCAAAACTTCATAAACAACTTTATAAAGACAAAAAATCTTTATAAAGAACTATAGAGACTAAAAAATCTGTATAAAACACACCTGGATTTATGAAACTGTGTGAAAGAACATGTTTCTTGGTTTTTGAATATATCTATCTATATATATATTTGAAGAATGAGTAGAATGACTTTAGTTGAATTTAATGTGTAGTTTAATATGTTCAGAAGTAGCTCAATAGGTAGAGCACCCGACGCGTGAGCGAAAAAATTCTGGGTTCAAATCACGTCTTCTGACAGATTTTTTTACGCACATATTAATTCGGAAATTTTTCAAATTTATATAAAATCATCATAAAGTCCTTTTTAAAATAACCGGATAAAAAACTTTATCAAGTGTTTTTATAAAAACATTGTAAGAAAAAATTTTAGCATACATTGTCACCTTATAAAAACCTAATACTACAATTTTTTCTTTTAAAAATCAGTGACAGTTTAATTACAAATCTCACATTTTTCATTAGAAAATATTTGAGCCCGGTACACTTATAAATTGTGTAAGTTTCATAAAAAAACGTTACAATCCTATAAAAAATCGTAATTTTTTATGTGAAATATAATTTTTCTATCAAGTTACTTTTTATGAGAAATCAATTTTTATACCAAATCAACGCGCACATGCCTAACGCGCTCGCGCTAGTTGGTTAGTACACTTTTGCTCGCTAGGTAGCTACCTGAAATTTTTAATAAATGCTATTCATCCTGGAAACCCGTTAGTATTGGGGGAAAACATATCTGAAGAAAATGAACATTACAAACGAAGGACCAAAATATATTTCAAGATGTTTTTTTCACTTGGATTAAAAAATATACATTCTCTAACAAATCAAAAAAGGAATATTATTGAAAAAAATTTCCCATAAGAAAAATTACTTGTGAAATCATAAAATGCGTTTCTCATTAGAAATATACAATAAGAGAAATATATATAGGTAAAAAAATTTTTTGTAAGGTTTTTATAAGGTCACCATATCAGAAAAATTTTTCGTATATGATTTTCATAAGGTTTCTATAAGGTAAAAAAACACTTGGGCACTGTCTTTAAGATGCAGTGTTATTTTGTCAAGATGTGCATTATATTGTAAAAAAATGTCACATGAACATCGCAGTTTCGTTTCACAGCGATATATATGTTACGCCGCCGTTAAATCACAACTATGGTACGTAACATAAATATTGCATGTGAGATGGAACTGCGATTTTCATGTGATATTTTTTCGAGTATTGTGCACATCATGGTGAGGTAACACTGCATCTTTGCGGCGATATAATCGTGAGGGAAATAATGGCATCAAGGTGCGTTCATTGTGCATCACTTTTAACGAATCAGTTTTATCGCGGAGGTATCAGTGCTACATAACTGGTTTATTGAGACCATAATTTCACACTAAATAAAGTTTCTTTCAAACAGTTGTTCAGACTATGGAATGAGTTGCAAATATATGGCACCGTATCCTTAAAGAACATTTATTTCAACATCCACAGGTAGATAAATTTATCAATGCTTCTGTCTTATTGATTAGAAGAGTTATTTTTCACAAGTAGTTTAAGACGTTTCATTTCTTATAGTTAACTGCTTCAAATATCATGCAATGTTTCTTTTCACGACAATAGTGACATCACAATGTTGTGACCGTTTCTGAGGCGTTTGGCAGGTACGTTTTTTTGGACACTGCATTCGTATTAATAACTCTGTATCGTTCAAGGCACATCCACTCCTGAATGAAAGTAGCGTCTTTTGTTCTAAAAAGATTAATTAAATATGTTTGTTGAAATTTTTTTGTTACATTCGCACCCTTGTTTTTCAATAATATACAGACGTTTGTTTATTTTCTTATTAAATATATAAAAGTAAAGGTCTCTATTCTTGTAATATGTATCATTCAATAGACACACCCAAACAGTGAAATTCTTCACAGTGAGTAATTATCTTCAATTTCAAGTTTTTTTGAAAGTATGGGCAATTTTGAAAAAAGGTTGACCTGAATTTCACGTGAATGAGTTACTTAAAACTTGATGCAGATGATCCTGAAATAATGAACCCATACACTGAGAAAAAAAATGTTGTGTATTTTGTCAGAAAATATTGAATATACTCTTGTACTAGCTAGCAATAAGATTTTATTCGCATAAAACGTTATAAACAGAATGAGGAATTGTAAAAAAAATTTTGTTAAATTTGGTATTGATGCAGATATTTTTTATCCCTTTTTACTGCACGTGTTTCAAAAGTCAAGAGCCGTGCGTTTTTAATTTGACCACTTTTAGCGCTGTGTTAAGTGTGAAGAATTTAAGCGCTGTGTTAAGGTGACTCGGAAGACGTTCTCCTTTCGTCCTCCTTCCTCTCGACCGGTTCCCTTTCTGTTTGTCTTTCTCGCACTACAGTAGGTTCCGAGTCACCTTAAGTGTTCAGAATTTTACTAGACTGACGAGCATTGCGTTCAACGCACCATGTCACCCAAACTTTACTAGACTCATGTTGCGATAAACGTGACCGTGGTGATCCATTCTATCGAAAAAATGTGAAAAATGGCATGAAAGTATTACAACACGCGTCAAAAAAGAAAAAAATCAACTCAGCATTTTTTATGTCCTTTTTTTTTTTGATAATCCTTTTTATTTTTCGTATCCTTATGCACATAGCTTCAACATCATTATGCAACATCAAATCACGGGCCCCGCAACACCGCACGCCCGCACGCGCACACGCACACACATCGCAAACATTTTCCGATGTATGGAATACTTCTATATGGCCAGCGTCCTATCTTCCCCTGTTGCAAAGAAGCATCGTGATAGAAAGAGAAAGAAATAAGATGACTCGCGTGGTACTCCGCATGCACGACTCTCATACATATGCTCAGTTATTGGTATTGTTGCACGCACACTACGATATGCGTTCATGTATTAACCTGACTCAACTCCTGTGCGAGAGAGAAACGAATCGTCTACGCTCTTCTTTTCCCGATGCGCTTCTCTCTCAAGCTGGCCATATGTAGTGTTACATATATGCATTTTTTCCATACATACACAGCAATGCCCACTTTATCGACGCGATTTGCGGGAACAACGCCCTCTTTTTCGGATACCCGAGATGAAATTTCTCAGCGGGAGCAATCTAAGCGATTGCTCCCGAAAAGTAGAAATCTCTAGGGAGCTATCACTTAGATTGCTCCCGGTGAAAAATTCATCGCGGATACTCGAAAAAAAGGACACTGTTCCTGCAAATAGCATCGATGAATTGGCCATTTCTCTATATGTATGGAAAAAAATATTGTATTCGCCATGGGAGGAAGTGATCTCGCCTCGCGTGTTTTGTTTACCTCGCTCCACTCGGACACAAACACACGCTCATCGAAATCATCCTCTTCCTCCCTTGGTTAATAAATATCTATTTTCGCTTCCTCGCCCGCATACCTTCTCGCTCACCGTAACGCAGTGCATAAGAATGTTATACTTCGAGGTTTTATACAAATGACACGCAAACTATGGAAAATCGAAACAGCTTACGAGTGAGTTTTGTTCTTTTACTTTGAGGAATAAAAAAAGGCGTTAAAGTGAAAATGATAATAAAGAACAGATAACGCTCCACTAGGAAATTATTATCAAGGAAAAAAGTGGTCAACCGGCGCAATTATGGGAGAATAAATCCACTATCAAATTCTGTGCCAATGTTGCACTTTTATTAACCAGCGTGGTTAATGAATTCACCGGAATCTTTTCGCCCGAATAATTTTTTGCCCGAATAACCGTTCATCCGAATAATTTATTGCCCAAAAAAATATTTGCCAAAATATCTATTTGCCAGAATTGAATAATTTTGCGCGAAGTATGCACGAGAATCCAAGTAACCTTCCCCTCCGCGGTTGATCTGGAGCGGACGTAAACAAACCCTCCTATAAATAATTTTGTCCCAAAAATTTTCGCGTCTTGACGTTGATCCATATCAGTTTCGGATAAACTTGAGTACAGCTCGATTGAAAAAAATTTATATTATATCAAAAAAAGTATATAAAACGACAACAAATTTTAAAATAAAAAAGTGTCAGTTGACATTCGATAAAAAACGACTTTCAAATTTTTCATCACATGTTTTGTACACTGAAAAAAAAGAACATTACATCTAGTCAAAATCTGACTTGCCATAATATACGTGAAGCACATCACTGTTTTAAGGTTGCCCCAATCGTATTTCACATTAAATTAATATGAAAAAAACATTGAGCCAACTCTCCATGGCAACGTGATGTACTTTCTTAGATTATATTTAATATAAAATATAATATAAACACTATATAAAAGATATGTCTTTTACATAGTGTAGGCGTGCATTCGAAATAATAATTCACATTGAATTATTATGAAAACAACATTGAGCCAACTCTCCATGGCACCGTGATGCAATTTCATTGATTATATTTCATCTTTTACATAGCTTAGGCGTGCATTCAAAATAATACTTTTTCGGACACATTATATGCGGGCATTTTGCTTTTCGGAAATAAATTTTTTTGGGAGTTTGTCCTTTCGGGCGAACGGTAGTTAGGACGAATATTCATTCGAGAGTGTGGTCATTCGGGCAGGCGCTTTCGAGATAATCGATTCGGGCGAACGGTTTTCGGGAAAATGCTTTCGGGCGATTGATTGGTAACGACATAAAATATATTGTGATAATAAATACTAAAATAATAATTAAAATAATTCAATTGCAGACTAAATCATTAAGATTAATTTTAGTACTGCATACATGAAAAGTGTGCCCTGCTGGTGACGATGGATTGAATTGGATTAAAATTTTTTAATCCTTATCAATAGAGATTTATGTACCAGATTTTTCATATTGAATTGGATTGGTTTACTGTAATCAAATTCAATGCAATAAATCTAAATTAAAAATTAATGCAATTCAATCCGAATTTACTTTATTGGATTAAAAAAATTGAATTTCAAAAATTAATTATTATTTACAAAAATTTATGTTATGGTTTTAATTAGTTGCACGGAAATGATATTTAAGTTCTTGTTAACGTTGACACCTGAAAAACGCATTTTAACTCAATCCAGAAAAAATCCTTGGCTCGAGCTGGTTTTGAACTCGGTACCGCGGGTATAGAAACTGCTCTACTCAACCACCTGAACCATTTCAGTACCAATGAATATTATGAAATAAATGTTCTACACCTTCTGCTGGCGACGATGAATTGAAATGGATTTTTTTTTTATTTATTCAAATCAAAATGAATCAATTCAATCTGCAAAAACTTGCTTTTGGATCGGAATTTTTAATCCATTTAAATATAAATGAATGTATCAGGTTGATGGTATTGAATTTGATTTATTAACTGTATCAAATTAAATGCAGAAAATCTAGCTTATAATTAAATGCGTTCCATTCATGAAATTCCTGATAGGAATAACGTTTTTCAAGTAAAAATAATCGAGTTGCAATGCAATTCAATCCGAACATATTTCATTGGTTTAAATGCAATATAATCAAACTATATATAATTAAGGGGGACTTACACCTTGTAAGCCAATTTATAAGCCAATTTTCGAGAATGTATTGTAAAGAAACTAAAAAAAATGTTTCTCTGAAACTTTTTTTTATTTAATTGTAGAGCAATAGAATATTGCACACGATTTTTTTCCTATAGTTGTGTTGACTTACAAGACTTTGAGATGACATTGACAGCGCCCGCCTCAAAAGTGAAAGGTCAAACTGGTAAACACGATTACAGGAGAACAACTCAACGTGTCGGTTTACTTTTTTTTTTTATTTTTTTCAGAAAACACTTGACAAGGTCCCGATCGTTCACTTTTTGAAAATTTCGGTTTTTTACAAAATGACGGACATTTTTTCAAAAAAGTCGTTTACGTTCTTTGTTTTGTTCCAAACAGAAACTGTTAGAATGCAGTAAATTGAAATTTTTCGAAAATGAACGATCGGGACCTTGTCAAGTGTTTTCTGAAAAAAATAAAAAAAAAGTAAGCCGACACGTTGAGTTGTTCTCCTGTAATCGTGTACACCAGTTTGACCTTTCACTTTTGAGGCGGGCGCTGTCAATGTCATCTCAAATTCTTGTAAGTCAACACGGCTATAGGAAAAAAATCGTGTGAAATATTCTATTGTTCTACAATTAAATGAAAAGAGTTTCAGATAAACATCTTTTCTAGTTTCTTTACAATAAATTCTCGAAAATTGGCTTAGAAAATTGGCTTACAATATGTAAGTCTCCCTTAAATCTTATGCAGTTTGATCAAAATAAGTGTGATATAAGTGAATCCCATTGAATCCAATCATAATAAAAAACTAGTGACGATGGATGAAATTGGATTCATATATTTTTTTTTCCATTTAAATAGAGATTTAAGTGCGAGATTTTTCGAATTGAATTGCAATCCATGGATTGATTTACCGATATAGAACTTAATGCGTTTTTTAATGAAATTTTTAATAGGAATAGTATATTATTGACATTTTTGGACATGAATAGTTTGAGGGAACGAAAAATTGCAGCCCGTGACGATCGAAGCCGAGGGTTGTAATCGTTTCGTCAAGAAAGGCAATTTCCAAAACTAACAATACGATATTTTATTGACAGTTTTCTAATAATTCACGTTTGAATGTCCGATTATTAGCAAATTGTCAATAAAGAAATTTTTCAAGTAAAAATATCGAGTTTTGATGCAATTCAATCCAAATGTAATTCATAGGATTTATTAAAATTAAATCGAATTATATGTCATTCGGTCACATACGGTTTTATTCGAAACGAGTATAATCCGACTGAATTCAGTTCAATCCATCGTCACCAGTTTTTAAATATATCTGCTTCGGATTCAGTTGGATTAAATTCATTTTGAATAAAACCGCTTTCATTTAATGACATATAATTCGATTAAATTGCATTGAATCCAATAAAATACGCTTGGAATAAATTGCATTAAAACTGGATTTTTATACCGAAACGATTTCGTTCCTAATCGTAAATTTCATGAATAAAACGTATTCAATTTTAATCTAGATATTCTGCACTTAATTCGATACCAGTAAATCAATCCAATTCAATACGAAATATTTCACTCATTAATCTTTTGTGAAATAGATTCAAAATTTATAAATCCTATTTAATTTCTCTTCGCAACCTTCAAAAAACATTTGGATTTATTTGGATTCAGTTACATCACATTGTGTTCAAAACTGCATTCGATTGAATGACATATACTTTGATTAAACTGCATTAAATTCAATGAAATTCATTTAGATTGAACTGCATTGAAACTCAATTTTATAATTCGAAAAATTTTGTTTGTATCAAAAATTTCATGAATGAAATGCATTGAATTTCAATAATCATTTTCTTCATTAAATTCGATAGCAGGAAATCAATTCAATTCAATACAGAAAATCCGGTACATAAACCTCTATTGGAATGGATCAAAATGTCGTATCCAAAAGCGAATTTTTTTGGATTGGTTAGATTAATTTTGATTCAAATAGATTCAATTATAATCCATTTCAATCCTTTTCAATCCATCGTTGCTCCAAGGGCAGTTTTTAAATATATGTGGATTAAATAAGATACGGTTATATTACACACATTTCGCATAAAACGGCAGTGGACTGAATGACATATAATTTGGTTTAATTGGAATGAATCCAATGTTATACATTTGGATTAATTTGCATTGAAACTAAACTTTTCTACATTAAAAATTTCACTTCCATCAAAAATTTCACGAAAGAAACGGATAAGATTTTAATCTAGATTTCCCGCATTTAATTGGATATCAGTTAATCAATCCAATTCAATACGAAAAATGTCCCACGTAAATCTCGATTGAAATGGATAAAAAAATTTGGAATCTAGTTGAATCCATCGTCACCAGTTTTGAAATATATCTGGATTGAATTGGATTCAGTTCTCTCTTAGTTTGAATCTGTTGAATTTAACAAATTTCCAGCAATATTCAACAGATTCAAAAAAATGAAATCGTAACAATGATAATCTGAAAAATAACAGATTGATTTCATCAAAATATTGCAACAGATTACCCTGTAGTTTTTTATAACAGATTAATCTGTTATTTTTGACATGTCATTCCAGGAGCACACTTTTCTGCTCGATGAATTTCTAAGATCAGTGCTTTTAAAAGATTTTTGAGGTCACTAATTTTGATTTTGACGTTACAATAGGTTTTTTTTTAGTTTGTGTAAACGGTGTGTTTAAACAATTTGTTTCAATGAATTATAAAATATATATATTAAGATGCGTATGTTTTCCATGGTTTTTTAAGCCACTGATCATGAATCCAGAGTATATTTGGCAAAATTAATTTGTTTAAAGAATTCGTTTGAACAAATTATGAAACTAAATTATATTTTCAAGATGCATATTCTTTCTATAGTTTTTTGGGCAGCTGATCATAAATTTAGAGTCCATTTTGTAAAATTAATCTGTTGCAACTATTTGTTTCAACAAATAACGAAAAAAATATATTTTCTGAGATGCATATGCTTTCTATCAGAAAACTGTAGAATGCATATACATATCAGAAAATACAATTTTTTTCATAATTTGTTGAAGAAAATTTTTGAAACAAATTATTTCTGAAAATGCGACTCTGAATTCATGATCACCGGCTCATAACATCATAGAAAACATATGCATCTTAGAGAATATAGTTTTTTTATAATTTGTTGATAAAAATAGTTTAGGCAAAATACTTTTGCAGATTCGACTTTTTAGATTAATGATCAGCAGCCTAGGAAACAATGTAAAGTATATGTATTTTGTAGAATGTAGTTTATACATAATTTGTTGGAAACATAGTTCAAACGAATAGATTTTGCAAATTCAACTTCAGATTCATGAACAGTGGCCTTAAAAACCTGGGAAAGCATATGCATCTTATAAATTGAGTTTCTTCATAATTTGTCAAAACAAATTGATTTTGCAAATCCAACTTGAGATTCATGACGAGCGTTCCAAAAAACCATAGAAAGCATAATCATATTAGAAAATATAGTTTTTTTCATAATTTGTTAAAATAAATAGTTATAACAAACTTATTTTACAATTTAGACTTCGAATTTGTATTTAACGGTCTAAAAAATTATTAAGTACCTAATTTTTCAGAAACCGCTTCGAAAATCGCGAATTGTATTACAAAGGCGAACGTATTAAGCGCATGCTCAAAAAAAATACAGAATCAATCTAATTATGGCAAAAGTAACGGATTCATCTGTGACAATATTTCTCAAAATTACAGATTGTTTTAATCGAAAATACCTAACAGATTCAATCTGTTAAGATTTTAGCAGATTCAGATTAAGAGAGTTGGATTACACTTATTGAAAAAAAACTGCATTGGATTGAATCACATATACTTTGATTGAATTGCATCAATTCAATGAAATTCATTTGGATGGAACTGCATTGAAACTCGATTTAATTACTTGGAAATTTTGTTTTAATCAAAAATTTCATGAATGAAACGCATTGAATTTCAACCATCATTTTCTGAATTAAATTGGATAGCAGTTAATCAATCCAATTCAATACTGAAAATCTGGTACATAAATCTCTTTTTGAATGGATTAACATGTCCTATCCAAAAGCAAATCGTTTTGGATTGGTTGGATTCATTTTGATTCAAATGGATTCAATTGTAATCTATTTGAATCTATTTGAATCCACCGTCACCAGCAGGGTGTTTTCAGATTTTTCATTTTATTTATACATTGCGAAATATCGAATTATTATCTTCATAAATTTTTGTGCCTTTTCATTACGTATATGGTATGTTACTCCCCAGCTGAAAATAATCAAATGATCCGTCATTTATCCGTTCATTTGACCGTTCATATGGATAAATGGGCATTCCGGTCAAATGACTCGACCAAATGGGTTGACAAATGGATTTCCAAATGATCGGTCAAACGTCTGACCACATCGAACGGCAAAATAAGATGGACAAATGTATTTTCATTTGGGACCGTTTTGGAAACTTTCAAAGTTTCACAACAACAAAAATTGCTTCATGATTTTTGCTCCTGTATCGATTTAGCGTAAAAAAAAGGTTTTTTACACGCAGTCATGTGACCACGTCATTTGACCATCTAATTGCCCATCTTATTTTGCCGTTCGATTTGGTCAGACGTTTGACCGATCATTCGGAAATCCATTTGTCAACCCATTTGGTCGAGTCATTTGACCGGAATGCCCATTTATCCATATGAACAGTCAAATGAACGGATAAATGACGGATCATTTGATTATTTTAAGCTGGGCCCATACGTAATGATAAAAAATACTGTATACGATTAAATGCAATATATATTATTAATGTTCATGTTATTGTTGAAAATAAAAATTATATGTTATATGTTCTAAATGATAAATTATTATCAACTTTTTAACTGAAAAATTTTGTTATTTTAAGAATATATATACAGCAAGGTGAACACCCAGAAAACTTTCTCAAAGGCCTTTCGTAACGCATGGGATTGCTTATGCGCTTTCTCCGTTAACACTTTCAAGAGCTACACACGGTTTATTATAAATAATGTACGTGTTATTGTTGAAAAAAAATTATATGTATTATGTTCTGAATGGTAAATTATTATCACCTTTTTACCCGGAAAATTTTGTTATTTGAATAACAGAGGTCTGCAAGGTTTTGTTGTTGAAAAGCTATGGGTCGTTTCCAGGGTAATGTTTCACGTAGAACCCGAACCCGAACCCGGAATTTGCCTATCACGTCAGGATTTTGAGATATTTGAGGTTATGTGCTCGAAAAATAGGGTTTTTCGCTACTTTTGAGGTTATATACAGGGCGCAAGAAATTTTTCTCGTCTTTTTCGTGGATGTCGTCATTTAGTACTAATCTTCCTATTCGAAATGGGCTATTGATCAGTTATGGTATGAGCGATTTTTTTCACAAAGATACAGCCATAACAAATTTCGACATTTATTCAAACACCCTTACAGGCATTCCCATTTACTTTTTGGGGCCTACCATTTTGCATTTGAAAATTCACCTTGAAAATTTGTACTCGAGGGTTTTGATGAACTGTGAATAAGAATTCACTGTCAGGAAATAAATATTTTCATTTCTAAGATAGCGGAGTTAAAATGGCGGATCGATATTCACGAAATTTCACGATTTTGCTCTCTAAAAACTGATGAATATTAATTTTCTGACGGTAAATTCTTATTCACAGTTGATCAAAACCCTCGAGTACAAATTTTAAAAGTAAACTTTTAAATGTAAAATGGTAGGCCCCAAAAAGCAAATGTGAATGCCTATGAGGTTGCTTCAAGAGCACTAGAGAATCAGGACAGAGAACTGTGCTTTACATTGGTCTCTAAAAGCTGTCCACAGCAGCCATATTGAAAAAAAACTGAAGGGTCGTGCGCGAGGGCCGTGCGCACTCGTTCAATGTTTTGATTCTCTAACAAAGACAATCCCTGCTGATAGAATCGGATTGGAAAAGATCGAAAATTTTAACTCGATCCGCCTTGAGCATTTTACATAGTGCATATGTCAATAGTTCTCCCTATCAAACCGGATCGAAAAAACGCCATATCCGGATTGGGAAGGATCTGATATGATCGATACTCTTTTCAGGATTGAACGGGATTGAAAAAGATCGACATGATACCAAGATTGAACGGGATTGGAAAAGATCGAAAATTTCATTACGATCTGCCTAGATCGTTTTACATATTGGATTTGTCACTAGTTTTCCCTATGAAGCCGGATCGAGAGAACGCTATACCCGAATTGGTAAGGATCGGATGTGATCGACTTTTTCTAGGATTGAACTGGATTGAACGGGAAAGGAAAAAATCAAGAATTATTGATCCTTTCTCATCCATTCCATGCTCGTTATAAAATAGGGAGGATACGATTGAAAATTATTAGGATATTTTAGATCATATCCGATCCTTAACAATCCAAATGCTATTATTCTCGATTTAGGAATCGGAATTCCTGAGACATATCGCAAGAGAAATAATACATGACGAGGTTCAATTTATCGTCCTATGAGTCATTATTACATGTTTGATAAGAGTTTCAAGAATAAAGCCTTTATTGATATGAAAAATTGACAAATTCACTATGTACAACAATCAAGACGGAGTGGATTATATCTCTATCTTTTACAGTCCCGTTGGATATGAACCGTTTATTGAGCTTGGATATTATCAATAATTTTTGATTGTTATGATCGCAATTGATTTCAATACTCAACTCTTGAGAAGATTCTAGTAATATATTATTCTAGAGTTATATGTATAACAAAAACAAAAAGATATTTTTGAAGAATAATTAAAAATTTTTTATTTTTTTTTCTCAGCACGTTTCTTTCAATAGGTGCTTTATAAAGAATCACTTCGACTTAAGAAAATCCAAGTGTGAATTTTGAAAGTAATTCTGAAATTTCTCTTCAACATGTTTTTCGTGTTAATATGGTAGCATATTAACGCTGTTAATTGTAAAGGTGCGACGAGCCTAGATGAATGATTCATAAGTCAACGATGAAACTTTGTGTTGAATGTAGTAAAAAGTGTTTTATTCGTCGTATCCTTTATTAACATAATAAGAGAGGTTTATAGAAAAATTTTTATTTTTTTCTAAAGTAAGTTACATAATGCATAGTAGATAAAATAAAGTATAAGTATGGAAGATAGTATGCTCTTTAAAAGTCATTCAGAAACATGAAATCCAACTAGGCTCTCTTCTACTCTTTATAAGGTATGATGTCTAAAATTAAAAACGCATTACAACCCTTAGTTATCCGTAAGTATGAGATATTCATCACGATGAAATATTGCAAAACATGTGTGGAGAACTCTATATACTTTCATTTTATAATCGTCTATGAGTAGGATAGGATTGAAAAATATTGTTATTCAATAATTCGTCGAAACATGCAAAACAACTGTTTATTCGTAAATGCATTATTGATAATTAGTTCCGGATGAATTCGGCATTAAAGATTTATTAATAGATGTTATAATGAAATTTACTTTCCTAGTAACGAGGGTCCGAGAGTCCACTCTCGAAACTCTCTCGGACAATTGTCCGAGAGACTTGTATATGCATTTCATGGTTTTTAATGTCACTGATCATGAATCTGAGTTCAAATTTGGTAAATTATTTTGTTTAAAAAATTTTTATTAACAAATTATGAAAAAAACAATTTTCACTATAATGCATATAGGTTTCATAGTTTTTTAGGTCACTGATCATAAATCTAAGGTCGAAATCGAAAAATAATTTTGTTAATACAAATTTGTTTAACAGAATTATTTTTCAATGTCGACCTCAGATTCATGATCAGTGACCTAAAAAACCATGAAAAGCAAATGCATCTAAGTGAGTATTTTTTTTAAATTGTTGAAACAAATTGTTTAAGAAAAATAATTTTCTAAATTTGACCTCAGATTCATGATCAGTGACCTAAAAAACCATAAAGTATATGCATCTTAGTAAGTATTTTTTTTATCATTTTTAAGGCAAATTTTCAAAACAAAATCATTTTCCGAATTCGACCTCAAATTTATGATCAGCGACCCGAAAAACCATAAAAAGCATAGGCATCTTATTTAGTATTTTTTTTTATAATTGTTAAAACGAATTGTTTAAACAAAATAATTTTCCAAATTTGACCTCAGATTCATTATCAGCGACCTCAAAAACAATAGCAAGTCTCTCGGAAGTCTCTTGGAGCCCCGTCACCAGCGTTATTTTAAAAACTTACTGAATAAGGTGAAAGATCAAATCAAGAAATTTTTCATAGATAAGATTCAATGATAAGATTGGAAAAGATCTTCGCACAATCATGTTTTTGGGATCAAATAAGTCGATCCAGAAAACCTGATTGTATGTGAACGAGAATCAGATTACCAAAACTTTCATCGGATTGGATATGACTGGAAAGGATTGAGTGTCAGTCATGTTTCCATGACGAAATTGGACGATTCGAAAAACACGATCAGACCTGAACGAGAATCAGATTACCAAAACTTTCATCGGATTGGATATGGCTGGAAAGGATTGAGTCTCAATCATGTTTCTATGACGAAATTGGACAATCCGAAAAACACGACCAAACCTGAACGAGAATCAGATTACCAAAACTTTCATCGGATTGGATATGACTGGGAAGTATTGAGTCTCAATCATGTTTCCATGACGAAATTGGACGATCCGAAAAACACGAGCAGACCTGATCGAGTAATTAACTACCGAAAAAGTCTCCCGGATTGTAGATGATTGCAAAAGATCGAGAATAGCGATGCAGCTGATCACTTCTAGTCAGATCCGATCCCGTTAACTTCAAATCTCAATCCGCATCTTTCAGCATGGACTCGCTTTATTTTGATAGAAGTTATAATATTGTGGTTGAAACATGGAAAAAAACATGCATTTTTCACTCAAAACTTTACCAGCTTGGTGACAAGTGTTAATGCTATTCGATTTCAATCAAACTATACGAAGAATTTTTTCAATTTTTTATATTGATTTTCAGGCCTTGGAATATGAAAAATATTGTTACATAACACAACTGCCACCCTAATATGCATGTTTTGAATGCTTTTTAAATAAGTGGATTTAAATAATGATCTAATAATGAACATCATTGTAAATAATCTGATTTCGTATAATCACAAATTGAAGGTGATACGGGATATTCATTCCCAAATCAAATTACCGTATATAAGCTTGTATATTCTCATATAATATCATCTTCTTAACAGTTAGATTGAATAATTTTGAGATTGTTTTAATTTTAGAATCAATAAATTTAAGCATCTTTTCAACATCTTATATAATACTTCTGGTACCAAACAATGTTTAGAACATGAAATAACGGAACGAATACAATACATAATTTTTGCTATAAAAACAAACAATTTTTTGCTTTATTCAATAAAAAAAGGTCCATCATTTTGATTGTAAACATTTTCCCGAACTTTTTAAACAAACTAAATTTACAGATATTTTGTTATTCTTATTCAATAGTGAGCTGGAGTTAATAATTTATTATTTATTATTTTATTTTCAGAAAGAATGGTCAATCGGAGCCAAAGAGAGGAGTAATTCCACTTTCAAATTTGTGCCAACATTGCACTTTATTAATTCCAAGCTTTCGGTCAATATTATAACCATCTTCAGGGCAACTACAAAAAGAACATTGAACGTCGAGTATAAATTGCTCGCTAATAAAACAAATTCTACATACACCCACAACAAAAAGCAAAAACGACTTACAATTCACTCACAATTCCATAATCTAAGAACTCAAGTGTAGGTTTATCAATTGTCACAGAGGTAAATCCACTTCTCAACGACGCTCGTTAAGAGGAGTAAACTAAAATAACAATAAATATCTAAAAACATCAATTACGAATATTCGTCAATGATAGCTACTATCAGAAAACAAAATGTAACTCTCAATCCATTCATGAAAACCTAGCACCACTTTCATTATTCTAAATTCAGGAACCAAAAAACAATACGACTGTACGCGCTCGTTATTAAGATCAGAATGAATCATTTGTTGAAACTGACAAACGCAAGGCACCTACTCTTATCTTTCAAACGGGAAAGAACTAACTGGGAATGATTGTATTTACATGGAGAAACAATCAAGCATATTTCAAAATCATATCATATATTGGATTTAAATTCTTCGTATCAGTCTGTGAATTAATATTTTTATCAGTACTTTTTATAAAAGCCATTTCAGCAATAGACCTCTTGAACCAATTACTTTCGAAATTTAATATCTTAATATTCCCTTAATCAAAATCATGACCAGATTCAATTCTATGTTTTGTAATAACATTATGTTTATCAAGAACAAGTTTATATTTATTCTGATGTTCCTTGATCCTCGTTTTCAGTTTCCTCTTTGTTTCCCCAATGTAAACACAATCACACCCACCACACTTAATACCATATACGACACCTTTACTATCTTCTTTCGGTACAACATCCTTACCCCTCCTTATAATTTTTTCATTTAGTTTATTAGTGACTTTATATACAACACCCAGACCATGCTTCTTGAAAAGTCTTTTAGTATCATCAGAAAACAAAAAGGAAACTGAAAACGAGGATCAAGGAACATCAGAATAAATAGAATAAATATAAACTTGTTCTTGATAAACATAATGTTATTACAAAACATAGAATTGAATCTGGTCATGATTTTGATTAAGGGAATATTAAGATATTAAATTTCGAAAGTAATTGGTTCAAGAGGTCTATTGCTGAAATGGCTTTTATAAAAAGTACTGATAAAAATATTAATTCACAGACTGATACGAAGAATTTAAATCCAATATATGATATGATTTTGAAATATGCTTGATTGTTTCTCCATGTAAATACAATCATTCCCAGTTAGTTCTTTCCCGTTTGAAAGATAAGAGTAGGTGCCTTGCGTTTGTCAGTTTCAACAAATGATTCATTCTGATCTTAATAACGAGCGCGTACAGTCGTATTGTTTTTTGGTTCCTGAATTTAGAATAATGAAAGTGGTGCTAGGTTTTCATGAATGGATTGAGAGTTACATTTTGTTTTCTGATAGTAGCTATCATTGACGAATATTCGTAATTGATGTTTTTAGATATTTATTGTTATTTTAGTTTACTTCTCTTAACGAGCGTTGTTGAGACGTGGATTGACCTCTGTGACAATTGATAAACCTACACTTGAGTTCTTAGATTATGGAATTGTGAGGGAATTGTAAGTCGTTTTTGTTTTTTGTTGTTGGTGTATGTAGAATTTGTTTCATTAGCGAGAAATTTATACTCGACGTTCAATGTTCTTTTTGTAGTTGCCCTGAAGATGGTTATAATATTGACCGAAAGCTTGGAATTAATTAAAGTGCAATGTTGGCACAAATTTGAAAGTGGAATTACTTCTCCCTTTGGATCCGATTGACCGTTTTTTCTGATAATAATTTTTCCCGGCGGAGCGTTATCTTTTATTTATTTATTATTTTATTATTCAATTATCGAACCTTCGAGTTTCTTATATATATCAAGTGTATGGGGAAGTGTGTCAGGAAGACAGTTATGGATTTCACTAAATGCCTTACAATTATAAAAAAGCATTAACAAACATTTTAAACAAATAATTTTCAATTATGTCACAGAAAAAAATTCTTATACATTGTTAATTACTTATGAAAATACAAAAAAATAGCACAAGTAAAAATTGTATTAGAACCTCTGAATAAAAAGGATCTTAGCAATAAGAGAGATGAGAAATTAAAAAAAAAAAAAATTTTCCAATAATGTAGCCAAGCGTTTTCCAACATAAAAGATTATTGCATTTATTGGTGTCCAGATATTCATCATTTAACGTAATGAATGATAACAAAGTATAATTTATTGATATTTTCATTATAATATACACAAATATTGATGAGTAAATAAAAAAAAAATAAATAAAACACTAAATATTTATCGAAACGATAAGACGAAAAATCAATAATAAAATATTCATGCATGTGAAAAAATGAATTTACATGAGATAATTCGATGAGTATAAAATAGAAGAAATGTCATGCAATTTTTTTGATATATTGATATACCGTACATTTGATAGAACATACATATATGTCTAACATACATATTTTATATATTATAACTTAATTCATAATCCATTAGAGTTTAAAAAATATTATTTAAACGTTCCAATTTTCGCGACTAATACATAAATAGCGTACAATGATATCGATATTGCACAATCGATTTTATGCAAACAAATCAAAGGTTTCATTATATATATAGCGCGCTTGTACGGGATCTGGCGAATGGTGGATGCGGCAGATGAAAATCAAAACACAATCGCACAACAAAACAAAACACATTGTGCACTTCATAGCGTTAGATTTTATTCGCGTTATTCAGCCAACTTCAAGTGGTCATGAGCTTTTTGAGAATTGATGGATATATGAAAACATGGCAAGAAACGTATTTGTTCATTACTTAATGGTCATTTTTTATTTTCACATGTATAGAATTATGAATAAAATTGAATTATGGAACACTGCAAATCACAAACTGTATAATAGTATAAACAAAATAAGTTTAATTCTGTGGCTTCCAGCCATAACCGAGAAAGTCATACATGCCATAACGTTTAAAATTTTATCAGAATATCATGTAAACTAAGCATTATGGCACAAGTGACTTTCTCGATTATGGCGGGAAGCCACAGAATTATCAACGTCAGCTTCGTACTGCAGGATTGGTATTGTATCATTTATGTGATTCAATCTCAAATTAATATTTTAAGTTGAAAAAAAGGTTGATTTCAAGAGAAAACTATTTGCAAGTCTTACATAGTGATGTTCACAAAGAAACGGAAGAATCGAAAATTGATCACGACTAAATTCGTGATTAAATTGAAGCGCGATGTATGGACATGTGGAAGGGAGTTGGCGAATATTCGAAAAAAAAAATAACCTCGAAAGAAATGTAATTCAGCTATACGATTACTACTCTATTTTTTGAATCAAGCTGCATATGCAATAACTATTTATAAGTCGCAACAACAATCTTTTGAGAAAATCGGCATTAATTTAAAAAAAACATGTTTTCAATTGTAGTCAATAATTGTCTGTTGCGTTTTTCAGAGTAAAATTGTGGAAATCGCTAACAGTTTGGTGCACGACAATAAGGAAATAAATAAATGATAGTAAATAAGGATAATATATAAAATGAGGATAGAAATGCCATTTTAGAGCCAAGAACAATGAATTCACTGAATTATTATCATAATTGTCATTAAACTAAAGACATAAACTCAAATAATAAACATTCTGCACAGTCTAACATGATTGGAAAGACATCGAACTTTAAAATTTGTAATCAGGAAAAAGTTTAATGGTTCACAATTGATTTAGAATATATATTAGTTAACAAATTACGAACAAATGGAAACACCACGATTCGAAATAGTTTTTATGAATATGACTTGAACATTGAACTTGAGATTATGAGTATAGAAAATAATATAAAATTAAATAAATGGGGGGGAGGGGCTAAAAACTATAATTAATAAATAAACGAACAAAAATTAAAAAAAAGTAATCAGAATGTAAATTATGAAAATTAGGTTAAATCAAAATTGAATGAAAGCAAAAAAAAAACGTGATTGAATATCGACTGTACATGATAAGATGGAAGACAGGAAAAACAGATAAAATATATATTTTCTTTATGTACATATAGGTAATGAAAATCAGATGGTAATGTTAATTTAAATGAGAGTAGAAGATGAAGTGAAAACTAGAATGCGGCGCGCGTAGCGCGCCAGCGTTCTATGATTTTGAATGTTGATGAAATTTAGCACAGAATAGGTAGTATCGGTAGTATTTTCAAGGATGATTTACTCCCCAAACAGTTCACCCAAATATGGTCAAATAGTATATTGTGTAGCTAGGAGCAAAAAAAGCCGATTTAGAACTTGTGTGAAATTTGCCGCCTGGGTGAAGCGAAGGCGGCAACCACACAACTTCTAATCGTCTGTTATTGCTCCGAGGTACACTCGATACTTTTTGCCTCGAAAACAGTAAAAATGAGCTTATCAAAACTGTTTCGACATGGCAAATGAAGTATTGAAGGCCGACACGGAGGCTGGAGAAAATGACAGTCGGCAGGGTAAAGTAGGGGGTCCTTTTTGGCCCGCCGGGTTTCCAAGAAGCTAAATGAGCCCGACTTTCATCTCAGCAATCGTCATTTGTCGACAGCCTGCGTGTTGGCCTGAAGTAC
Source organism: Platygaster robiniae (assembly GCA_028476575.1). Classification (NCBI taxonomy): domain Eukaryota; kingdom Metazoa; phylum Arthropoda; class Insecta; order Hymenoptera; family Platygastridae; genus Platygaster; species Platygaster robiniae. Next base: position 23,268,207 of record CM052019.1, on the reverse strand, counting down.
TCCATTTTTTTACATCGAAACGTGTTTTGAAACGCTTCTTTCTAGTGTTTGAATGGCAAACATCACTTTTACTCGTTATGGCATTTTTTCGATAGGCATTGACAATGTGAACTGAAGTCCAGAATAGTTTTGCGAGAAGATTTTTTCGTCATTATAATTGTTGATTATTGTTTTTAGTCATTTTTTCACTCAAATACAGACGATTTATTTTGCCGATTCAAACGATTCCGACGATATTTTATTTATTTTCAGATATTAGTTTTTTTCCTAGTTGAAATCCGAAGAAGACATTTATTTATCAACTTGTTATGAAAATCATGAAAATTTTACATAAAATCGCAAGTTTTCAAATCGAAAAAATTATAGTCAATCTATTAGTTAAATGACGATTCCATTGCCATAAAACACATAAAAATTGGATAATTAGGTCAGCTAGAATTATTTTACAGAAAAAGTGACAAAAATCTTTATTCGACGCGAGCATGGAAAATGGCGGCTTTTGTAGCCTCTAAGCCATCGCGAAAAGGTCCACATGCATCCCACTAACAAGTGACGATCGCTTAAGTTTACGTATCCGTCTAAAGTTCATTTTCAGACCTATTTCCGCGTATCAAGGGGCGAAAATTTTTACATGAGTCGCGAAGGTAGGTACGAAAATGAATTTTAATGGATATGTAAAATTGAGCGATTGTCACTTGTTAGTGGCGCATGGACACTTTTGCGATGACTTATCGGCCATAAAAGCCGCCAAATTCCATGCTCTTGTCGAGTCAAATACGGTACGCACCAGGGGACGGACCTCGAGATGCAAACTCGGGCTAATTTTAGCAGCACTCGGTTTCGTCCCCTGAAACGTAATATACTATTGATCGTGAATATTATGAAAAAAAATTTTTCAATGAAATCACTTTGGATATAAGGTAGGCATGTTAAACACTTTAGTGAAAAAACCATTTTCAAGTGGATATGAAATTTCATCCAATTCAGCTGATCCGTTTGATAAATTCTGAACATCTCATGAACGTCATAATATTATGATTTACGAAGTACTGAAAAGACTGTATCTTAGTTAATTTGAAAAATCGGAAGTTACTGCGATATTTAGATGCATTTTGATTAAATCATAGCTTTTGGAAACTGGGAAAATACAAACTGGGCATACGAAAAGCCATTCCAAAATAGTATATTTCGCTTTTTGGGACAAAAGTTGGATTTTTCAGACGAGATCAAAACAGTCGACACGAGTGACATGCGAGGGCGCCGAAGGCGCCCAAGGTTTTTTACGAGTGTCAACTGTTTTGATCAAGTGAAAATCCAACTTTTGTCCCACGAAGCGAACGATATTTTTTACGATGAGTGTATCTTGTCTACGTCTTCTTATACCTGCGGGACGACTTTAAGGTTCCTGTGTTCGAACAATGAATAGCAGTCTGGGCAGAAAAACCTGCTCAAAATTCTAAGACAAACAAAGTGGTTCTCCTGTCAGGGCAGAAAAGTTTTTTTGCCCTTTCTTCAGGGCAGACAAGTTTTTTGCCCTAGGGGAGAAAAGTTTTTCTGCCCTGACGGAGAACCAGTTTTGTTGTGTTGGAATTGTGAGGAGGTATTTCCGCTCGGACCGCTATTCATTTGTCGAAAACAGGAACCTTTAGGCCGCTCTACAGATATAAAAAGATGTAGGATAGATACACGTATCGTAAAAATCAATTTTTTCAACAAATGCGGATATATATAATTCGAGAACGTGTTTGTCGAATCATGTAACATTGACTTACTTTGCTGCGTAATACATTAAATATAGACAATATATGTATATACTTTAACTACTGACAAAGTTGAAGTTCTGAAATAGATTGTGCTGAAATAAATTACAAATTATCTCGTATCTGCATATTGAGTAAACAAGCGAAATTTCAACTCTTTACAAAGTTTAGTTTTTTTTTTTACAAATATAAATATTTTTCGATTCGACGTGTATTCCAATGTGTTAAAGCATATTTTTTCAAATTTTCTAAAAACTACGTCTTAGATTATTGTGGAAATTAAACCATTACCCAGTAAACCAGTGAGCTCACAACGAGCATGGATAAAGATTTTTTTTTTTTTTTTCTAGTAAATACTGATAAATACTTAATACTTCTAGGCAGTCGATACTTCAGCGAGATTTTTTCAGTATCACGAGACTCATTCTGAACATACGATGTGCCATGTAATATGTAAGAGAAAAACGATCATATCGACGATTTGCTCGATGAAATACAAAGTTTTACTTAAGCTATTTACTAAGAAAAACAAATCTCTATCTATGCTTGTTGTGGGCTCGCTGTGAGCTCGCTGTAAGCTAGCTGTGAGCTTGCTGTGAGCTAACTGTGAGTTAGCTGTGATCTCACTGTGAGCTCACTTTTCATTCACCTAAAAGCGGAAATTGTGAGCTCGCTGTGAGCTCACAGTGAAGTCACTGGTTTACTGGGTATTGACAAATGTAAATTACACGTAATTTGCCGTATCAAACATAAAATTTGACTGTACTGCTTTTTTTCATAACTTTTCCATCATACTTGCTTAGCAAACTTGAAAACACTGTATGTGTGTTAAAGTAGCAATAATGATCACTCTATCTCTCTTTCTACCTACAAAGGACAACGCTCTGGAGTGCAGCCGCTCTCAAAAATAACGCAATCAACTGAAGCTGGTGGGTAGCATGTTTCTACCGTCACTGTGGATAAAATAGCGTTAGCGCTACGGTTCACAAATAAATTCATATCTCTGTAAGTAATTAGGATAGCAACAGTTTCTAAACGGATTCTCAAAAGTAGACGTCTTCCGCGTATTTTTCATCTGCATTTCGTTATTATACGGCATTAAGAATGTTGAAAAAATTTGAATTGTTCTAAGAAAATTATAGAAAACTGTGTTTACTTGAACAGTGTTGTTTAAAAATATCCATAAAACTATAGCGCAAACATTTCTAAGGAATTCGAAAAAAATTTCAAGCAAATTGGTTAAATGGTTCAGGAGTTAAGAATTTTTTTCTTCGAACGTGCCAAAAAGTTAAAATGCCAATAACCTCTAGAATTTATAAAATTAAGGACTAATATTCACATTTTAACTTGAGTATCGAGTACACTCCACTATCCATACAGTTTTGAAATTCCATGATTTAGTTGTAATTTGGTGTAACGCTTGGCGTGGAATGAGTTAGCTTTTTCGTGTCAAAACTGTCCCTGATCTCTAAAAACACTGAATCGGAAATGGGTAAAAAGTAGGGGTAAAAATTTGAAGGTCAATATATTTCATGGTTCGTGGTCGAGCATGCGCACTGGGTCACTACTTCTACGAACAACAGGTGTACATATAGTGCACGCACACTAGCGTGCAATGTTTACATATATATGTAAGCATTGTACACTAGTATGCGTACACTATACGTACACTCATTGTTCACAGTGGTAGTAACCCAGTGCGCATGCCCGGCGATGAACCATGAAATATGACGGACATTCAAATCGGCCGTGAGATCAATCAAGAGTGGGGGGACGCTATTGCCGATCCAGTGTTTTTAGAGATCAGTGTAAAACTGTCGATGAAGATACAGGACAATACAGGATATGTTGTTCTTGGAGAAATATTTCAAACTACTGATGAGATTTTATGTGCGAATGCAGACGTCAGCACGACAAGGTTTTGTCGATCAGTTAACAAAACCAACAACCTCTCTTACGGAAAAAACACTCGAATTCGAGTGAGCACATTCAAATTTTAGTGATTTGCACTGAACTCGAGTAATTTGCACTGAAGTTGAGTGATACGCACTCGACGTCCAGTGCGTGCACTCGACATCCACACGGTAAAAAATACTGTTAAAATTACCAGCGGCTAGCAAATTCCCATTTTTTTTTCTAGTCACACTTGAAAAAATTTATCAATGATACTTTTAAAGTTACTAGCGCCTCGAATATCACATTCCCCTTCTAGGAATTTTATCTCGTGCTAAGAAGTTCGTCATCCTCCTGAGAAAATCACTAGATTCATTCTGAATAATTTTGGACCTTCATCCAAAGTAGCTATTTTTTCCAGTAATTTAAAATTACTGTGAAAACTGTTGATTTTCCCCAAACAAGCTATTGTATTGCGTTTACACCTGATCATGACAACAGAGCATTATTCAGCGTTTCCGCGTTATTTCGATGCTGATTTTCATTTTATTCAGTAAATTAATTTAATTTTTCTATAAACAATACCTGTACGGGATCAACAAGTAGACTGTAAAAAAAATTATGGTATTTTTCCCATACTGGTATTGGAAGCTAATAACCCATTCCAGTGAAATAATTTTTCTATACCAGTGTATAGTTGCTTTACTGTATACAAAAAGTATTCACCATACTTCAGTATAGTATTTTTACGTCATTCGAGTGTGGGATTTTAAAATGTGGGAAATTAAAATAAAGCAAAAATATCTTAACCTCCCCCTCTCATCGATCGTTGTACCGTCATTGGTTACTTAGGGTATGGGTATTTTTATTATAGGTTTTCCTGAGAGTTATCTCTTAGTAGGAATTTGTTTTTCCTTGAGTCCCGGAATCAGCGTATTCCTCGTCGCAGATGCAGTCCCAGTTACTAGGGTGCTTGATTTTTACAACTGATTTGCGGTCGTGATGCAATAACTCCACAAGGTCCTTTACAATATGAGAGTTTTGGTGCCACTTAAAACACCCGCGTATCACGTGACTTTCGACTCATCAATTTTTACGAAACGTCTGAGAACATATCGTGGGCTTCCAGTAAATAGTAGGCATTTAAATATGAAATGACGCTAAATTACTTTTTTCCCATAAATATTGGACTTATAACATTTTCTAATAGCACGAAGAAATAAAATTTCGTACTACTTACAGGGATCTAAGGACAAAAATCGAAATTCGACCCTCGTCCTGCTATTCCAGTTTTTTATGGAAATTCGACCCGAAAATTTTTTCCATGTAGTCAAATTAATATATCAAGAGACCCGGTAAGGTCGAGAAGGCTAAGGTGAAGAAAAAAATAATACAAAAGTAGCCTGACAGCTTACAGGGTATCTATACCCGAGGTATAGCGATTCTGCCGTACTGACACTCACATTTAAGGAAAAATTTCTACTTTCAAAGTTGATTTAGTGCCGCGAGATACTAATTCTAAAACTATAATTTTTTCCTTTAATTTGAACTGTAACACTTCAATATCCGTTCCTTGGTTTACTCAGGGGACAGGAAAACAGTTTATTTTTTATCGTCAACACGACACAATTTGTTCAGACTAGGCATAAAAATTTCACTGCAAGACTTCCGTTTCCAGCGGTACTGACGCCCCTAGCGGAAGTTTTTGGGGAACTGGTTTTTGATCGATTTGGATCAATTAGCTCAATTAGATCAAAAGCTGTTTATTCATTTGACGTTTCTTCTAGTCAAGGGGGCAGTCAGGATTTCTATTGGGGAGGAAAAAATTTTGGTCATCGACCGTATTTAAAAACGATATCATTTCTCGTAAGGATAAGTTCCATTCGTTCCATTCATTTTACATGCAAAATTTACGTTTATAAATTTTTCATTTCCTTATGAAAAATACGAATTATGAAAATTGACCAAAGAAATGAAATAAAATACTTTTCTTCTCTTAGGTCTCTAAAGAATATGCGTAAAATATTACAATAAAACGGTTACAAATTTGCAAAAAATATTCATAAAAATCAGCACTGCGCAGGAGATACTTCACATGCTCTAGGTGAATAATGAGTAGCGTGGCTTAGTTAATACAGCATCAGCCTGACAACCGGTCACTATCGGTTCAAATCTCGGCTGAGTAATTTTTTTTCTTATTTTTTTTTATTTAGTTAACATGATTCTGCTAGCATTTGGCTAGCAGGATCAAGGTACTCGTACACCCAGGCCTAATGAATCGTTGACTCCTATGATCCATACGGGTCTACGATTCATTGAGGTCCACGATTCATTTGGCCTGGGTGTACAAGACATTGGCAAGAGTAGATCAAGAATCTTGCACAAAATTTTTGTCTAAGACTGGAGCGGGACTGTGGTGACAACCCCACCCAAGACTTAGGTAAGAGCTCTCAAGATTCTTGCTTGAGTCTTGGGCAAGTCTTGACATCTTTTGGTTTTATGAGACGCCTTGTTATTATGAAATACTATGCAATGGTTCAGGACGATGTTTATAAAGGGTTGCAAGTGCAAAAATTTTTCACTATTTACAATCAAGGGATGTATCCAATAAACATTCAATTCTGAATATTTTCAAATTGAGTGCTTACATATTTACTAGCTTGCATCGTTTTTCGTTGATTAAAATTTCTTTGAAATATAAATTACGGATATGGAAGCTCTGAAATTCAATAATTGACAAAAAAATACCCATTCACATTTTCAAATTCAATTTTTATGGTATTATTCATCTCTTTCTTTCATTTAAAAATGTATAAATTATTATCTATTGTACGTCCCCAAGTATAAAATAGAATATTATACGAGGGGGGACCCAAAAGTAACGGGAATTGTGTTACAACTTTTTTATTGACAAATTTTTTCACACAATTTTTATCACCTTCAAAGTAACCCCCATTGACTGTAATACACTTGTTCAATATTTTTTTCCAGTGTTCAAAACAGTTCTGAAATTCATTTTTTTCAATGTTTTTTAAACCTTCCAGCGATTTTTGTTTCACCTCTTCTACAGTCCCAAAACGTTTTCCTTTCATGTCCCTTTTGAGTCTAGGGAACAAAAAAAAGTCACAGGGGGCAAGGTCCGGTGAATAGGGGGGGTGAACAATCGGTGTCATGCCGTTTTTGGTCAAAAATTTCTTCACGGACAGCGCTGTGTGGGCAGGTGCATTGTCGTGGTGGAAGAACCAATCTCCTGTGCGCCAAAGATCCGCTCTTTTCTTCCAGATGTTCTCCCTCAACCTTTTCAAAACCTCCAAGTAGAAGTGTTGGTTGACCGTTTGGCCTGGAGGAACAAATTCTGCGTGCACAATACCTCTGCAATCGAAGAAACAAATGAGCAATGTCTTGATGTTGGACTTCACTTGGCGTGCTTTTTTTGGACGAGGCGAGAGAGGTGTCTTCCATTGGCTTGATTGCTGCTTTGTTTCGGGGTCGTAGCCATAGCACCATGATTCATCGCCAGTTATAACCTTGAGAAAAAAATCTGGGTCTTCATCCAACTGATTTTGCAGCTCAAGACAGGCCTGAAGTCGACGCTCCTTTTGGTCGTCGGAGAGAAGGCGAGGAACAAATTTGGCTGCAATCCTCCTCATGCTCAAATCTTCAGTTAAAATCCTCTGAATTGAACTCCATGACAATCCAGACATCTCACAAAGTTGATCGATGGTTCGGCGACGGTCTTCATGAACAAGAGTGTTGATTTTTTCAATGTTTTCGTCCGTTCTTGAAGTCGAGGGGCGCCCAGAACGAGGTTGGTCTTCTATTGACATCTCTCCATTCTTGAAACGCGAAAACCAGTCGTACACACGCGTTTTACTCAAAGCATTATCCCCATAAGCTGTTTTCAGCATCACAAGGGTTTCCGCGGGTGTTTTTCCTAACAAAAAACAAAATTTTACAGCCGCGCGTTGCTCTCCGCACTCAGCCATTTCACGTTTTCGCCGAAACGGAAAAAGTCGTTTCACTAGAAAAATTCTTACGGACGAACGAATGCACTCACAGCAAATGAACTTTGCACACTGACTTGGGAGAGTAGCAGCTTGGAAGAGAACCAGTGGAGAACCCGATCCCCCCCACGCGGTCCCCCCACCACCTAATTCCCGTTACTTTTGGGTCCCCCCTCGTATATTAGAAAAGGTTCCCTGGTAGTCAAATCAATGTAAGATTTTCGATTGAATTCAAATTTATGAGGCCAGTGTATGTCCAGGTGTTAATAGGTGTGTAAATTGGTGTAGATTGGTGTAGATTTAAGTGGATTATATTGATTTGGCGCAGATTTCACCGTAAGTGTTTTTAAATACTCAAAAAGGTCCCTTGTAGTCAAATCAATATAAGATTATCGATTATATTCAAATTCGTAAGGCCAGTGTATGTCCAGGTGCTAATAGGTGTGTAAATTTGTATAGATTGGTGTAGATTGGAGTAGATCGTAGTAGATTTAGGTTTAAGTGTTTTGATATATTTAAATGGTTCCCTGGTAGTGAAATCGAAGTAAGATTTTCGATTGAATTTAAATTCGTAAGGCCACTTCATGTCCAGGTGTTAATAGGTGTGTCAATTGGTGTAGATTGGTGTAGATTGTAGTAAATTGTAGCAAATGTGGCCGTAAGTGTTTTTAAATAGAGGAGCATGGGGCATGTTGGCCGCGTGGTAAGTTGGCCGAGTGCTCATAACTTTAAAAAAAACCAGTTACTGGTACCTTCTGCTACATATTTTATGCATCTTCTAAGTACAAACTTTTTCACGAAAACCGATCACTGAGTCACGTTTTTTCTGGGTGTTACATGGATTTGTTTATTTTCATGACCATAAGTAAAATAATAAATTTTTAGAATCTGACTCATATTCTTAATAAATTTGAGTTTTCCCAAAGATTCTCTTCCTCGCCATATCTCATGATAGACAATCTTAATGATGTCAAGTGCCTTTTAATTTTAACCCATTGTTATCGTCATAGAATTCTGGTTTAGTAACTTCAAGTCTGGCTGTGGTAGGTTGGCCGAATTTCATAGGGGCACGCTGGCCGAGTTGTAAACGTAAATTGACAACCAACTATTTAATAACTATTTACATTTTTGCCTGTTTTTGACCCTTACCCCATGTAATCAAGCGTTATCATCAAGTTAACCAACTTCCCTCTCACACTTACATTTAATAATAATAGATATTCAGAAAAATATCATAAACTCGAAATTTTTTGAATACTACGATATACTTTCATTTATAGCAAATAACTAGATAACGATAGCATCCTTCTGATACAACTGTAATTCAAAAAATTATCCATGAATGTTTTCATACATTAGTTAAAGATCATCGCGTGTCAGATGGCAATTTTTTGTAACGTTGAGGATGGATTTATTGTCAACCGGAAAAACTAAAATTTTTCTTAAGCGTTCCTTAAATGTTAACGACCGATTAAAAATTTAAGAAATCAGGATCGTTTAAGAATGAATGAGGAAAGAGAACCGCCTTCTAAGAAAGAAAGAAAGGGACAAAGCTATGAACGTAGATGCTCACGATTAAGAAACGGGGATCATCGCCTAAGGATGAACGAAGAAAGAGAACCGCCTTCTAAGGAAGAAATAAAAGGACAGAGCTATGAGCGTGTAAGAGAGCGCGTAACGATTTGCTATTCTTAGGCGTCGGATGCGAATAAGGACGTTTAACATGGACGGTCTACTACATACAAAGCCTCTTTTTGCCTTACATTGCTTTGCCGTCTATCCATACTTAAGTGGATATAATAGAGCGGTGCATAGCACTCCAGCTGTTGACCTGGAGAACTCGGCATCAAATCTCGAAACGATCAATTTTTTATTAATTTTGTTTTTTGGCTACATGCGTTATCAATATTACTTTCAGAAACAAAAAAGTTTTATTCGCTTCAAACGCATGGTTAATTTTCATGGCGCACTATAGTCGAATCTATTATACTCATCTGCAAGTTCGGGGAGAGGTATTGTGAAATTGGAGACGAGCTATATATATGACGCACTCGTTGTATGTAGGTGCGTAGCCACTATAGGGTTCATTTTCATTTTAAAATACATCTCTCCGATCTGTAATGTCAAATATCAAAGAAAACGTTGTTCGTTAAAATTCTTGAATGAACTCATCAATCATTCATAGGTGATAAGACAAAAAATTATGGGTACATAATAAAAAATTTCGACGAAGTGTGCACTCTATCTATTCATTCAAAATTTTACGATAATAACTATACGCATCAAATTCTAACAAAATTCATTGCTTGAAGCTTTGAATAGCTGATATTCGTGAATGTCTAAATTTATCGAGGAAATATTTTTAGTATTAATATTACTATTACTATTATTTCTCTTATTATTATTATTATTATTATATATTATTATTTATCATTATTATCATCATCATCATCATCATCATCATAATCATCATCATCATCATCATCATCATCATCATCATCATCATCATCATCATCATCATCATCATCATCATCATCATCATCATCATCATCATCATCATCATTATTATTATTATTATTATTATTATTATTATTATTATTATTATTATTATTATTATTATTATTATTATTATTCTAAGTAATAAATACATCGGTAAGTTATACATTTACCATTTAATTGATGTTCATGAAAATTTTTTCACGTCCCGGAATTTGTAAGTTTTACAATTTTTGGAGTCCATAGTTGCTAATTTTCATGTTTGTATGTAATGACAATCATTTCTTGTGATTTTCAATAAGTTACTGAGGTAATTTTTGTTATTTTTACACATTGAAGATTTTCTAATTTTTTTTTTTGGATACATATGTAGCTTTTGCATATAATGCTATAAAAATCATAGTTCGAAAAATTTGTTGAAATTCAATAGATTTTGAAGAAAATTAAAACCACGAAGTGTTCAAGAATTCCATAGATTTCTACAATTTTCGTATACTATGTTATTTATCACATTTTGTAGTATTTTCTAGTATTTTATATATCTCGTATTTATATGGATCTCTTTATAAATTTCTAGAATTTGATGTTATAGTATTGAAACATCCTACGATTTTGAGTGCTAAAATTGAATTATCAAAAAATACTACATTATAGATTGTCGGCACTTCTGTTTGATACTTTTGTAGTATTTATACAAATAACAGAATCTTCAACTGTAAAAATTTCAGGAATTGAATCATATGTACTAGTATTGTTTTCTATGTGAATTACTTGAATTATTTCTAGAATTATGCATAATTTTATAGCTATACAAAGTATGATAGTACGTATTATTTATTCTCTGTGATTCAGGGTGATAAAAATTTGAAAGAAAATTCCTATAACCGCTCTTCATGTATTAAAAATTTCTAGTATTCTTCGCACTTTTCTAGTTTACAAAAAACCTTGGAGAATTTCCAATTATATTCATAGAAATCTAGTATTTTTGTTGATTGTTATGCATGTTTGAAAAACTTGATTCTCTATGTCGCATATTTTCATTTTTATCTATTCTTAGAAATTCCATAAATTTAAGAGAAAATCGCATTTATGTAAATTTTTCATATTTTACTAAGTTCTTGCTTCGCATTTTTTAATATATATGTTAAAGATTTTGAAGCGGTTTCTAAAATTTGTATATATATTGATAGTATAAATATGCACAGCTACATACACTCATCAGAATTTGACTTAATTCGAAATTTTATAGATCGAAGGTGGTTTTTGGGTTTTAAAAAAAATAGTTTTTTCATTTATTTGAATCACTTCAAGCATTCATTCAGAGTTGGTAGGATTCGAGTGTTTTTATAGTAATTTTTTACAGATTTTATATAAATTTTCAAAATTTGATAAACCAAGATTACAAAATTATTAGATGCTGAGCATTTTTACGAATTTCAATTTATTTTTTTCTATTATGCTCTGGATTAGTGAAATTTTACAAATTTATATTTTCTATATAATCCTTTAACATTTCAATGTTTTGTTCTTTTATTTCAAAATATATTACTACCGTTTTTCTGCATTATTTTTGTTAACATGTAATTTATTCATTGTTTTAATCAGCTTTTTTAATTATTATTATTATCATATAATATTTTATAAATTTAAAATGGTTAAAAATAAATTTATAGGTAAAAAATTTATGAGTAGTAAATGAATTAAATTTGTAAGTATTATTTCCACTTGGAGATAAGTATGATAGATTCGACTATAGTGCGCCATGAAAATTCACCATGCGTTTGAAGCGAATAAAACTTGTTGTTTCTGAAAGTAATATTGATAACGCATGTAGCCAAAAAACAAAATTAATAAAAAATTGATCGTTTCGAGATTTGATGCCGAGTTCTCCAGGTCAACAGCTGGAGTGCTACGCACCGCTCTATTATATCCACTTAAGTATGGATAGACGGCAAAGCAATGTAAGGCAAAAAGAGGCTTTGTATGTAGTAGACCGTCCGTGTTAAACGTCCTTATTCGCATCCGACGCCTAAGAATAGCAAATCGTTACGCGCTCTCTTACACGCTCATCGCTCTGTCCTTTTATTTCTTCCTTAGAAGGCGGTTCTCTTTCTTCGTTCATCCTTAGGCGATGATCCCCGTTTCTTAATCGCGAGCATCTACGTTCATAGCTCTGTCCCTTTCTTCCTTTCTTAGAGCGCGGTTCTCTTTCCTCATTCATTCTTAAACGATCCTGATTTCTTAAATTCTTAATCGATCGTGAACATTTGAGGAACGCTTAAGAAAAATTTTAGTTTCTCCGATTGACAATGAATCCGTCTTGAAAACTGCCACGAGTTAGGTACTTTTTTTAAAATAGTAAAAGAATATTCAGCTATGTATAAAAATATCCATTTTAATTTTTTTCCGAGTATAATACAGGCAAAAAATTTCTTTGAATAACACATCAATTTTTTTCATTTTACTATAAAACAACTATCGAATGATTTCGGTAATTGTGGAATATGATGACGTATCATTGCATCAATGCAATTCCTAAAATACGTAGATTCTATAGTTTTCAAAAATACAATTTAGTGTAAAAATTTAGTGACACCTTGAAATAATAAAGTTTGAATAAAAATATACACACCGCAATCATTTACACTCTATTTCTTTTATTTCAGCAACTTGGCCAATATACCCCGGGATCGGGGCGCGTTGGCCATTTTTTCGCGAAGCGTTAAAAGAATAGTCAGATTGTCAATTATTATTTCAGGGTAATACAAATTTCACAATATTCAGCCAAGGGTTGTAGCTATCGAATAGGAACAAATGCATTGTTCAAAACAAAAAAGGAAAATTTCGAACATTTCCGGAATGAAAATCTGGGAAACATGCTCCATGCTCCCCTACTTAAAAAAGTTCGCTGATAGTGAAACCAATAAAAGATTTGCGATTGAATTCAAATTTCTGAGGCCAGTGTATGTCCGGGTGTTTAAAAGTGTGTAAATTGGTGTAGATTGGCGTTGAATGTAGTTTTGCATGCATGAAAATTATTCATTTCATTTAATAGGTGTCATATGGCAAATTAAATTATGTATGTAATAGTCAGCATTGACAATAATAAATTAAAATAAATTGGTGCTATTAATAAATAAGGTTTCCTGATTGAATAGTCGCGTAATTTTCCAAATTGATTCCTAAGTTTCAAATTTAAAAAACACATTTTCGGCTTCTAATCTCATCCTTCGAGGTTATGAAAGAATAAAAATTACAAAAATATTACTTCAATTAAAGTATTCCCCATACACAAACTAAAATTTTTTAGTCCAGTTATTTCGTTGAAAAAAATTGATTTGGTTTGAATAATATAAATCATAACAGTAAAAACTCTGCAATTCTAGAACTATTTGAGGATGGAACAAGGAAGTATGAATAATCAAATTTTCTTTACTTAATTAATATTTATTTTATTCGATATAATTTACTAAAAAGAATTTGATTGATAATGCCCAATTTCTTTCAGTATGAACGAAATTTGACTATCGGTGAAAAAGCAGTGAAATCAAATTCCCTCCACTATCGAACATTAAAATGTTCAAAATGAAGACTGAGATCAGTAACCCAAGTATGGTTTCGGATTTGATCTATATAAAAAAAAGCCCATTTTGAAATAATTTTATCTTTTTTACCAAAATATTTACAACTGCAAAAGATTTACAGCTGACGCCTTTCTTCTCGGATTACGAAGGCTGTGAAATCATAAAAAAAAGGCTGATATCGAATATAATATAATATTTCATGAGCAGTGCATCAAAAGTTTTCAGTTGTCGCTTATAAAATCATATTAAAAGACTAATTTATACTTGAAATGCAACAAAACATAATATGATCTATGTTTTTTCCATTGATGTCCTTCTTACAAATGTTTGAAAAATCGCAAAAATGTATCAAAGTTTCACGCATGCAAGGTTCTTTTTTTGTTTTCCATAAAAAAGGTATAGCACTATTCGCAGAAAGAAAATTAATTATATTTATATATGTGCAATTACCATATTGCATAAAGTTTGGCTTTCAAGTCCATAGTAGCTCCTCGTGTGTGCCATCTGCTACGTTTTGTCTAGAATGTTATATCTCTTATCAGAATCTAACATTGAAATACTATTCTTACCTCATCTTCGAGAAAAGAATGTCACTTTCTCGAGGATACACTTATACGTTACAATAACTTGAAAAATAATTCCTATCATACAGTTTTATTTAAGTGTATACATAATTAGATTTTCTATTGCTCTGAAGCGTTTGTTTCATTGAATATCGATATACGGATCGAATAAAAGCCCCGTTATGGGCACATAACTTATTAAGTTAAAAGAGAGGGAAATTCATATTTATAGGTGCACGAGATTACTCACACTATTATGTTGACTGAAAATGTCAATTTATCAAAGTAGAGAATGGATCGAATTGATAATTATTGATTGAAAGCAACTATAATCCTTCATACATGCATCATGCTTACGTTTAACTGCTTACTTTTCTCGTGCAAATCTTTTGTTGATATAAAAGTAACGATTTTTTAAAAGAGCGTCAGTTTCTTAACTTTAAACTGGAACTGCTTTACAATCTTGTAATAAATATTTATTTGAATTTTTTTTACTTGCTACGTAAATGAACCCTACATAATGCAACTGTAGTTCGAAATGGAAAATATATTACTCGTTTCTGTTCATGAAATTTGAAAACATTTTTTTTAATCGCATCCAATCATTTTTAACAGCAGTAGTACCTCTATAGAAAAGCTATAAGTTAGGCTGTCACAGTTTTTTTCCTATTTGTTATTTGCTTCAAAATGGAACGAAAAAATTATTTTTTTGAAGCGAGACTTCCATGCTCTTGTTCCCCATCAACGAGCCGCTAAGAACTTGAAAGCAAAACGTAATGCAATAATTGCACATATGTAAATAGAATTAATTTTCTTTCTGCGAATAGTGCTATACCTTTTTAATGGAAAACAAAAATAGAACCTTGCATGTGTAAAACTTCATTACATTTTTGCGATTTTTTAAACATTTGTAAGAAGGGCATCAATGGAAAAAACGTACGTCTCATTATGTTTTGTCGC
This sequence comes from Platygaster robiniae, assembly GCA_028476575.1. Classification (NCBI taxonomy): domain Eukaryota; kingdom Metazoa; phylum Arthropoda; class Insecta; order Hymenoptera; family Platygastridae; genus Platygaster; species Platygaster robiniae. The sequence continues at coordinate 23,252,947 of CM052019.1, read as the reverse complement.
ATTTCAAGTAAGAATTAGTCTTATAATATTATTTCAGAACTTTTATAAGCGACAACTTAAAATTTTTGATGCACTGCTAATGAAATATTATGTATTTGGTATTAACGTTTTTTTTAATCATTTCACTGCCTTCGTAAGCCGAGAAAAAAGGTGTCAGTTGTAAATCTTTTGTAGCTGTGAATATTTCGCAAAGAAAAGATAAAATTATTTAATGTCTGCCTTCGTTTTTTTTTTTATAAAGATCGAATCCGAAAACATACCTGGGTTACTGATTTTAGCCTTTATTTTAAACATTTTAATGTTCAATAGTGGGGTTAATTTTACTATACGAGACATTGAGAAAATGCATGAGAAAAATATAGCAAAGAAGCAATGGTTGAAGAAAAATGTCGAATGAAGTATAGAAAAATGCAGATTTACGGAAAATTACCATACCAGGCATGAGAAAATTTTCCAGCTTTTTTACCATATAGTTAAAAAAATTAATAACAAATTTTTTGTGCTTGTGCATAATATTTTAAGTACAGCGAGAAGGTAAAAATAATATTATTCTATAGTAAAATTACTATGTTTTACTTGACGCGAGCATGTGAAATGGCGGCTTTCGTAGCCTCTAAGCCATCGCAAAAATGTCCACATGCAGCCCACTAACAAGTTACGATCGCTTAAGTTTACGTAACCGTCTAAAGTTCAATGTCCTACTTTCGTATACCAAGGGGCGAAAATTTTTGCATAAGTACGCAAAGGTAGGTACGAAGTAGTACATTACGTACAAGAGGACGAAACCGAGTGATCGCAGACGAGGGTGGTTTTGGCTGCACGAGGGCGCGTAGCGCCCGAGTGCTGCTAAAATTAGCCCGAGTTTGCATCACGAGGCCCGTCCCCTGGTGCATACCGTATTTTACTCACCAAGAGCATGGAATTTTGGCGGCTTTTGTGGCCGATAAGTCATCGCGAAAGTGTCAATGCGACGACTAACAATTGAATATCGCTTAAGTTTACGTATCTGTCAAAATTCATTTACGCCATTTTAACCTCAAAACTGACGTTTTGACGTGTCTTCTCGGTTATTATGGCGTAAAATACTTCACGTAACAGGCACGGATGTGCAATTTGGCGAAACAGCTAACAGACCTTAGCTTCGCTTTGGTCCATTATCTTGCCGTTTCGCCAAATTCGTACATTCGTGCCTGGCACGTAATGTACTATTTCGTACCTACCTTTGCGTACTTGTGCAAAAATTTTCACCCCTTGGTACGCGAAAGTAGGTGCGAAAATGAACTTTAGACGGTTACGTAAACTTGAGCGATCGTCACTTGTTAGTGGGCTGCATGTGGACATTTTCATTTTCGGAGCCCCTTACCGTTCATAAACCTAACGGTCCATAAATAAAAATGGCGTCGTAAACTAGGGTAAAGGCCCGTTTTCAATCGCTCAACAAGGCGCGTCGCGTGCTGCCCTCGGTTTGTCGAATTGGTCAGCAATGGTCAGCAACAAACAGCAACAAATCAGTTCCTTATACTCAGGATGTACCTACGCGCACCTTTTCGAGTGTAGATTATTCGCTGTTATTTGTCGGGTTGTGAATGTTGACATTTGATTTTTCGGTTTACGTTTTTGCACATTTTTGCACGCAGCATCAAATTTATTTAAAATCGATCGGTCAGCAACAAATCAGTACCTTGCAGGCACCTTATAGGATGTATGCGAGTGTAGACGTATTTGTCGTATTATGAATGTTGACATTGACTTTCGATATTTACGATTTTGCACGTAGCATCAAATTTATTTGAAAATTGCAAGGAGCAACTCTATAGATTTTCTCATTAGATAAGTTACTTTTAAACGTTCAAAAAATAAAACATTGTTGTAAAAAAGAATCTGATGCTTTGTGCAAAATTTTCATTTTCAGGGTCGGTGTCAGCAGTCTGAGTGATTTGCCTGCTAGAAGGGGGAAATAGATATGTACATCCAATTCGTAAAAAATCATAATGAAATGGTTTGATTTTCGTAAACAAATCGTGAAGCACAGATGATGATAAAAATTTGAAATTTTTGAGTCGCATGTACCAAAAAAAATGTTTTTTTATTGCATCAGGTGTCTCGAAGAGTCTGAATGTCACTTTCAGAACTGTCTATTACATTCTTCTGCCTTTGTATTTACAATCTAAATGTATACGTGAACTTATGTTCATTTATTATATTCGTAATTATTAACTTTTTCATCAAAAATTGATTTATATTAGATGGTGTGCATAATGGTATTTTCAATGAATCAAAAAAATTTTTTATATGTACACTGAAAAAAATTCACCGCACTGGTTACGGTGAAATGTAATTTTTATTTTTAATAATACCTCACTGAATACCTGTCAATACAGTAATTATTATGGTATCCGCCGTACTCATTGCAGTGGACAACCGGAATCGTCTGACAGTTTCTATATACATTGCTTTCAAATGTTTCCTGTCAAAAACAATTACAGTTATATACCGTCATGAGTACGGTGGATACCGTTGTCACTATGGTTTTGACCGTAAAGGGTCAGGTTGTAACTTTCATATTTACTAGGAACACTCTTCATGAATTGAGTTTAGAAATAATTTTTTTCTCTATTCGATAAAAAAAATAGTAAACAATTTTCTGTCAATTGATTATGGAATGTTCAAAAGCAACGGCAATATGGATATATTTTATTAAGGCGATACAATACTGAATACTTATTTTGAGTTGACATATAAAATTGTTATTTTTAACGCTACATTTACTATCAATACATACACGGGATTCCTGATTCGAAAAATCAAAATGTCTTTGTCATAAGTGTAAATGATTTTTGTTGACAAAAATAGTAAATATTAATGTGATTCTGAGAGGAGGAGCGTTTTAGATGTTAAACTGAGAAAAATGCACCGTGATGATTGCTGATTTTAACCGTACGGGTTATGGTAAAAAAATTTTTTTTAACAGTCACCTGACTCTTTACGGGCAAAACCATAGTGACAACAGTATCCACCGTACTCATGACGGTATATAACTGTAATTGTTTTTGACAGGAAACATTTGAAAGCAATGTATATAGAAACTGTCAGACGATTCCGGTTGTCCACTGCAATGAGTACGGCGGATACCGTAATAATTACTGTATTGACAGGTATTCAGTGAGGTTTTATTATAAATAAAAATTACATTTCACCGTAACCAGTGCGGTGAATTTTTTTCAGTGTACATATAAAAAATTTTTTTGTTTCATTGAAAATACCATAATGCAAACCATCTGATATAAATCAATTTTTGATGAAAAAGTTAATAATTACGAATATAATAAATGAACATAAGTTCACGTATACATTTAGATTGTAAATACAAAGGCAGAAGAATGTAATAGACAGTTCTGAAAGTGACATCCAGACTCTTCGAGACACCTGATGCAATAAAAAAACATTTTTTTTGGTACATGCGACTCAAAAATTTCAAATTTTTATCACCATCTGTGCTTCACGATTTGTTTACGAAAATCAAACCATTTCATTATGATTTTTTACGAATTGGATGTACATATCTATTTCCCCCTTCTAGCAGGCAAATCACTCAGACTGCTGACACCGACCCTGAAAATGAAAATTTTGCACAAAGCATCAGATTCTTTTTTACAACAATGTTTTATTTTTTGAACGTTTAAAAGTAACTTATCTAATGAGAAAATCTATAGAGTTGCTCCTTGCAATTTTCAAATAAATTTGATGCTACGTGCAAAATCGTAAATATCGAAAGTCAATGTCAACATTCATAATACGACAAATACGTCTACACTCGCATACATCCTATAAGGTGCCTGCAAGGTACTGATTTGTTGCTGACCGATCGATTTTAAATAAATTTGATGCTGCGTGCAAAAATGTGCAAAAACGTAAACCGAAAAATCAAATGTCAACATTCACAACCCGACAAATAACAGCGAATAATCCACACTCGAAAAGGTGCGCGTAGGTACATCCTGAGTATAAGGAACTGATTTGTTGCTGTTTGTTGCTGACCATTGCTGACCAATTCGACAAACCGAGGGCAGCACGCGACGCGCCTTGTTGAGCGATTGAAAACGGGCCTTTACCCTAGTTTACGACGCCATTTTTATTTATGGACCGTTAGGTTTATGAACGGTACAGAGGCTCCGAATTGTCTTCTAAATTCCGATGGCTCAGAGGCTATGAAAGCTGCCATTTTCCATGCTCGCATCGAGTAAATGAATTTTGACAGATACGTAAACTTAAGCGATATTCAATTGTTAGTGGTCGCATTGACACTTTCGCGATGACTTATCGGCCACAAAAGCCGCCAAAATTCCATGCTCTTGGCGAGTAAAATACGGTACGCACCAGGGGACGGACCTCGTGATGCAAACTCGGGCTAATTTTAGCAGCACTCGGTTTCGTCCCCTGGTACGTAATATACTATATCTTTCACATACCAGACATAGAAAGAATTCATGAGAAAATTAGTGAAATTCTTATGGTCGAGAAAACATTCTATTGGTCTATTCTATCGAAATATAGGAAATTCACTACCCTACGTTATGGTAAATTTACAAACTTTTTTGTACAGTGTACCTACGTGGAGTTAACGATTTCGTGAACATTAAAATGCAATCTGTACAAGAAATTTTATGTTGATCACTGCATTCTATTCTCTATAAACATAAATATTTAATAATTAATTATTTATTAATTATATAATTTAATAATTAATAGAGAGAGAGTTTAATAGTTGAATTGCATCCCGGATTTTCTTTAGATAAAAAATAATTTTTAGCTAAAATGAATTATTTTAATATCTCAATTAATTGATTCAAAGAAACAAAAGCAAATGTTGTGGATACAGTTCTTAGAATTTGACATTTACACTTTTTTTGGTATGAATCCATGACAATTTTTTCTTACCTTGATTATTCTGTTTTGCAGAAACTATGATGAAGAGTGAACGATAAATATAGTTCCTTGAGGACTAATAGCTGCAAGATGACGTCCTTAGACTGCGTTTTAGACATATCGAACATTTTCCACACTACTTCGGTATTGATTGAAGGCAATTTCTTCGCGAGATCCGAGCCTACTGCGGTCCTCAAGGATGTTTCTGCGCGGGTCCACGGTGGCGAAGTGTTGGCTATTTTGGGCTCGAAGGGGTCAGGAAAACGGGCTCTTCTGGATATTATCGGTCAATATTTTTATCTGCTATACATATTCTAACAATAACATCATAAATCTGCTGACAGTGTGTTTATTATACAAGAGAAGGCAGATCATAAGAGTTATGGATATCCTGCAACACAAAAATATTTCTTACTGTTGGTTCAGCTTTAAAATCAGTGAGTCCACACTACATTTAGTGCAAATTTACTGCACATTGAGATATAAAATGATAAATGAAAGTACTATCTTGAGCATAATTATGGGAATGTGAATTCCATCCAATAACGCCTTCATCTAACCAAAACAACATTACCTTGAAATTCAGTTAATTCCTGTTATAATGCGAAAAAAAATGTTCAAAATCTATGCGGATCATTATTATACATTTTATCGTGGTCGGTGATTTAAGCCAATAACAATCGAAAACTTGAAAAAGAAAGATTTAGGAGAGAAAAAAAATTATGTGGTCGTAGCACGATGAAAATGGCGAAATTTTGCATTTGTTTAAAGGGAAGTACTTCTTTTTTTTTTTCTTCGAACAAATTTTTTTCGCCTTTCAAACATCGAAAATGAGCATTTTCAGGCATGTTTCGAGAGACGAAAATTGCGTATTCCAGGCAGATGGATAGCAACGTTGATGCGCATGCCCAGTAGTCAGTGACAGTGGTAATTCCTTTCATTACTTACCTAAGGCAGTAATAGCCGGGAAGAAATGAAAGACCAAGGACTACAATATTGACAAATAACGTATCAAGCTGGTTAGGTTAGGTTAGGCTTAAGGGGGTATTCCCGTTTTTCACGCGATAATCGTTTATTATTTCAATAAAAATATTAATACACAAAAATGAATACTACACAGATATGGTTTTACATTGCGTTTATTGCAGGATTTAAACTTTACAAAAGTCTTGGAATTTTTCAAAAAAGTTGAAAATTGTTATTGAAATGATGGCTTAAAGTTGACCTTGCGCGGATCACACCTTCTCATTCTTGGCAGGATTGCGTCCGTTTGAGTCATCTGAATTAGAAAATAAAGTGTCATTTTACTCAGGAGAAAAGCCGTTACAAGACAAGCTACTCTTATCAATATCCAATTGTTTATTAAAAAATGGCAGCTTATGAAGAAATTTTTTCAATTTTTTCCTTTTTTTATAATTATTTTATTAAAAATAATAGTTAGTTGTTTTGTATCATTAGGATAGTAGTTCATCTTCTTCCTTAAATTACGACAAATAATTTGATATATTACTTATCAAATTCTGTAAGACTGTTTTCGAGAAATCTTGCTAAGAAGTTGAGAGAAGTTGTTTTTTAGAAAATCGCGTTTAAAGTTTTATCTCAGTTTTTATCAGCTATTACGATTGTATACTTGAACTTGCCATCAGTCTGCGATTCCTGCACCATACAATAATCCTCCGACTTTTCGTGGAAGTCTTGTAAACAATCTGCTGCTTTTTTTCGAGCGGTTCTTGCTTCTTTTGATGCCATTGACGTTCGTTGTTCAGACCTCTTAAGTCGAGCGCTATCTCGTTCATCGGCGTAGTTTTGAGTCGTGGAACCAATTTGAACGCCCATTTTCGATAAAATAGACAAAACTGGTCTAAATCCGTTGTTAAAAATACAAACTGCAATTTGCATTGCAAGGTTTACAATTTTTTGGCCTGAGTGAACGTGTTCTGGTGGAAACGTCTAGATAAGTGAGTGGAGGCTTTCATTGTTATTTTGTGTGTTCGAACCAAGGCATTGCTCTATCAAGTCATTATTGGAAAGTTCTTCAAAAATTGGTTTGATAACTTAATAAACTTCTCCGCTCAGAGTGCTTTGTGCTGAAAATTGCAAAGCTCTTTTTTCACGGCAGCTTTTGCTGCCGGAAAAAGAGAGCTTCTTGCTGAGTGATGAAAATACGTATATCTTCAAAACTAAAACAGATAACGCGATAAAATTAAAAACCAAGATTATATGATCATAGTAGAATAAGAAAATGCCAAAAGAATTTTTTCGATTTTTTCAAACCGAAAAACGGGAATACCCCCTTAAGCTGCTAACTTCACACTGATATCGATCAACATCAACGCATCGATATCAGTGTCATTAACATCAATCAACATCATGGCCGCGATGGCCACCTGTCATAACAAACAATAATGAAGCGGAGGCACTTGGCAGCACGGAGCGGTGCATCATGAACAAAAACAGGGATGAACTTTTCAAGGGAAGTGTTATTACAGTGTATTAGTGTTGTGCGGGAACGCCATGATCCTAAATATTCTCGATCCCCGGAGCTGGGACGGGACGGGAAGAAATAACAGTTTGCCAAAAAAATTCGAATTCCAAATTTTCGGGAATGTCCGGGACATTCCGGTAATTCCCAAGACGATTCCAGTGATTCCCGAACTTTTCGAGATCCTGAAACACTTGGGATTGCTCGGAATCGCGTCCTAACTCAGTGGAAAAATCCCCGTCTCGTCTCGGCCATCAAAATTCCCTTTCCCCCACACCACTACACTGAAATAATGAAATTCACATGGAATTATTAAATAAACACATGATGAATAATAATTTTCAAAAAAATCTTCCATTTTATGACGGTAGGCGGGGCTCCCCCCCCCCCCGCGAAGGGGCTTCGTCCCTTTCGAAACCCCACCAGCGGCTCTGCCCCTGGACCCCGTCCCTCGCTTGAAAAACACCGTCTTGCGCCCGAGACGCCCTCCCCCGCCCGAGACACCGGCCCCTGCACCTCACCCCCCGCCAGAGTCTTCACCACTGTCTAAATACAATAAATTACATTGTAACAACATGCATCAAATTAAAATATATTCCATATGTGCCCCTACTCTTCATGGTATCTATCAACAAGCCTGAAAATGCTCTTTCTCGATGTTTTCGAGGCGAAAAGTATCGTGTGTGGCACGGAGTACACAGCCGATTTGAATTCGTGTGATTGTCGCCTTCGCTTCGTTGAGGCGGCAAACTTCACACTCATTCCAATCGGCTGTTTTCGCTCCTTACCGCACAATGTACTATTTTTGACGAGATGAAAAGTATAAATGCGTTGATTATGTGTTCGATCCAAAGCATATTATTTATTGGATTGTAGCGACTACAACGCACTGAACTTCCACGCACAGAGGGACGCTCATGTGGCACCCTATTTTATTTCGCAAAGATTTGTTATTCAACATTTTTAACGAATTTACATAGTACCATAGTAAAGACTACCCTTGAAAATAGTGAAAAAGGGATGTGGCAAATTTTTCATTTGAAAATTTCAAGGTGTCAATGTAGTAGATAATGATACTTTTAGAACGCACAATGGTCCAGAAATCGAAAATGATCGTCAAAATGTAATAGCATCGGTAACACTCAGTTCCTAGAACGGGTTAAAACGACCCTGTCTTTTTTATTCAATGCGTTGTATTTGCTGAAGAAAGTGGAGGCCACTTTGATCGAATAGGGGTAAAAAAAGTTGGTGGTGTATACTCATGCTTCGCTCTGTCGTCGGGGCTATGTGGGCCACACCAACCAAAGTATTCAAGTGTAAAGTGCGACACCGGGTCATTTTGACCCACTCTAGGTAAAACGTCATAAAATTTGCTTCAGGCAAATTCCAATAAAAGGTATATATGGTAGCTGTGAGACAGAGCCAGTATACTTGACAGCATTTATTAATCTGTCGTTCCACATGATCTTTCCAGCTCAACTTAGAATCCAGGGTAACTCCTAGATACTTAACCGATCCGGTCAAGCCGATCATCTTACCAAAGAAGGTAATAGCCCTAAATGACTCCACCTTATACCTTCTAGTGAAAAGCATGGGTTCAGTCTTTTCCGAATTAACCGTGAGCCCAACCCTCATGAACCATCTTTCCACGACCTTTAAGGCCCTCTGAATGAGTTTCCTCAAAGCACTCAAATGTGTGCACCAGGCCATGATCATAATGTCGTCAGCATAAGCGATTACATACACATCCAGGTTTCAAAGCTCCCTCAGGAGTCCGTCGGCGACAAGGAACCACAATAGGGGTATTAGCACACCCCCTTGCGGACACCCCCGTCTAACCGTTCCCACCACACTGGTAGAACCCCATGTGCTAGTGACCTTCCTGGCCCTCAACATGTTCACCATCTAGTCCACAAATAGTCCTGGTGTACCATGATGAAGTGCCTCCTCCTGTACCACCTAGTATAAGGTGCCATGTAAGGCCCACTCAATATCTGAAAGGCTGCGATAATGTACCCCCTTTTCTCCAGTCATCCTTCAATCCTTGGCACTACACCATGGAGGGCAGAGTCGACTGACTTGCCCTTTGTATAGGCATGTTGATTCCCCTGAAGAGGTGATCTCTTCAGGGTTACGTCCTTAAGGTACCTATCAATCAGCCTCTCCAACGTCTTAAGAAGGAACAAGGTCAGACCGATAGGCCATAAGTCCTCAGCCCTCTCGTGTACACAACACCCCGCCTTGATAGGGGCACTTCGCATAGCAATAGGATCTCCCTTTAAATCTTAATCAGTGGCCCTTCTATGCTTCCTCCACCCCTCTGTAGAAAGCCGGAAATACACCGTCAGGACTCAGTGATTTAAAAGGCTCGAAAGTCTCGAGCTTCTACCTCAGTCTGCCGTTATTCACAATGATATTCACGAGCCTCTTATCCTCGGGCATTGGGGCTTTCATCCTCCCCGCTCTAGGGTAAGATTCTCGGTCTCTCCCATTATCTGTATCTTCCGATGTAAAGTCTGGATAGTTCTCCAGCAGGAGACACGGAAGAGCCCCCTCTGCCGTATCAGTATACTTCCCAGATGCATTTTGGACTAGATTCCTGCACCTCGGTGTCTCTTTAGCAAGGATCTTTTGAAGTCTCGACACCTCCTCGCCTTCTCAATCCTGCTGGTTAACCTCCGGCAGCTTTTCTTTTTAGCTCTCATCAGAGACTTACTATACTCCTTATCCGCGGCCTTATAATTGGCCTAGTCCAGAACACTTCTAGTGCGCTTCGCTCTGTGTAAGAGGGAGCGCACCATTCTTTTCTGGTGCTCTAGGTCAGAGTTCCACCATCATGCCCCTCCACCTCCAGCACCTCTGCTCACCAATGGGCAGCAATCCTTATACGCGGTGATAAGAGCCTCCTGGAGTGCCGCCAAGGAGCCCTCCAGCTCTTCTATCGAGTAGATGATCCCAGGGAAAGTAATTCTTCCGAGGTATCCTAGGCGGATACCAACGACTCATATCGTTTCCAGTCCATCTTTTTCGGGTACCTGAACGCCGACCGCACCTCCTCTGTATGCTGAAACCGGAAGCGGATATAATTGTGATCAGATAAGGAGGGCGCGTTAGAGACTCTCCAGTCTGTGACCAATTCCTCCGTGCACCGGGAGCACAGGCTCAGATGAATGACCTCCCTCCTGAGGGAATTTTAGATGGTCGGTTTACTGCCTCGGTTCAGCAAATACAGCTCGTTAGCCACCAGATATCCGATCAATTGTTCATCTCTTTTGTTGGTATCTCAGCTGCCCCACACTACATGGTGGGTATTGGCATCACACCGCAACAGGAGAGGGAGTTCCGCGGAGCTACAATACTCCACGATCCTCCTAACCTCCTCTGAAGGAAGAATGTCGGCTTGGTATGGGAAGTAAGCAGAGCACAGGACGGTATCCCACCGCTCTCCTCCCTCGCCCATTACGGTCATCCTTCCCGTTACAACGTCCCTGCTCGTAAGGCCTGGGAACGTGTCAATATCCACCCCGCGAGCTACAATACAAGCTCGCGGCCGTTCGGCACCGCCCATCTCTTGGAAAATGGTCCCTATGCCACCAAGCCCTGAAACTCCCCCCCCCCTCGCTATTGAGAGTTCCTGAATTCGGGCAAAACCTCTTTGCATTTTAGTAAGGAGCTTCTATAGTCAGCAAGAGACTCCATAACTTCGATGCGAGTTGATCTGTACAAAGTCCATCCTAGTGCCAGCAAGCATATATGTCCTTGGCAACTAGACTTGAAGGTGCTACGACCAACACCAAGGGTGACAATAATTAACTAGCGAATATTTTCGGATTTATCTCCGCAAAACTTGATTCAGGGGAGTTCAAAGATACTATAAGCAATATTCCAGACTTTTATCTCAAAATTTGTAAGAATAAGCGACAATGTTTATAAGTGATGTATATCATATCCACGATTCGTCGAAGATTAAACCTCTAAAACATCATCCATTCCGCTGAAATTTTGAGAAATAAAATTTTTTCCATGCTTTTAAAGATCTTGATGCGTCACATATGAATTTCCAAAATTGTTTTTTTAATCACCCTATTGTGTATGTATATGTGTATTATTCCTTCACTTCCTAGTTACCTAACCTTCTTACTGAGAATTCGAAATTTTCGTAAGCTATTAACCATCGTTAGACCGTGACGAAAAAAACAAATTAAAAAAATTTCGAAAATCCGTCTATCCGTTTTCGCGTGATGTGGGATATACAAACATACATTCAGCTTTATATATTGAATATTCGGTATATGTTATAGTATATAAAAAATTAAGAAAAATCTCGTACTTAATGAGAAGTTAACATAAAAGTTAGGAAGTAGCCAAAATGTTGTATTATATCACAATAGTAATGTTAAAAGCTTGGAAAATTTGAAAACTATCAAAAATTTTATAGTTCATTGATTATTTTGAAGAATTTATAAAATTTATAGAATTCTATAATATATGTCCAATGTGCACATACTTCGTTTATTGTTTTGGTCGTAATCTTTTTCCAACTCTCACATGGAAATGTTCTTTCATTTTAATAAGAGTTTGAAAAACTTATTCATATAGTAATGGTAGGTTACGAAAAATTCTGATGATTCGGATCATTGTACGTGAGTTAAAAAACCTTTGATTAATTCTTATTTTATTTATTTATTCTGAAAATTTTTCAAAATCATCAACCTTGAAGTTCCATTGAATAGTAATTACCTACTTTAGAAAAATCGGAAGAATTCGTAGAATTCATAAAAATCTATAAATTTCGTGAATTGTAAACACTATTTATTTTCTTTGCTCTACTAAAAATTATATTCTAATGTTAATCTCACGTCACATCTGATATGGGATCTGTTATGAGTTCTCATGTCTCTTATAAGAACTGGTATGAGATCTGATACCAATTCTGGGCAGCCAATTACAAGCGTGAGATCTGATATGAGATATGACCAGCCCTATGCAACTGGTTATTTTAACTGTTGGAGCGATCATTCACACTAAATCCGGGGTACCCCGGTGACACCACGTATGCAAGGTGCACACACACGTGCTCACAGACGTCAATCAGTTGATGTGTAAAGCCGAAATATAAAGCAGTTGTGTGTGTGTTAGGTAGGCACATGTAGCTATATCGTGAACGTTGGAACTACAGGAGGTAGGTACACAGGCCTGGATATGACCTAAAAAATTGGCCGCTCCAGAACTTGTGTAAAATCTCATGTCAGATCTCACGTGAAGCACAAGATCTCATATCACATCTGAAATAAGATTAACATGAGAATTTCATGTTCAGTGCGGTAAAATATACCTAGTACATGATATTCTTTTTTAATTTTTGAACTTATCTGTAAAACTTATAATGTATCAGAAAAGAACGGAAAATCATTATGAGTTACTTGATTTTGGGAAAATAAATAATTATTGAATGATATGAAACGCTCAAAACATAAGTGAACCAAGCAAAGACAGAAAATATGGATTGTCATATATATCTATCTTTTACTAGTTTCTCTTTTGCTCTGAACGTCTCATATATGTTATATACCATATTTTGAACATTTAGAAATATTAACACCCATTTTATGTTTCAAAGATTGTCTATAGAATTTGAACAATTCGTGGAAGTTAGACAAACATTTATAAACTTTGTAAATCTTGTTTATTATCATGATGAAAATTCTTAAAATAAAAAATTTTGTGACTTATACGAATGATTTTTTATAATTTAGAATCCGGAAAATAAAATGCGATGTGCTTCAACTGGCATTGCCCAGTAGGAAAGAAAGGGGAGGGGGGGGGGGGTGAAGCACTGATCTTGCAGTTTTCTGTGATCGAGATTGATTTGAAAAAATATATTAAACTCTACTTCTGGATCGGCAACACCATTGTCATTAAAGCGAAATCTTTCCGGTGGGCTGCTCTCAAAACAAATCTCTGTATACGCCTAGAGTATATAAAAATTTCACTAATAGTCAGTAATTCTACTTCAAGATCATTTCCAGTGCATACATCACCAAAAATGTTTACTTTCATCTCACTTATTCAAATAGCTGGAAGAGCGTCGGGTGAAACTCGTGGACGTATTACCTTGAACGGGACCTCGCTGACTCCTGAGTTTTTCCGGCGTTTTGGTGGCTACGTAGCTCACAAATGCTACCTTTTTCCAAGCTTGAACGTCCGCCAAACTTTGTCCTACGCAACTTGGCTCGCGAACCTGAGAAACAGGGAAGCGCGGGTTCGGCAAACTCTTGCGGATTTGGCACTTTCCCAGGTTGCTAACAGACCTGTCAGTGAGCTCACGAGGCCTGAGTACCGAAGACTTATGCTTGGAGTTCAACTCGCCAAAGACCCAATGTTGCTGCTGTTGGACGAGCCCACATGGGATACGGATCCTCTCAACACTTACCTGATCATTTCTATGCTTTGGTCTTACGTAACTAGACGTGGCTCCATTGTCGTCCTCACTATGGAAACCCCCAGGTCCGACGTTTTGCCGTTCGTCAGCAGGGTCGCGCTTCTCTGCCTCGGCGCCATGGTTTATTCTGGGCCAACCAGGAGTATGTTGGATTATTTCACTAACATCGGCTTTCCATGCCCAGAACTGGAGAACCCGCTAATGTATTACTGTGAGTTATTGATTTAACAGATGATCATTTGCATGTAAAATAAAATGTTTGCAGAACGAGTCGTTGAACCAGATTTACCAAAATCGCTCATCATGCGAACATTCAAACAACTATTATGAGTGTATGCTTAAGTTGCTATCATCTGATGTAGAACTCAGCAGATTTTATACTCAGCTTGTTGTTTCGAGCAGTTCATATGCAGGGTGTTTGAAACTCTCATATCCAAAAAAATGGCAAATTCCTTGCTAAATCAAAGATAATTTTTTCTTAGACATTTTTTAGAAAAATTGAAATTAAAATGTTATAAGCGATCAACTTACAGCTTATCAATCAACAGCTTGACCCACAAAATTTTCTTTCTTTCTCCCTATCCTTGAAAACAGCTATAGATAATTTGAGTTAGCATTTATTTGTCAATGTCAATCCTATCTTGCTCAAACACGAAATAAAATTTTTGATGAAACGAAATTCTGCAAAATTCTCTCTAACAAACTTTCTTCGCAGTGTGTTTATCGACAGTGGATCGACGATCAAGAGAACGCTTTCTGGAGTCCAATCAACAAATCTCTGTACTAGTTGAAAAGTTTAAGGTCGAAGGAGGAATTTACCTCAAAGAAGTTCCCCAAGGAACGTCAAGCTGCAAAGAAGTTCCATTAGAACATTTTCACAAAGGACTGGGTCGTGGAATCCGACCTTCATGTTGCTCCACGCTTATTGCTTTATACCTGTACGTTGATCATAATTAACATTTAGCGTTTTAGTTAAATGTTTCGAATGATACAAATACCGTAGGATTGAATTTTCAATGCGTCAGTGCCATTGTTTGAAAATATCTGGATATTAAAAATTGAATTTCTCCTTGAACGAGTTATGACGGCGAATAGAAAATATAGAAAACATAATTATTTTACTAATCGTGCAATGATTTTTTTAAATTGTTTGAAGGAAAAATAAAAAGTTAATCCCGTTAATCAAGTTAATTATATATCATTATTATTGTTATTATTATTATTATTATTATTATTATTATTATTATTATTATTATTATTATTATTATTATTATTGTTGTTGTTGTTGTTGTTGTTGTTGTTGTTATTGTTGTTGTTGTTGTTGTTGTTGTTGTTGTTGTTATTATTGTTATTATTATCGATTTTATTATTATTTACCATACTTTATTCATTTTGATTTCAGGCGAGGAATAGCGATGACTTTTTCATTTAACAGATATGGCTTTGGTCACTTTTTCATCCGCATTCTCCTTTTGCCATTCATTATTGCTTTGCTCAGCTCACTGTACTCTCATTCAAGCCTTCTACAATCGAGAGTGTTTCTACAAACCGGTGGTCTTGTATTCAATGTTTTAACTCTATTTTACTTGACTGGAATAGGCACCACCGCACTCCTATGTAAGTATTCGAATTTATTTACACATTTGGGCACTTCGATTTTAAAAGGATCTCTTCGCGTAAAACAAAGTAAAACTTTCGTTTGATGTCTAAAATAAGGTTAAAGAAAATATTTTTTTGGAAAAAATTTAAACAATAAATGCTCTCATGCGCAGCTTAAAAAAGCTATTCTTTTTGTTGAACCATATTTGTTTGCCTAATGGTTTGTTTACATGCTTTAGAATGAAAAAAAATAGCTTTTTGCTGCAACTAGTGAAATTTCATCCTAAACCAGAAGTCGCACATAATACTTCCTCGGTCGTAGGAGCGAGATTGCTCGTTTTCGCTCAGCTAGCTTGTATAGAAAATAGTCGATTTTCAGTCGGTATGTATTCTGTACGCTGCGGAGAATAGTTTCTACGCCGCAGGAGAGATACTACTCGTTTTCTCTCCTCTCGTGGTTGGTAAAGAAGTTCTCATTCAAATCTATTTTCCATTTTCGCTTCTGTACACGGGTATAACAGGTCGCCGAAAAAGTTAACCCATTATTGTCCTCGCTGAACTAAACTACTAAAAGCGCTGGCACAAATGTTGCCCGAGAGAAAAGTATCGGGCCTTTCTTTCGGAGGATTCTGGTTGATCACTTTCAACCAATCAGAAACCGAAAGAGAGAGGTTCGATACTTTCTCTCGGGCAACATCACTGCCAGCGCCTCTGGTGGTTTAGTTCCACCAGGACGTTAATGGGTTACAGCTTTACATGCGTTTCGGAGGGGAGAGTCATACCTCTGTTTCTGTAGTAGTGAAACCACTTGTTTGCACTCGTTCACTTTCTTGGATAGACCGCGTGTGTTTACAATACCGGTGCGGTTATAGTCCTCGGCTTTGCCTCGGACTGTAACTTTTACACGTTTCACACTCATATTGCAAGTACAATTATTTTATTTCTAAATTGACTATCTCGAACCGATTATTTTTGATTCTCGCCAGCGAAGCGGTAAACTCGCTTTCTCGTTCCTGTGGCAGAGAAAATAGTATGTTTACCTCGGGGAAAACGGGCGTTTGCGCCTTGTGCGAAGTTGATAACAACGAGACTAAGCCTCGTGCTCGGCGTAGCCTCATTGTTATCAATTTTGCACGTGGCGCGGAAACGTCCGTTTTCCCTCTCGGTCAACAATATACTATTGTTCAAGCACTGCGAGAAATATGGAATTCAACGAGAATAATTAGGCCACCCACCATATGTTAACGTATGAAGAGACAATCGTTTCGTCGTCTTTTTCATTTAATATCCTTTTTTCTTTCATCTTGAAATTTGGATTATTATTTTTTCATCCAACTTTTTCTTTCGATTTCGATTTTAAATAATATTTTAAATTATATGAGAGATGAAGCAGGTACTTGAGCAGTACTGTTGTAAGTTGTAACTGCTAAAAATGTTGAGAATTTTCATTTATCTCTATACAGTTGTAGCGTTTTTTCTTTTTCTTGTACTTAAAACTTGAGTGTTAATTTGCATCATCTATATGAATAATGAATCGTACGAAAATTTTGGAAATGTCCATTCTTAAACTTTTACTTCTTATTATCCACATTCATTTACAGACAATTAACTGTATTCCTTTCCTTCCAACAGTGCAGTTAGGTTAATATTTTGATTTAAAATTTCCATTTTGCCTTTTTCATTAACTGTTCATATCAATATTGATGCATTCCATGTCAAGTATTCCCAAATCAAAAATCTTATGCCTTAGATTTTGATTAAACTTTGTGAATTAACTGTACTATTCAAGTACAATCACTGTGCAAAAAGAGAGGCGCAAATATGCACGGGTTTCAGTATTACAGGGGTCAGAATTTCGGCATTTTTTTCGATTCACCAATTTTCGTTAAATTATAAGTCTAACAATATTTCGTCGACAAAAAAACAACATAATTGTTTCTTGTGATATTTTTTCTGAAGTTTTCGAAAAAATTTATTGTAACAATCTGCGATTAATATTTATGATAAAATTTTTTAAATAAAAAATTTTTTTATGCTTTCACTAATCACGTCTCCAGGGATTTTCAAATTTTTTTTGCTCACAATGAAGCTGATTTTCTCCTCTACAAAAAACAAAAAAATATTTTGTGGGCAATTAACGCCGATTAATGTGTTTATTTGAGCCGAGAAACTGTCGCGTCTATGGCGCCTGGCGCGCTTATTTGCCGCGGCACAATTCACTAGGCCGGTATACAACGCATTTTTGAGAAAACAAGTTAAAAAAGCATTATATTGGAGAAAATGCTCATTAGACAATGTTAAATTGTAATAAAGTAATCGGAGTTCGATTTTTAATAATGAGACAATAAAAAATGCTGTAAAATGGTTATATTTACTCATTACTAATTGAGTTTACATGACCGTCGCAAATTTTTATAATGAAATGGTCGCACCCCAATTATTTGTATCTATATTGTTCTTGCATAATGGAGTTGATAATATTTGTTTATTATTAATAATCATTCATTACTTAAAAATTATCACTTTGTTCGTGATTTCACATGATTCTAAGAAAACTTAATAGCTTTATTTTTTCTTATATCTTTTCCTAATTTTGGGAAGGATTTCAACGCGATTCTGAGAAAAATATTTCCGAACTTCAATTTGACTTGATTAAATCGGAATGAAAGAGTGATACTTTTGAGTCCCAGGAATTGTTTTCGCCGATTCAAATCTACTTTTCAGTTCGCTAGCTAACATTTCATGACTCTCTTTTGAACTGAAAGGAATGCGTCTCTTTGAAATTTTCTTTCGCCCAAACATAAAAATGCATTGCAATTCTAAATATGGTTTTTTGAGAACGCTTGTAAGCTGGCACGCATCGCCTGTCGTTTTAGATTCCCTCCCATCTCATCACAGGGACCTTTGCCATCTGCAGTCGCATAAAAATCATTTTCGTGGTGCAAAAAGTTTTGTAAAATAAACTTGTTTTTGAAGTGATAAGCCACTCCGTCAAAAAAAAAAAATTTTTGAGAGCTTAAAATTTTCTTTCAAATATCTTAATAACGATTTTTGAAAAGAATGAACAGTGGCTGTATTGTGTTTGATATTATCAGATTAAATTGCCACGCTGCCATGCATAAGTTTTTCGTCGTCTTTGAAATAAAAAACAATCGTGAAAATAGACATTTGATCGTTTTTCTAATAAAAAGATTGTGCGCTACGAATGCATAATTTTCAGCACAAAAAAAAATTGAAAATTCCTGGAGGCGTGATTAGTAAAAGCAAAAAAAATTTTTTTATTTAAAAAATTTTATCATAAATATTAATCGCAGATTTTTACAATAAATTTTTTCGAAAACTTCAGAAAAAAAATCACAAGAAACACTTATGTTGTTTCTTTGTCAATGACATATTGTTAGATTTATAATTTAACGAAAATAGGCAGATCGAAAAAAATGCTGAAATTCTGACCCCTGTAATACTGCAACCCGTGCATATTTCTGCCCCTCTTTTTGCACAGTGATTGTACTTGAATAGTACAGTAAATTCACAAAGTTTCATCAAAATCTGAGACATAAGTTTTTTGAGTTAGGAATACTTGACGTGGAATGCCCCTAATTGAAATCAAATCTTAGAATTTTTTGAAATTATTTACATACTTCAATTAAAGTCACATTTTCATTTATTATAATATTTACTGATACTATCATCTTGAGAAAAATATCCTACTATTGTTATTTTCCTTTTTGCATTTCTTTGTTTCAATTGAAGTTTTTCATTTTTACTAAATTTTTATTTTTCCATGAGTGAAAATTTCTCTAGTGAACCCCCCAAAACCGAAAGTCACCATACTGAGACAATAATGAGATTTTTTAATAGCACTATGTGACACAACTATACTCCATAAAAATTTTCCCCCAAAATGGAAAATTACAATAGATATATGCAATTGTTCTTTTTTACTGCTTTTTACGAAAAATTTTATATCTCTTGAATAGTTTGATAGAATAGGACGTTGCTTGTTACAAAATGCGGGGAAATGTTTGGTCAACGAAATTTACTGATTTATATTACGTAAAAAAAATATTTTGTTAAAAAAATTTATTTCGTCGTGAATAAACTTTTTTTGTCACTTCTGGAGCTTCGATTGAGTTCGAACAAAAAGAAAAACGATTGCAATACCCTTCTGCTTAAAACTTCGAGGAACTACTTAGTACCTCCTAATATTTTTCAAGATATGGGCATCATTAGTGAGCCATGCATGGTGCCAACGAGGACTAGCTTGCGTACCGCCAGCTGAAAAAATAATTTTCAGTAGAAAATCACGCAATGGTCATTATTATGCGTTGAAAAAAATAACTTGCAAAAAATGTTTAATTATATGGATCGCAGAGGGGCTAAAAAAAATTTTAGTCAAAGGTGTGTACATATGAAATTTTGTTTTACAATTATGTTGTTTGGCATCTTGGAATTATTTTACAGCTACAGGGTGCGCCATTTCTTATGTCGGCATGTAAACATTGAATAACTTGAAAAAAAAACAACCGATTTCTGTAAATGAGGTATTTTTATTTAGTTTGGTCCTTTACAATTTATTTAGACTAGTTTTTGAACACAACATCAATCAAGTGGCCGCCCTTATTGTTCACAGCAAAATATGCCCTTTTTGCGGCGTTTTCCATTACCTTTTCGAGCATCTCGGGTGGTATAGCAATGATTTCGGCACGAATATTTTCCTTAAGCTCTTCAATGGTCTGCGGCTTGCTGGCGTACACTTTACTTTTCAAATAACCCCACAAAAAGAAGTCTGGAGGGGTCAAATCTGGAGATCTGGGTGGCCATTCAATGTCGCCTCTTTTTGACATCAGACGTCCAGGGAATTTTCGTTGCAGAAACTGGATTGTTTGATTCGCAGTGTGGCAGGTCGCACCATCTTGTTGAAACCAGTAATCTTCAAGACCTTTTTCACGCATTTGTGGGCAGACATAGTGAGCCAACATCCACCGATATCGGTTTCCATCGATCGTTTGGTTCTCTTTGAAAAAATAAGGACCAATGATGGTTTTGGCGCAAACGCCGGCCCAAACAGTAACTTTTTGGTCATGCAATGGCGTTTCATGGATCTCGTGTGGATTCTGCGTTCCCCAAATGCGGCAATTTTGCTTATTAACGCCTCCAGAAAGTTTGAAATGTGCCTCGTCGGTCATTAAAATTCGCTTCCAAAAATCAGGTTCAGTATCAACTATTCGAGCGATTGTTTGTCCATATTCCAAGCGACGTGGATGATCTGTAGGCAATATTCTTTGTGTTAATTGCATTTTGTACGGAAACAAATGCAAATCATCTTTCAAAATGCGCCGTAGAGTGGTTCCACTGATGCCGAGATGCTGAGCGCGGTGACGATATGAAACTTTTGGGTTTTGGGCAACGCTCTCTCTGACAGCTTCAATCAGTTCATTTGAACGTCTTGGTCGTTGATGAACGGGTTGTTCGCGATCTTTCACTGTCCCGTGGTCACAAAAATTCGACACCAAACGACGAATAGTGTTGTCAGATGGTGCCTGTTTGCCAAGATATTTTCGACGATATGCTCGTTGAGTTAACACAACTGAACGACTATTTTCAATGTACAAAGTAACTATTTCAGCGCGTTCTTTTGGTGTGAAGCGATACATGGTTGAAATTGTACTGAATTGACGTTTCCAAAACAAGTGAAGTCAAGTAAATCGGTTGTCAAATGTTTAAGTTATTCAATGTTACAATACCGACATAAGAAATGGCGCACCCTGTAGAATAAAAATCATTGACAAGGCGGATTTAGAAAAAAACCGTTTTATGTATCACTGCTTGCATTCGAGCGTATAACTCATTGCATTGTAGTTGTCAAAGTATAAACTTCGTTTTTTTCAATGCAAATTTTTATGTTTGTGTAAATAGTAAGTAATCATGTGCATGAAATATATATACATTCGTAAAGTCGAAACCCTAGGATATAACATTGATAAAATGAAGTAGAGATAGTTGGTGATTGTAACACTGTGCGACAAAAAAAATTTTGTTTTTGCTATAGATCTCATCTAATAGATGAGCGAACTGCGAATAACCAATGACAACAACGAGTCACAAAGCCCTTTTCTGAATTCAACGTTGATCTATTTCCCATTCGTCCTTGGCCAATGGTCAATCCACAATTTGCTGTACAGAGATAGGACCCCGAACGAATACTCAGCCCGATGGGACTCTTGAAGGGATATTTAGAAACCCAGGGTGTTCAGATAATAAGAAGGATTTGAGTTAAATTTTAACATAGTTTTATTAAAAACAAAGAAATCGTACGTGTCTACAGATATTTCATTCGTATTCGTATTCTTGAACATTCACGACGCTCATTCCGGATTCGATAGATAAGTAATCTCAATAATTGCACTCATTCGCTCGCGTTCCTCGATATCTATCTCGCAATATTCATCTTTAATTTCCACTCATTTTAGATAGACGCTCGTTTCTTAAATGCCTTTTATTTCACAAAACTTTTATTCAACAATCATCGCATCTGAATTTATTTTAACAATTTCAATATTTATTCATTAAGACTCGCATTTTCATTTCAAATAAATCTTCCTGTTTTCCTTTAATATTAATTCCGACAACGTTCCTTAAGGTTCCTTCAGAACCAGAGTTCCCCTATTTCAGCCAATTCCGAAATTAGTGTTTCTGATGGTTCTACCTCTCTAGGTCCGTTATTTGTAATGGAATCCTGAGGTTCTAGTACTCCCTTTGATCTCGTCAATTCAACTAGTTCCCTCTCAATTGGATCTAGTTTCAATCTGTTGACTTGGCTATGGCCGCAATGGCTGTGGCCGTTACAAGTCATTGTGATCCTTTTTGCCGGGGTTACTAATGTAATTCCTTGATGTTGCGAAGATTCTCTAGCTAACTCATTGTCTATTTCTTCCCATGAAATTATAGCTTTTGGATCTAACCCTTCAAGTATTCTTAACCGATTGTACAAATTCAATATTCCCTTCTGTTTAAAGACATACCTCTTTTCACTGGGTTTTACTCTCTTTCTTTTTATTAAGGCTTTAATGATCCAGATTAACTCCTCTACTAAAGGCACTGCAAAACGAAAAAAGGGGTGCGATATAGTATTCCGAATTTATTCAAAATCGTGAAGATCATTTAAGATTTTCCTAACTAACCCAAATTTTATCCTTTAATTTTGAAATGTTATAGTTCTCTGTTGTAATTTGTATCATTTTGGTTTCCCTATCCCTCGTTATTAGTTAATCCAAAATCGCTCCACTACTGAGGTGCTCTGAATATTGATAAGCGAATGTATCGTACTTGGTTTATTTTAATGTAACAATTCAAAAGAGCTTTGAGATCGAGCTGCCTTGGAACAGAAGCTAAAAGGGATAAAATCCCTTTCACTCGACTCTCGGCAAACAACTGGTTTCCTTAATTCTTTAATTTCTTACTTTTCTTTTGATGATTTATCCTGGTTTAGACCAGTTTATGGGCCTAGAGTATAACTTTGGCTTTTCACAGATATACACCTGGCAACGACGGGGTTATAAGGGTCGTCGTGAGGTCAGACCCTTGTATGGACCCGAAGAAGAAAATTCTCTGTCTTAGGGCTTCCTTTTTTGACTCTAGGTAGAGCTTTCGGAGGATGCTAACTTGGAATTTCTTCGACGTTCTAGCAAAATTCGCCGAGTTATATACTCTTTTCGGAAAAGGGGAAATTGCCTTACAGAAAAGAGGAGGTAAAAAACGAGTTCCGTTTTGGCTCGTTTATATCTGCCGTGATTTAGATATTCCTCTTTTCATTGTAGTTCTTTTTTTTTCGAATAGAAAGATAATTGTTATCACGGGCCGATTTTGACCCGTTTACATCCGCTGTTAATAGAGTCTAATCATAGTTTCATTTTTGTTCAGAAATCCATTTCCTGTTGTTAATCGTCGGTGTTATTGGATTTCAGCATCGAAAATAAATCGTTACGATTTAGATATCGCTGCGCGTTAGCGTTCGGAAAAATAATTCAGACTTTTTAGAAATCTGCTAATATTTCTAAAAATATTTTTTTGTAAAAATTAAAATTAGATGA
Source organism: Platygaster robiniae (assembly GCA_028476575.1). Taxonomy (NCBI): domain Eukaryota; kingdom Metazoa; phylum Arthropoda; class Insecta; order Hymenoptera; family Platygastridae; genus Platygaster; species Platygaster robiniae. Next base: position 23,229,405 of record CM052019.1, on the reverse strand, counting down.
GTGGGCAAACCTCGCTCGTCACATATCTAAATGCATAAAATCGATTCTTAATGACCCCACAAACAAGTCTGCAAGAGCTTTTCGCGAAATTAGTGCAAGTTTCCGAGAAATTATTTATGCAAAATTTCAAAAATATCAATTTGTTATTCTTACCTTTATGGCTCATTTTTACTGGATAAAAGCGCATGTCTATGTATTTGAGGTCGAAAATTCGATTTTTATCGTAAAAATGTTGAAAAACTGCATTTTTCGCGTTCGATCGTCTTGAATAGGCAGGCATTCATGACGATCGATCGCTAGCGAGACCCTCAACCACAACCGTTAGTCATTTGCATTAAGTGATTTTCTTCAAAGTTTCAACGTCTTTCAGTTTTTCAACGTTTTAATGATAAAAATCGAATTTTCGACCTCGAATACGTAGACGTGCGCTTTTATCCGGTAAAAATCGAGCCATAATTGTAAGAATAACAAAGCTATCCCCACCAACCATGACGACATGAAAACCGACTCATGTGCCGACAGTCGTTTTGAGGAATTTCCGAGCCGTAATTTTGATCGTCACCGACATCGGCATACGACTTTAATGCCGATATGTCGTCCGTGATACGGCTGCCGATGTCGTCATCCGATGTGAATCCCGACTTATTTGACGGCAGTCCCGTGCGCAGAAATCATTCAAGGGGGGGGGGGTTTGAATTAAAATTTTTTTTTCCAATGTTATGTATAAACACACAAATTGTTTTATTTTTCAAAGACGTATGCACGTAAGAACCTCATGTTCATTTCTCATTACTTAACAATTTAATTCTTCGAGGTAACGAAAAAAATTCTTCCAGAATTTTTTGCACATTTATCTCAATTTTACGGTGTATATTGAGGGAGGCTAAACCGCTGAGCCGATCTTCAGACATTGTCGATCTAATGTACGTTTTCAGACGACGCAATGTTGAAAAGGAGCGTTCATTTTTCGCAGTCGTCACTGGTAAAATATCCATAATGCGAAGCATTTGGTGTACGTTCGGGAATACGTCTTTCAAGGGTTTCAAGAGAATTTTTGATGTCCTTCTCAATAATGTGTCGTCTCCAGAGTTTGACTTCATTGACCTATGCGTCACGCGAATCATCGTGCAAAATTGAAGAGTATGTTTCGAATAATTTTTCACATGACTCTTTATCAAATTCTTTCATTTTGTTCGGAAAAAGGCAAGCGAAATTCAATAAAGTATTGCGATGATTCAGAAACCGGTCTTGTAAATGTGTCACAAACGAATCAAGGTGTGGTATATAAATCGTTATTCTAAAATAATCTTCAACTGAATCGGTTTGCGCGTTAGAACGTTGCGTTTGTCTTGAAGCTGCCCTTGGTTTTCGCAATGAATGTCGTGTTCTACGCTGTTTTGACTCACAGTTTCGAAAATTTTTCTGAAGCTTTCTGTGGCGATTTCTCTTTTTTTCATCAGTTCTTCTTTCGCAGCATCGGCTAACTCAACAGCCTCACCAAGATCCTGATTTTCTGTCAGAAGTACTCGACTCAGGCTCGAGGTCAAAGAATGTACCGTGCTCAAAATGTGCATGGATATTTAAAAGTTAATATGAATCTCTTAACATTTTGAGATATCACTCACAAAATTTTTCAAAATATCAAGTAAATATGGAAAAAATGTGTCGTTACTGTGATAAAATTTTTATTTTCCGAATATCAAGTAGAAATTTTGCACGGAGGCAAAAGATTTTTCCATCAAAATAGGAATTTTTTTATTAGGAAAAGTAACATTTTTCTTTTTTGTTGTTCTAATGAATAAATTTCTTGCCTGAATGAGAATTTTATCCTTGAAATGTGGACATTGATATTTTCATTGATCTTATGAAACTTTTTTTACTTCCAAGGTTATTGCGTTAGTAAGTATATTAACAATCAAAATATCATATGTACTGATGGAAAACTTCGCACAATAACACAAAAATGTACATAAATTTTCAAACTTGAAACTGCCGACAATTTTCCAAAATTATTATCAATACCTAACTAATTTCAATACATTTGAAAATAACCTTATAAATTGAAAGTTGTGGAATGGATTGTATAGAAATTGCAGTAGAGCATGTCTAAATTCACTTGAACTTTACCAAATTCTCTAAAATTTCTGAAATTTTACTCTATCTATTTGAATAGACTACACATTTTTGGGAATTCAGAACTTTTTAGATAACTTGTCAGTGTATGAATCTACTGTGTTTTGTATATTTCGGAAAACTTTCTTGGAGCATGAAAAATGAATAGTAATTCCCTAAACTTAAAACGAACATATATTTTTCTCTTTACTCATGAAAGTGAACAAGAGTTTGTAAAAGCGATTGCGTCTAAGCTGCTTCGGCCACAATTTAAGAAAATTGAGTACTTAAGGGATAAAGTATCTTGAAAATTTACCTGAAAATTGGGAGTTTTGATAGCTGAAAGCAGTTGGAAAGCTCCAGATGAAGTAGCTGAATCCTTCCAAGTCGTTGAAATCAGCTTAAGAGCGCGGATAACTGCCGTTTGCAAATGGAGATAGGTCGTAACAGATTCGTGTTGCTCAACCCATCTGATTGAACAAAATCTTTTCAATATTTTCACCCGATCTTCTTTCAGCTTTTCATCCTCATCAATAGCATTCTGGAGCGCAAGTTGGCGTTTCGGGTAAACAAAGAAACCGTGAATACTTTGAAGAGTGCCTAGAGAATTTTTGACTGTAATTATGTTGCACGCAGAACTGACTGCCAAGTTAAAGCTGTGTGCATTGCAATGCGAGTAGAGAGCAGGTAAATATTTTTTTCTGATGACAGCTTGGGCTCAATGAAACTCTCCACTGACAGATTTTGCACAATCGTATCCTTGTCCAAAAAAAAAAGTACAGTCCAGTCCGGAAGATTGCAAGAAGTCGAGAAAAGAAGTCGCTAATCCCTTTCCAGTAAAATCTGTGCCAAGAAGAAAGCAAAAGAAATCTTCAGGAATAACAAACGTGTCATTCTGTTTGTCCAAGTATCGTACGCGAATTGAGGCTTGCTCTACTCCTGCAATATCTGCCGTTTCATCTCCAAGAAAAGAGAAACCCATTGACTTGTTGACTCGATCAATAATGTGATTGAGAATATGATTGTGGCAAATCGTGATCAGCTCATTCTGGATTCTGTTGCTTATGTACATTGCATTTTTTTGAGAATTACTCAAGTGGTCTCTCAGCTTTTCATCCGTTTTCGCTCAATACCTCTAGATAGCTCGGAAATTCCCATCATAAGTTGATGGATCATTTTCAGAAATTCGTCCCGTGTCCTTTGAACCTCGAAGAGCTAAGCCTTATCGATCACAAAGGATAATTGTTCCAAGAATTGGAATCAAGCGCAGTCTACTTTCATTCAGAAATTCTATTTTCTGTGTAAATCTACAGGAATAGTACTTTTCACCCAAAGATAAGGTAAATTTAACAGATTCCGGTAATTCAACTTTGGTCAAATTGTAAATAATTTTATCATTTCTCCGAAACTGAAAAGTATCTTTTCTATAAATCAAATTATTGAATTTCTTCCTAAATCTCATATACTGTTCATCGAATGCCCTCTGATAGTTGTATACACGATAATAAAAAAATTGTTCCAAAATATCACAATGTAAAATATTTCTCAATTCCCCTTCAATCCTATGAATACTCGTTTTCAACAATTTCAAATGAAAAAACGTGTCCCTTATCTTCCAATTCAGAACGCGTCTCCTCGTAGAATACACATATCTCAAAAACATCCTATTGACAAATCTACTCCGAAAATATATGCCAGGAAAACTCAAAACTTCAACATGCTTAGGAAATACATCAAATTCTCCACATTCAGTCAAAAACAATAATTGATTCTTCGCCAGGGCAATAGACATCACCGTATTCAGCCATAACTTCAAGCAGAATGCAGCTCTTTCTCCATAATTGTCCTTTATATTTCCAAAGTAATTCTTCCTCCGAATATTATCACATCTTCCGTGACTTTTAGACATTTTGAAGATCCAATGTCAAATTTCACAGATCCAAGTTATTATTATCGTGATGCTCCGTTTCCCATAATTCAATAAGGTAATCAGTGGGAAAATTATCACTCAGAGCCACAATATTCTTAATTTTTTCCAATTTTATTTATCTCAATATTTCGACCAACCAATTGGGCCCTCTTCAGGATCCTTACAAACCAAAAAAATCTCAATTCAAAAAAAACATTCCATCATACAAAAAACTATAAAACATTAAAAATCATTTATCAAAAAAACTTACGATCATAAAAATCATACCTCACTTAATAACATTGTGATCTGAAAAAACGTTCAGGTGTAAAACTTACTTACTGCTGGTGTAAAACTTACTTACTGCTTGTAATATGAAGAAAGATGATAATGTTAATAAACTACAGATGGTACTACATTATGTATAAGATTTAAATTTGAAATTGGAAAGGAATTTAAATAAACATGATATTAGGATTATCAATAGAATTGATAATTAATTAATACGAAAATCATAAAGCGAGGTAAAGATAAATTGGCATTTTTGGATCAACAAGGAGTAGTATATAGGATTAATTGTAAAGGTTGTGAATTTTGTTACATATGACAGACTAAAAGAAATTTGAAAACGAGAATGAAAGAACACAAGAATAATTTTAGATTAGATTCATCGAAACACAGTGTCGTGACGAACCACAGAGTAAATTGTGGTAATGATTTTGACTAGGAAAATATTGAGATTCTTGATCGAGAGAGTAATAAATGGAAAAGGGATTTGTCAGAGATTATTTTTATTATGTAGTTCCCTCAGAGAGTTTTAAAAATCCAAGTATGCTCTATAAAAATTTTCCTCACATTATAGAGTTCGTTGAGGAAATGGGTCACATTTTATGAAATTCATTATTGAAATTCGCTCGGCTTCATGAAGATCAATGAGTTTCAAAAACTAGATTTATAAAAAACTGCGAAATTTCGTTATGATCCAGAGATTTAATAAGGGATTTTATGAAAACTTTACAAAAACTCGAGTTACCAGGGTTGTCATTCTAACTTGTAAAAAATTCAGTACATACATTTTCGATTTCTATCCGTGGTTTTTTAAGCAGAAAGCGACGAATATCCATGTAAAAATTCACGTTCAAACAAATGATTGTCAAAAATGACTGTCAACAACTGTCAATTAATGAACAAAGTCGAGCAAACAACAAGGAAGAAAATGCATTTTCCTCATGTCATTGTCATATGACTGACAATGATATATAGCGACAATCGATAGAAGTCGATAGCGCGGAAATTCAAAGAAAAAGTGAGTTATACTTTTTGAATTCAGTAAATTTATCCTCGTACAAATGTAAAGTGAATAACTCATATAAATTAACTAATGATGACAATATCTTTATTATTAATTTTTAAAGTAAAAGTACTAGGTACAAACAATTATTTTAAATAACTTTAGAAATAATTTGAGAATCCAGAATATAACTTTTAAAAATACACGACATTTCTGTGAAAAACAATGTAATGCTTATAGTACAAAAAAAGTACAAGAAAGTTATAAAGTTATAAAGTACAAGAAAGTCCTAACGGGGGGGGGGGAGTTTAACCCTCAAACCCCCCCCTTGCGCACGGGCCTGTTTGACGGCATCGTAAACAATGCTCCTGACGACCTTGATTACGACATGTCGGCAAAAACTCGACGAGCGACGACGTATGAATTAATTCGATTTTTTAGTTTTAAAGAATTTCCGAGCCGTCATTTTGATCGTCCCTGACATCGGCATACGATTTTAATGCCGATATGTCGTCCGCGATACGGCTGCTGATGTCGTCATCCGCTGTGAATCCCGACTTATTTGACGGCATTTTTAACAACGATGCTTTTGACGATCTTAATTACGACATGTCGGCCGAAACTCGACGAAGACGACGTATATACACCTATCCTAATAAATTTTAATTCAATTTTTTAGTTTTTTCAGCTATGTCTAACCGATGTCTTGTTGGCCAAGTACGGAAAATAAATCATGTCACTAAAAAAAAAAAAAAGTTAATAGTATATTACGTACCTAGGACATAAATTTTTTATTTACGTACGATATTTTACGTACCGAGGGCTGGAAAACGAGTTTAGAGATTTTGAACTGGACGAGAAACGAGTTTTCTATGCCAGAGGTACGTAAATAAGTAAAATAAAGAAAACAGGATCGTCAGGTAGTAAGCAGTTATTATTAACGATTTTTTTACAATGTAAAGTCATACTGTTAGCCCTCACGTGACTGAGACTAAGTTTTACTTTTTGTTGATGTTAAAGGGGTCATCTATTTCTAGTAATTTTTTAAATTTTCAATAAATGTGTGTTAGGTTGCATCAATTGTATGAAAAATTTGTTTTACAGATAGCAATGATTTAATAAAAGTTATTTAAAAAAAAGAGTCATGGGCCTTAAAGGCCCACCCTCAGTCATGTGAGGGTTAATACGAAACATGGTTTTTTAATCATTCTTACTACTGGAGTCACGCTTGCATTCATCTGTTTCACTTTCTTTACTCTTGCTTTTATCAGTTTTACTTTTTTCATTCTTCCTTTCATCAGTTTCACTTTCTTCACTCTTGCTTTCATCAGTTTCACTTTCTTCACCCTCGCTTTCATCGGTTTCACTTTCTTCACTCTGGCTGTCATCATTGGTAGAAAAGTTTTCTTCTACTTTTTTGGTCTTGTTATTAGCCGTATCCTGTTCAGATTTGTTTGCTGCATGTGTGGTTTCTGCTGTTTTTTGTTTTCCTGACCTGTCTTTTGCTTGTCTATATCTTCTCCTTTGTTTTTAGTTTTTGATTCAATTTTTTTTCTTCCTCTTTTTTCTTCATAATTTTTTTCAATTTCTTCGTAGCTTCCTGATAGAGCGACTTGTTCCCTCTCTTGGATGTGTTTTTTACGACACGTATTTTATTTCCAATGAATTCCTCTATTGTCGCAATATCAGCAAATGGAAAAAGAGTGCTAACAGCTTCTGTAAGCAAGCAATAAAAATATATAAATGAATTTATAAATACACATTTTTGAAGCATAATCATTAGCAAATTCCATTAAGATCAAATGTTATTTTTCAATTTAAAAAAATCATTTTTTCAATAAAGCTTTTACAGGTAGTACGTTTAGTTTTAAATAATTCTCGAAAAAATTTCAGTTCGTAAGTATTGCAGCTGAAGCTTCAATATTGTAACTAAAAGATTTAAAACTCTTGGGAATTAGCTTGAGTGTATGGTATGCATATGGTATTTATCATAATGGATCCAAATTTTACTTATGGTTATATCTATTCAGAAACAAAAAAATTAGAACGCCGAAAAAATTCTCCACATTTTTATTGCAAATTTTACTTTTGAAAATAAAAACATTAATATTTTTCCAAGATTTAGCATTTATTACATCCTTGGTAACTTGTGTTTGTATACACTTTTTATAAAGCACTTCATAAAATCTCGGTATTTTTCAATAAAATTTCGTTTTTCTTATGGAGTGACTTTCCCATCAGAGTAATGTTTTATAAAATTTTTTTCATTTTTTTTAAAGTCACTACATAAAAACCTGATAAAATGTTAAATAATTTTTTATTGGGTGAGTTTATAAACACTGATAAAAACATTAAAAAACATTTCTCTTTTTATAAATTCACTTTATCGAAACAGCTGAATTTTTTCAAAAAGCTAAGATTCCATATAGGTTTCAGAAAAAAAAATTCATAAAAAAATTACTAGGGGTTACCAAATTTTTAAGCTAAAAATTTTTAATTTAAAACGAATAAATAGAATTTTTTACGTTGGAAAAAACTAGGTTTTAAACAAAATTATTAATGCAGTAACAATATCATAGGCTTATTGTTTCTAGGTATTGTCCAAATTAAAAATGATTTGAACATTCTATAATTTTACAGATATCTCATGTCAGATCTGACCTAAGATCACATGTCAGATCTGACGTCAGATTCTAGGATTGTTTAAAAATAAAAAATGAGGAATGCTAAACACAGCTGAAAATTTGATTAAAATTCGTTTCATGGTGTTACTAAACCTTCAACATGTATATTACATAATGAAAAAAGTAATTTATTAAATTTTCAGCTGTGTTTGGTATTGCTTATTTTCTATTTTTAAACAATTCTAGAATCTGACGTCAGATCTGATGTCAGAACTGACATTAGATTTTCGGCCAATGTCTAATGTCAGATCTGACGCCTTATTTTTTTTAGTAGGGCAATGAGCGTTTTCAGAAATTTGTGATTAAAATAAAACTAACTACAGCACAACAACTGTTCCAGCCACTATGGTTCCATATCAGGATACATCTTTTTTGAAGGATCGTATGTTTATGGAAAAGTGAAAAATGCTGTAAGGTAGGTTTCCTCGCTCTAAACCAGAGTATAATGCACATTCAATTTTGAAAAATGAAAAGTATGACCTAAAATTAAGAAAATTTGATTACTAAGAAAATTAAAAAATTGAACACCTAAAATCAAGTTTTGAAACTATGTATAATCAAATGAAAAAACTGAAAATAAATGTATGAAATTGTCATACAGACAAAGATAATTATATTTTATTTTGTTTACTTGAGCAAAGTTATAGGTCTTGCACCTATAGAATTTGTTTAACAATGTCATACACTACCATTTGAAAAAACCTTTAGATCATGATTATTATATTAAATAATGTATGGATTAAAGAAATTCAAATCTGGCATATTTAATATCCATTTTTGTTTTATTTATTAAATATTTATTTAATGATTCGTGTCGTTATTGAAAATCATTCTCATGATATTATGAAATCATATGTATTTTTCATAATATATCATAAAATGAACAATATCAAGATGAAAAAATCACGACTCGCAAGTTTATTATCCACATATTTTTTTGGAGCTACAAACATTGTTCTCAAGTTCGCTTCCCTAGAAAAGGCTCGGAGACGCCAAAGGCAAGCAAACAGCACGAAACTCCGTGCTCATTGCGTTCCAACTCCGTGCCTTTTCCGTCCTTTGATAAATTCTCCTAAATTTCAAGCTGAAATGTCTTGTTTTTGATTACATGTAATAAATAAAGTTAATTTCTTCGTTATTATATCGTTGATGATTGTTTTTTTACATGTAATTATAAAAAAAGTCGAAAAATTTAATCCGTAATCACATAATAACTGTCAAGCAAAAAAGACAGAAAGGAAGATTCCGGATAAATATGTGTAAAGTCATTTTGGCATGAAAATTAAATTATCCAGAAATTTTTCAGTCAAGATTGATTTTTTAAGAACATCCCTGCTGATAGAATTGGATTGGAAAAGATCGAAAATTTAAACTCGTACCGCCTTGATCATTTTACGTAGTGGATTTGTCACTAGTTTTCTCTTTCAAACCGGATCGAGAGAACGCCATATCCGGATTGGGAAGGATCGGATATGATCGACTTTTTCTAGGATTGAACTGGATTGAACGGGATAGGAAAAGATGAGGAATTATTGATCCTTTCCCATCCATTCCCATGCTCGTTATAAAATAGGTAGAATGCGATTTAAAATTATAAAGATATTTCAGATCATATCCGATCATTAACGATCTAAATGCTATTATTCTCGATTTGGGGATCGAAATTCTTGAGACATATCGCGGAAGAAATAATACATGACGAGGTTCATTTTATCGTTCTATGAGTCATCATTACATGTTTGATAAGAGTTTCAAGAATAAGGCCTTTATTGATATGAAAAATTGACAAATTCACTATGTACAACAATCAAGACAGAGTGGATAATATCTCTATCTTTTACGTTCCCGTTGTACATGAACCGTTTATTGAGCTTGGATATTATCAATAATTTTTGATTGTTATGATCGCATTTGATTTCAATACTCAACTCTTGAGCAGATTCCAGTAAAATATTATTCTAGAAACATATTTATAACAAATACAAAAAGATACTTTTGAAATAAAATTGAAAAAGTTTTTTTTTTTCTCAGCACGTTTCTTTTAATAGGTGCTTTACAAAGATTCACTTCGACATAAGAAAATCCAAGTGTGATGTTTGAAAGTTATTCTGAAATTTCCCTTCAACATGTTTTTCGTGTTAATATAGTACCATATTAACGTTGTTACTTATATAGGTGCGATGAGCCTAGATGAATGATTCATAAGTCAACGATGACACTTTGTGTTGAATGTAGTAAAAAGTGTTTTATTCGTCGTATCCTTTATTAACATAATAAGAGAGGTTTATAGAAAAATTTTTATTTTTTTCTAAAGTAAGTTACATAATGCATAGTGGATAAAATAAAGTATAAGTATGGAAGATAGTATGCTCTTTAAAAGTCATTCAGAAACATGAAATCCAACTAGGCTCTCTTCTACTCTTTATAAGGTATGATGTCTAAAATTAAAAACGCATTACAACCCTTAGTTATCCGTAAGTATGAGATATTCATCACGATGAAATATTGCAAAACATGTGTGGAGAACTCTATATACTTTCATTTTATAATCCTCTATGAGTAGGATAGGATTGAAAAATATTGTTATTCAATAATTCGTCGAAACATGCAAAACAACTGTTTATTCGTAAATGCATTATTGATAATTAGTTCCGGATGAATTCGGCATTAAAGATTTATTAATAGATATTATAATAAAATTTGTTTCCCTAATAACGGGGGTCCGAGAGTCCACTCTCGAAACTTTCTCGGACAGCATATGCATTTCATGGTTCTTAATGTCGCTGATCATGAATCTGAGGTCAAATTTAGTAAATTATTTTGTTTAAGCACTTCGTATTAACAAATTATGAAAAAAACAATATCAACTATAATGCATCTTCTTTTCATAAGTTTTCAGGTCGCTATCATGAATCGGAGGTCAAATTCAGAAAATCATTTTGTTTTAACAATGTTTTTTAACAAAATATGAAAAAAAAAAAAATATTCACCAAGATACATACGCTTTTCATGGTTTTTTAGGTCGCAGATCATGAATCTGAAGTCGAAATTGCAAAACTATTTTGTTAGTACAAATTTTTTGACCAAATTATTTTGCAATTCCGACCTCAGATTCATGATCAGCGACCTAAAAAACCATGAAAAGCATATGCATCTTAGTGAGTATTTTTTTAAAATTGTTCAAACAAATTGTTTAAACAATATAATTATCCAAATTTGACCTCATATTCATGATCAGTGACCTAAAAAACCATAAAGCATATGCATCTTAGTAGGTATTTTTTTATAATTTTTAAAGCAAATTGTTAAAACAAAATAATTTTCCAAATTCGACCTCAAATTCATGATCAGCGACTTGAAAAACCATAAAGCATATGCATCTTAGCAAATTTTTTCTTCATAATTTGTTAATACGAATTGTTTAAACAAAATAATTTGTTAAATTTGACCTCTGCCCATGATCAGCCACCTCAAAAACTATGAAATGCATGTGCAAGTCTCTCGGAAGTCTCTTGGAGCCCCGTCACCAGCGTTATTCTAAAAACTTATTGAATAAGATGGAAGATCAAATCAAGAAAATTTTTATAGATAAGATTCAATGATAAGATTGAAAAAGATCTACACACAATCATGTTTTTGGAATCAAATAAGTCGATCCAGAAAACCTGATTGTATGTGAACGAGAACCAGATTACCAAAACTTTCATCGGATTGGATATGACTGGAAAGGATTGAGTGTCAGTCATGTTTCCATGACGAAATTGGACGATCCGAAAAACACGATCAGACCTGAACGAGAATCAGATTACCAAAACTTTCATCGGATTGGATATGGCTGGAAAGGATTGAGTCTCAATCATGTTTCCATGACGAAATTGACGTTTGCGAAAAATCGAGAATAGCGATGCAGCCGATCACTTCTAGTCAGATCCGATCCCGTTAACTTCAAATCTCAATCCGCATCTTTCAGCAGGGTACCGTGGATTGACTCATTAACCTATGAAATTATTTATTGAAAACAAATTTTTGATTAAACCAAAACTATACATACAATTAAAAATGTTTCGCAAGTTATATGTTTTAACGCATAATAATGACCATTGTGTGATTTTCTACTGAAAATGATTTTCTTAGCAGGCAGCATGCAAGCCAGTCCTCGTTGGCACCATGAGTGGCCCACCAATGATGTCTATGTCTCGAAAAATATTAGGATGTACTAAGTTTTTTCTTCGGAGTTTTAAACAAGAGGGTATCGCAAACGTTTTTCTTTTTGTTTGACTTTAATCGTAGCTTGAGAAGTGACAAAAAAATAAATTTGTTTAAATCAAAATTTTTTTTCACGTAACATGAATTAGTATATTTTGTTAACTAAACATATTCCCGCATTCAGTAGCAAGCCACGTCATATCTTATCAAACCATTCATAAGATACAAACTTTTTCATGAAAAATAATAATAAATAACAATTACATACATTTGTTGTAATCTTTCATTTTTGGAAAAAATTTGTAATGGAGTATAGTTGTGTTACAGGCATTTTTAAAAATGTCATGATTGTCTCAGTATGTTTACTTTTGGTTTTAGTGGGTCCACTTGAGAAATTTTTACTTCTATCTGTTACTGATCCTAACCATGTATTTTTCTTTTGAGATTCTCTCCCGAATGGTAATTTTAAATAAAACCTTCTATTATTGTAAAACAATTACATATTTATTCTGAAAAAAAAATTCTATTCAACGGAATACAACATGAATTATATTTTTATGTACTACTACCTACATCTGAGTGGATAGACAAAGACAAGATGAAAAAGATGGATGAAAAATATTTCAATCACTCAAGTTTTAATCACTGAAGTGAATAATATATATTAACGTAAGTGAACTGTAAGAAATGTCGTAGGAAAATAACAAAACTGAGTCAAGGAAATGATCCGACCTACACATATAAGGTAGGAAATGTACAAGCAGCTCATAAAATTCCTGCTGGACATCTATTTGACTAGCTGATAGTTGTTTGACTAGCGGGTAGTTATTTAACTAGGGGGTACCCAGATAGCAAAATGCAGGCCATATTGGAGAAAAGTATGTTATTTGATGCATGCCAAACGTAGCGTTAGGAGCACGCAACATCGATGCATTATGGCTCAATAGAATGAAAGTTAGAAATCACGCGTCGTTTGACTGCATATTCAGTTCATTTTCCATGCATGAAATTCGATACTCCTGCATACACGGTAAAAAATTTTCGGGAATATGTGCTAGAAATTGCCTTGAAAATTATCATAATTTACTGGAATGGGTGGACAACGTCAACTCACAGTGTATATTTCCAAACATTCTAGGTAAAAATTGCTTGTGGGAATATTTAGCGTGTTTCTACAAACTGTTATCAAAGACTTGCTGTTTTATACCTACATGATATCTTCGAAATTACCAAACAAACGTAGGATATTAAAAAAAAAAAGCAAAAATATTCTCTCCCCCCTCCTCCCCCCGATCGCTGATGTACCGTCATTGGTTGGCCTTGGGGTATTTTCGTCTATCTTTGTCCTGAGGACACTGCCTGAGGGTCGTTCATCCTTAGTAGCAATTTTTTCCCGTTGAATCCAAGACAGCAGTCACCTCATCTCAGTTGCCCCTTAGTTATACTGCCGCTTGACTTGGAGAACATATTGGCGGTCGCGATGCAACAAATCCACGAGATTCTTTATGATACCAGCGAGTTATTATGGCACTTGAAACACCCACGTATCACGTGAGTTTCGACTCCAGAGTGTCGGCTTAGGAACCGAATAGTTTTACATATAGCCTCGAGCGTCTGTATGTGTGAAGCGACAAAGAACGAGAATCGAAACTGCTCGTCATGCACTCGGTCGAGTCAGGTCGAGTGCTGGTCTTTTCAGGCAGACTTTTGAACCTTTAAATGATTGGAATTCACCAAGGGAAAACCTTAGTCATCGTCTTCAATCGGCTTCTGAATTTTTCAAATTTTCGGCATCTGTAGACTTGGTGAAAATTTGTCGCTTCGCGTTAATTGGTTGAATATTCTTGTATGATTCTCGTTATCGTAAAAGTTAAAATTTTCGTATAAATTTTAGAATTTTGCGTGTATCAGGTGACTGATTTTTTTTTATGTAGGGAAAGGATACTATTTTCCAATGTTGGAAAAAAGTTTGGGCAAATTCACTCCTTTTCCCTGAAAAAAAATTTTATTAATAATAATTTGTAATTAAATATCATACGACATTTGAAAACATGTTTTTTTTAATAATATGACGAATGAGCTGTGTACTTTATCGAAAAGCTTTCACTTTAGAGTGTCAAATTCTAAATTTCAAATACGCAAACGGTTTTTAAATAGCATCTTGCTTTTTCTGTTGCCGGTGCATAAAAAATGGGTTCTGTTTAAGGCAGTGAAAATATCAAACAAATAATTGATCTTTCAAAATCTTTTTATTTACGTTTTCATCAATACATTGTGAAACGTCGAATTATAGGTGAAGATTTTCTCTCAACAATGACTTGCAATTGTTAAAAAAAGTGGGCAAAATAAATAACCGAGCAGATGAAACTGAGTACATTGGATATTTTTATTTCTATATGCATTTGTATGTAGCTGTATAGTTAATATTCCCTGTAGTTCTATAGTTCATTTTCACGAGGGCTGTAACGTCGTCTGAAAAAGTTTTGATGAAAACGTAAATAAACACATTCTGAATGATCACCTGAGTCGAAAAATCAAAGGCCTTATTTGAGCCTCTGTAAAATAATTTGAGGCTCAGGAGGGGTAAAGAAGGTTCTTGTTCATGTTATGTTTCTAACTTATTTTGAAACCTTATTAGAGCCTCTAGACGCGAGTTATGTCCGTTTTAGGCTCAAAAGGTTCAAATGAGGCTCTGCTTGAGGCCTAGGAGGGTATAAAGAGGCTGTAATTTATCCACCTCAAGAAACCTAATGGTCTTTTCAAAAAATTTTCAGCAGCTTCTCAAGGTTGCTTCAAGGAATGCGACGGAGGCGACGCTAACTGGTTGTTGAGAAGCTGTTTAAAAAACCTCAAAAAACGAAAAAAAAAAATTAATTCAAGAATGTTTTTTTTTTTTAATCTAGAGGGAGACGTTGATTGATTCGAAGGATATGTAATTCAAAGATTTTATATTTTATTTATCTATAAGGAAGAGAAAACGCAATAAATTAAAACCACATGAAATATATTCCTGAAAAAAAAAAAAACCCTGGAAAAATATTCGGTGTGCGTGATATTTGAACTCGGTCGTCTTAGATGAAATGCTGCATCGTTGACCACTCGTTCATTCCATCAGCCTGCGTAAATTGATTCGGAATGCAGCTTGAGACGAAAATCTCATTAATTTATTTGTTAATAAGGAGAACACAAGGGTTAAAAACATTGCCCGTGGAAGTTTTTTTGGCTAAGGAGTAAGTGGAAATATTATTTTTTTGGAAAAACATTGCGAAAAATATTAGTATTGTTTTATAAATTGTTTTTTCCGAACATTATTAATACGGTAGGGGAAAACGCATGTCGCAATTTGTAGGGACGTTGACATAAAATACGTCGATATGAAAATTGTACTTTTGTGTGAATAAAAAGCTTGCTTATTTCATTTGCGAAAGCTTCTTTTTACATTTAACGTATTCTTTAAACAATTAGTTTCCTATCAATCCTGCTGTAGCATTATCATACGATAATTATACAATAATTGTACACCACTGTGCTATAGTCGTATTACTCATTATAAGTGCAAGAAAGTGTGATGAAACACCTTAAATGTTATTGATTATACATAAACATATATAAAAATTACATATAATAACGACACACATAAAAAAAATTTGAAATACAGAAAAATATGCTTGATAAGAAATCGATAATCCAGATATAAACCTTTTTTGCGTATGATTTTTGTATTAAAAAGATATTTTTGTTTGTATCCGTTGAAAAATGTGTTTAAATTTGTGATACATGTGAGTAATAACATACAAGGTGTTTCATAACATTTTCTTGCACTTATAATGAGTAATACGACTCTAGCACAGCGTCGCACAATCATCGTAAAAGTGATAGGTATCGCATAAAAATGCTACAGCAGCATTGATCGGGTTGAAAAATTTGACAAAAAAAGAAAAAAACGGTGAAAAAGACATTGTGACAGATATTTTTACCGTACTATAAGAGACATCATGACCGATTCTACCAATTCGTTTGAGGGGTTTAAAGATAAAAAATTATAAAATGTGCTAAACAAAGATTTTTCAAATAAATTTCTCCCGAAAAAATTCCATGCCTACACCTCAATTTCTCATTGCATTTCCTGTACGAATCTGTGGAAATCAATGAATTCATCTGGTTATACTCTTCAACGACATTTCTCGTACAAACTAGGATATTTTTGATTCGTACAAACTGGGTTTCACGTATAAATTCATCTGTACAAATAGGTTAGTTGTAATATTGTCAAATATTTTTAATTATTGAATAAATAATGGTTGTTAAGTTCAATCCCCTAATTGAATTTGATGCACAAAAGTTCAAACTGTGCGCTTATCGCAATTTTTCATCAGTAAAGTATATTTAAAATACTTTTGCACGCAAAAAACACCGCGAAAATCCCTACATTCGTTCAAAGTGTGACATTAACCTTACTGTTTTGATAATGGGTCAAAATTTATCAAACGGGCCACCTGAATTGAAAGTGAAAATCACTGAAAGTGATTTTTGCCGGGTATAATATAGTTGACAGATCAGATTTGCTATAAACAATGTAACAAAAAATTCACATGATCGCATTATTTTTCAGTGAGAAAAACATGATGAAATGACATTGATGAAAAATGCATTCACGATCAGAAATAAAGAAATTCAGCAGATTAGATCGCCGATATTATTTTTTTATGATAAATTGACACAAAAACATTTATTTTTAATAATGTTGGCAGTAAAATTTTCTCACTGGATCTTTTTGAATTTACATTCGACATGTCAAACACTTTATTAAAAATGTATTTTCAATAGAAAATAAATTTCGACCCAGTCTAGGTGATACGTTTAAGGGGTATATTATCCTTGAAAATACTACTTATTCTGTGCTGAATTGAAATAAACCGACGTCAAGATCATATGATATTCAAGTACATTTCAACATTCTATTATCTATTTACCCACGAAATCCTTCCTGCACTTCCTACCTAGGCAAGAAGCATTTGCGCTGTGATAAATAAATGCGCGTGAACGAACGACATAGCTTAAGCAGCTCGCGCGACTGTTTTTGACTGAATAACTTTTTTCGAAAATGCGATAACAATTTTTTCTAAACGGAATATAAAAGACAATAAAATACAGTATATGTTGCTTTTTCCTCTAGTCAAAATATGGTTGAGAACACATTTGTTCATCAATTTGTCAAAACAAATACAAAAATATTGTATAAAAATGCAATTTTTCGAATCGGAAAAAATCATTATAAATCTATATTAAACGACGGTTCGATTCCCGCAAAAAGCATTAAAATCGAAGAACTAGATCACCCGCAATTAATTGAATAACAAAATATGACGAAAATCATTGGATGTTATTAGTTTAAACAAAAAATTTTTTTGAGCAAAATCAGTTTGGGTTAACCCTCGTAATGGCAAACAGTATCGAAAAAATCAATTTTTAAGTGAAAATGAATTTTCATCAAATTCAGGTGGCCCGTTTGAGAAATTTTGACCCTAATCACTAAGTTTTCATTGACTTTTCAATGATCTGAAACACGAGACGATTCACAGGGTTAACACAAGACTGGGCTTCGACCACTGTTTCATAAAAAATGTCTCGTTGCGATTGCTATTTGCAAGAATGTGTTTGCAATAATTAACACTTCGCGATTGTGCAAGAAATTGTACCTTACAGTGTATTTGTTGCGAAGGGCGATAATAATGTGGGTTGCAAGATGGCAAAAATTTTATTTAAATGCTGTGAAACAAGCAGAATAGTTGCTGTATCAATTGTTCGTTTGATGCAAATTTGCGTGAATATGGAAATGAATGATTGTCTCTACTTCGCTGTACCTGTAAACAATAAAGAATTTGAGTAATAGGTCGTAATACAAATAATATTGTAAGTTGCCTTAATATTTGCTCTATGAGTTTGTGGAATGAAAGAGCATTTATTTTTGAATTGTGTGCACTTTTTTTCCAATTCATTTCATGATACATTTGTAAGTAACCGTTTAGAATTGCGAAATAAATGATTTATCATCTTCAAAAAAAAAAAATTCAGGAAAAAATTCTGTCTTTACCTTACATGACTACGAAAAACTGCCTTTATATAGCTACATATACCTGTCAATAAAGAGAAATCAAAATATATAATATTTATTACACTCTGGGACAAAATTTAACCTTAGGAATTCGGAGCTGCTCTCATTTTGATAAATCGATCGTATATAATCTCAAAAATATCCCTTTCACAACATTTTGCAAAGATGGCTCTTGTTTGCGAGATATTAATTGTTTTAGCTTATAATTTTCGAGTCGCGTATTTTCCATGATAGTGATCGGATTTTCATAATTCAAAAACAACAGTACAAGTATTTGACGTCAAAAAACCTATTCCCGTAATCAGATTTTTAAAAAACCTCATTTTTCGAAAGTTAACTTCCGGCCAAAAAAACCGTTATTTTTTTCGGGAAAAAGATGATGACTAGATCGCCTCGCCCATTGTATCCGCTTGAAAGCCTCGTGGGCCTAAGGTACAGTTAAGGTACCAGTAATGGTAATAGGCAAGGCGATCTAGTCGTCACCTTTTCCCCGAAAAAAATAACGGTTTTTTCGGCCGGAAGTTAACTTTGGAAAGACGAGGTTTTTTAAAAATCTGATTATGGGAATAGGTTTCTTGACATCAAATACTTGTACTGTCGTTTTTGAATCATGAAAATCCGATCACTATCATGGAAAATACGTGACTCGAAAATTATAAACTAAAACAATTAATATCTTGCAAAGAAGAGTCAACTTTGCAAAATGCTGTGAAAGGGATATTTTTGGGATCATATACGATCGATTTATCATAATGGGAGCAGCTCCGAATTCCTAAGGTTAAATTTTGTCGCACAGAGTTATAAAAACAACAACTCTATTTCTGTATTTAGTTAACAAATTAATAAACAATTTATGGAGCGTCATGAAAATGAATTATTTTTTATTCTTATTCATACATATCATCTGCGATTAGTCATTATAATATAATGGAATGAAAAATGTAACGTTAAATTGAAAAACAAGATAAAAAATTAAATTTTTTCTAATTTTCAAACGTAATAGGTAATAGAGGTTGAAGAGGGTCAAATGAGGTTCATTTCAGAACAGATGAGGCTCATGACGCTTAAATGAGGTCCTAGAGGCTAAAGAGGATCAAATGAGGTGCTATTTCAAATAGACGAGGCTCACGAGGCTTAAAAGAGGTCATAAGTTACAACGGATAAAGTAAATGTGAGGCTCGTGTAGGCCGAAGAGGCTCTTGAGCGTCAAATAAGGTTGTAAAATAATATACAGTGGCTAAAGAGGCGTAAATGACGACTAAACGATTATCAAGAGGCATAAAAGAAGTTGGGGAGGCTTAAAACGTTCAAATGAGCTCCAAGATCACTAAAAGGCTCATATGAGGACTTTGTTTTTTCGACTCGGGCAATTATTTGTTTAATATTTTTACTGCTTTAAACGGAACAAATTTTTTATGCACCGGCAACAGAAAAAGCAAGATGCTATTTATAAACCGTTTGCATATTTAAAATTTAGAATTTGACACTCTAAAGTAAAAGCTTTTCGATAATGTTCACAGCTGATTCGTCGTATTAATAAAAAAAACATCTTTTCAAATGTATGATATTAAATTACAAATTATTAATAATAAAATTTTTTTTTAGGGAAAAGCGGTGAATTTGCCCAAACTTTTTTCCAACATTTAGGGTGGCCAGATCTACATAAAGAAAAATCAGGATAGTTCGAATGACCTTTTTTTTAGCGATCAAAAAAAAATTATGCAAAATAACACAGCCATTTCAAAAAAGAGTCACACGTCCCGAGATTTCACCACTGCGAATCAGAAAGTATATCAATTTTTTATATCAAATTATTAAAAATGAATCCATGTTTTTCTAACAAGTCCTGCGAAAAAGGACATTTAAAGAAAACAGGAAATTTCAGAAAAAAACAGGACACCAGGACAAGCAGTGCAAAAACAGGACATGTCCTGGGAAATCGGGACGTCTGGCCACCCTACCAACATTGGAAAATAGAATCCTTTCCCTACATAAGAAAAAATCAGTCACCTGATACACGCAAAATTCTAAAATTTATACGAAAATTTTAACTTTTACGATAACGAGAATCATACAAGAATATTCATCCAATTAACGCGAAGCGACAAATTTTCACCAAGTCTACAGATGCCTAAAATTTGAAAAATTCAGAAGCCGATTGAAGACGATGACTATGGTTTTCCCTTGGTGAATTCCAATCATTCAAAAGGTTCAAAAGTCTGCCTAAAATTACCAGAACTCGACCTGGCTTGACCGTGTGCATGACGAGCAGTTTTGATTCTCGTTCTTTGTTCCTTCACACATACAGACGCTCGTGGCTATGTGTAAAACTATTCGGATCCTACGCGGACACTGTGTATCCGCGTACACAATGTATTGATAGGTTCACGTCTTAATTTTTTCGAATTTTTCAGAGTTATTGACGATTTTTTTTTTTTTTTTCTTGCAATGATTGAATTTCTAGAAACTCTCAAGATTACGAAATCGAATGAACGAACATCAAAAGAGAATATCATGTATGTTTCGGATTCTATCGAATAATTCGTCCGAGTTAACATGATTGGTAGTTATTCCAAAAACATTTCAAATTGTTTAAAAATGAAAATAACTCTGTGCATACTTCGACAGTAAACGTATGTCTAATTTATCGATACACGTATTGTAACTTGCATGTTCCGATTTTCACAAATTTCCATTGGATAATTGAAAAGCATAATCATGCATATTTCAGAAAATAATGATGTGATGCACACGATTTACAAAATAAATAGAAAACATTTTCTGAATAAAAATAACACATTTATCGATTTTTTTTAGATTAGTTGACGATCATATGAATTTAAATGTTTTTTAATAACTCAAAGCTCTTAAAGCTTGAAGATAATGTTGATAATAAAAAACTTTGAAATTTAACGAAAATTGTCTACCTCACAAAGATATTCAACAATTTTTCAACACCGCATAAATTTTCAGATTACAATAAAAAGTGAAAAAAAAAACATGATGAATGTTTGGAGCAAATATTCATTGCAATGAGTACAGTCTACAAAATTTATTAACGTTTGCTATAGTTCTACAAATCGCTCATCGAATTTTAAAGAATAGATTTTCAATGTTTCTTGAACTGGTGATATCCGAAAAATTTTGACATAATACATACTTACAAACTATATTTTAAACTTCTTGAATATTATAAAAATATATTTTTTCAACCGATTAAAAATTTTTTTTCACATACATTTTATCAAGCATTCTGAAGAAATATATTAAGGAACACAAGGTACAAAATTTGTGAATATTATTCTATAACTCTACAAATTGTTTGACGTTATCACAGTTGCTATTGGCAATTAAAAAAATGTTTAAGGTTTTTTTATTTTTCGAAAATTTCCAAAATGTCAATACAATGCAACTACTCAGAACTATCCGGATTTGATGAAAATGAAAAAGTTCACAATTATACAATGAAGTATGATACTCCTAAATTGTTAATACTAACTAAGAGTTTGTATGAAAAAAAAAAAATAGAAAAACATCATCCTGCATTCTATTCAAGATATATCAAAATGGACCCAATTATCTATAAAATTTATGGAATATTTTTTATTATAAGATCTTACACATTTTTCGACATTTTCAGATTTATTTACAATCAAAAATCGTTTCGTGTTTTTTAATTTTTCGAAATATTTAATGTTTCCGAAATCCATAATGCTAACGATTTAAAAGTTTCAAAATTCGTTAAAAATATGTCGAAATAATATGAACATTTAACATTTTTCGAAACTGATTAGTATTTTTCAATTTTTTCAGGCATATTTTTAATAAAAAAGTAGAAATTATAATAATCTATAGAGCGATATTGACAGACTGTGACAGATAATTACCTGCAATGGTCCTTCGCGTCCTTCTGTCACTTCGTAAGTATACGGTTGTATACGGTCGTGTACAAATGGTACCAAATGTCAGATATACGTACAAAACCGAGACTAGATTCTGACTTTACCTGCGGGCGAAAGATTTCATAGCGTGCATGCGCGTAGCCGTCCAGAAATAATTAATTGTTTTCGCAATGAAATCATTACTTTTTACAACACTCTATGTTTTTCTTAAAGTCCATAAATTGGTCATAAATCTTAATGTATTCATTTGACTGTTAGAAATTATTACATTACGAAATTTATAGAAAGTAGCACATGGAATTTTGTATGAGGTTGCTTAGAATTTTGTAAAGAAGTGACACAGGGTTATTGAGGAAAGTAGCACATAGAGAGGTAACATTGGAGGATTTTGAAAAATAGGGCGTTAAGTTTGTAAGAAAGTGGCACATGGTCATACGTTTAGTACGGTATTAGGAGAAGTTGGGGAAAGGGTAATTTAACGTTAGAATAGAACCTATATATACTATAGGAGTATGGATAGAGCGGGCTTTTTTTGAGGAGACGCGTGTGCGCAATATTGTTAAATATTGTAATAATTACGTTTAACTTCGATAAAGTCAACATATTTATTGTAGTTCGGCTGTCATTTATTTTCGAAAAATACCAACATGACGATTAATGAATTTTTTTACTGATTTTCACCTAGTGTACAGCTGCCTTGACGTCTAGTTATCTGTACGCCAAAGGGAAATTTCTTGAAAAAAAAAGTATAATTGCCCAAAAATTTTAATTGCTGCCCAAAAATAGCCCATAATTTGCTCATAAATCTAAAATAAAAATTAATATGATTTTCGATTGGTGTACAGCCACCCTGACGGACCTTTTACCAACGTTTTTGAGGATAGGAGAGGGAGAAAAAAAGATCGATATCAATTGATCTATCAGGTGGTCCAGTCGACGCATTGCATCTTCAACGCATATTGACTGCATTACATTGAGACAATGTATTTCACTTAAAGTGGAGTCAATATGACTTTATTTAGAGTCCAAAAATTTTATCGAAAAGCATTACGATACATTTCAGTCAGTATGCAGTCGAAACTATTCCCTCTTTAAAGCTCGCATTATTACTGCATCTTTAGTGAAAGGTGTTTCTATTTCTGAATGTAACATTATGAATTAAAGCTGCACCGGTAGAAATCTGTAGATATGCATAAATTAAATGCGGTACGTATTGTTGTGAAAATTGCATCCTAGCGGAAAAACTTTCAACCAATGAGAACCATTGACAACCGACCATGGTTTTCAATGGTTGTCACTGGTTTTCATGAGTCGGCCATGATTTTAATTTTGCCTTTTCACCGCTTTTTTTTCAGTTATTTTTCCTGAGGCAGTAGTAAACTTGAGTTAGCGAGACATTTGAACCGAAAAAAATTCTCCCAAGCGTTTACTTTGTGATCTCTGACATTACATTGTTTTGTTGAGCAGGTTCGTATACATAGGGTACGTTGGGAAATTCTACTGGCAGTACTGCCAGTAAAAAGAACAATAAAAATTTCTTACTGCCACCCTGGCAAATAAAATGCAACTTTAGTGCGACGCTATAGCGTCGCAGTACCGTCTCACTTACGTCGCACTGTTTAATACAATGAAAAAAAAGTTATTCAAGTATAAAATTAAAGGAAACCTGGCTGAATCAGTAGGTGGTACTTTTTTACACCTGTTACATTGCAAACCACGCATGAACAATCGTCAATTTAGTGTTTTAGTGCAATAAACATTGCGCATTAAATATCGTTGGCACGCATGTTTAACGATGATTTTTAGTATTGCACAGTGATAGAAATACATTTATGAGATATCAAAATGAATGGCAAAGTATTTTTATTTCCATTTCACATTATCATTCCCGTGAAATTCGTTAATTGAGGGGTTTGCAGAGGCGTTCAAGTATTTCATTTTTTGTGGCCCAATCTACACTTTTTTCAAATTGAGAACTACTGTCGTCTGGTCAGCCAATCAGCGGATGGAGCCTTCGAGTCGTCTGCTTCGCCAATACCATGCGTATGAACTTGGTGGGAATAATTCAAAATTTAAATACGTAATTCCCTTGAAGCATTTAATAAAATTGTTCTGTATTTTTGTACGGGAATGTGTATCTAACCACACTATATTTTTATTTTCACACACTTTTTGAATGGTAATAAAATAAAGAGTTGAAAAAATTAAAATTTTCATTATTGTTCAAAGAATTTGAAGAAACTCCAGGTTATAATTAATAAACGCAAGATACAAAAGACAATGGGGTGCTCTCGATTCAAATATACTAAAGCAGTCTCTTGATTGGCTGTTCATCGCGATTATCAGCGATCATCAAACATTGATGTCAACATTGATTGCTACATATCATCAACTGTCATCAATTATCTATATCAATCAGAATCAATCATCATGGCGGACATGGCGATAGTGTGAGGTGTCAATCAAAACAAAAACAAAAAAAAAAAAACTGAAAACAACCTTGTCATGATCACGTCGTGAACTCAAATTTCAAGTTTTTTTACGACTGTCACGAGGTATAAAAACAGCCTCTATCTTCAATGTTGTACAATAAGCTGTGACAATATTAATGTGAGTTTCAAATTTTACTCCTTTATTTCATTTTAATTTTAATCCTTCAAGGAAAGTACGTATTTGAATTTTGAATTATTCCCCCCAAGTTCATACGCATGGCATTGGAAAAGCAGTCGACTCTATGGCTCTATCCGCTGATTGGCTGACCAGATGACAGCAGTTCTCAATTTGAAAAAAATGTAGGTTGGGTCACAAAAAATGAAATACTGTAACGCCTCTGTAGACCCTTCAATTAATGAATTTCATGTGAATGATAATGTGGAATGGAAATAAAAATACTTTCCCATTCATTTTGATACCTCAATAATGTATTTTTACTACTGTACATTACTAAAAAGCATCGTTAAACATGCGTGTCAACTATATTTGATGCGCGATGTTCATTGGACTGAAAAACACTACACTGACTATTGCTCAGGCGTGTTTTGCAATACAACAGGTGTAAAAAAGTACCACCTACTGATTCAGCAAGGTTTCCTTCAATTTTATACTCGAACAACTTATTTTTTATCGTGTAAAACAGTGCGACGCAAGTGACACGGTACTGCGGCGCTATAGCGTAGCACTAAAGTTGCCAGGGCAGTAAAACAGTAGTTTTTGCACGCTAGGATAAATTAGATGTGCCGTTCCTTTTGGACAGCTTACATAACGACTTATTTTGTTTGAAGTACCTATATTGCGAATGTAATAAAAAATATCTTTTTGACATATCTCATAGAAGTTAATCTTTTTCCTACACATTATCTTTCTATTTATTGAAAAAATCTAGTTGCGTTACAATAGCGAGATATTAATTGAAAGTGTCAGAACAGTCAGTAATGATGTGTATTAGTTTTGCGGCACAAATGTAAGCAAACAACCTTGTCACGTTAGCTTCGTGCAATTAAACTACGTTTAAGGCACGATTCTTTTTTTCGAGTATACATAAACAACTGGAATAAATTCAGCTATAAAAAAGGCGCTTTGAAAACTTGAACACGATTTTTGGGTCATACCTGCATTGTCTACACCTATAATCGATTGGTTTCAACGCTGTCAACATGCAGCAAACTTCAAAAAAATTTTCTGACATTGTTACATATGTAAAGCAAATAGAAAAAAAATTAACATAAGCTTTTTTTTCTTCATAACTTATTGATAAAAAAAACCCTAAGTAATTATTACGATAGAGAGAATTGAAATTATTCTACTTTTATGGTACATTTGCCATTATCGTAAGAGCCTTCAATTAATATGTTCCTGAACAACCAAAACATTGCAATAACACATATCTTCAAAAAAAAAAAATAAATAAATGTTTTTGACATGTATTTTTAGTGAAAACGTGTCGTAGAGGTAAGTATGAAATAACCTTGTAAAGGTAAAACTGTAAATAAATTGTTGTAACAACGAAAAATATATTATGGTTGACCAACGAAAACCAGTGACAACCCTTGAAAACCATGGACAGTTGTCAATGGTTGTCATTGGTTGAAAATTTTTCCGCCAAGGCATGAAAATGCAGGCAAGTCATTAAATGCTCTCCAGATCAGAATAAAATTATGTATTTTTGTACGCAATAGCATACTTTTCGAATGGACTGCATATGATTGTCCCGAAATGGACTCAAACGTTTTGCTTTCTGAGTTGTTAATTTACTATACTATTATAAGAATGTGAATTGTTCTCTGCAGGTAATCCATTATCAAAAATAGCAGTAGGAAGAAAAAAATGTCAAATATTTACTGATATGTACATCGATGGACATAATTAATTACAAATTAAAAAGCTTTTGTATATGGTTGTGTGGCGCATTACCTATAAATTGTGATCGAAAAATATGCTTCATGACATTATGTGTAATACATCTAAGGTGTTACACATTTTTTTAGAAGCTTAACATTTCTCTACACACAAAATTAATCAAAAAGCACAATGAGAGCGTACGTAGAAAAATTATTTCATTTGTGTTTTTATTACGTCGTCACAGATACGGTAAAGTTGTTGCTAACTTTTGCATTGCCCTTACTCGAAAAGCCGAATCGTAAAACTTATATAGGATATTCTCTAACCTCTTGTCGATTTACGAACCACTTTTTTTTACGGACGCATCGTTTTTTTCTTAGGCATGGTAAGAAAACGACATTCAGTGTAGGTCGGATTGTTTCCTCAACCGAGAATTGATATTTTACTACCTGGTAGCTAATCTACTACCACGGATATTAATACCCACACGGAATGTAGTCGATTTCCTAGCCTCTCGTCATTTTCCTATCTCGGGTATGAAATTGGCTATACTGAGTACAAAAATAATTTCTTACCTGCTAGATTTTTAACGAAGTTATTTTTCACAATGTGGATCTTATGCAGAAACCTTCACAAGTTGAGATTTGGTCAATAATTATGGTACATTTCAAAAATTACTCATCATATATTCTTATGAAACACCAGTTACTTACACAAACTTTTATTTATTAGCTGATTTTGCCTTTAATTTTAAATATTTTGGATATTGTTCGAAATAAGTTTTTTTCTGTCTGGCAAACAAATGTTTTTTTATGATGAAATCTATGAATAATATGTTTTAATATGCATTTTTTTGTACGCAGACACTTCAAGGTCAAATCAGAATCACTCAAAATTTCAGAAAAATTTGTGTGAAAAGTCTAAAAATAAATCAATCAAGAGCAGGAAACTACGCCTTGATAGCATTACTGGTTTCCCTACAACTCATCTTCGTAAAACAGTATCAAAAACAAAGCCGCAAGGTAGAAGACCCCCTTAAACGAATGTTTTTGATGCTCGCAACAATATCAACGGTATTTGAAACTCAAATTGCCGGATATCAGCCAATTCGTTCGACAATGTTAAAATTTGGTGAAGGGTGTTCCATCATACTTATGGGCGTAGGCAAAGGGAAGCAGATTCGCAGCTGCCCTCTCCTAAATGTACATAAATCAAAGTAACAACTGTTTACTCCAGTAAAAAAAAAAAAACAATAAAATATCTTGATAAATTTTCCGACGATTGGCGAAGACTTGTTTTCCTATAAATGATTTTACGCTTAATACAAAATGATTATGACAGTAATAACTCGTAGGAAAACTTTCCATCCAAACTTTACGTAGGGGTCAAAAATTTTCCCTCCATTATACATTAAGTCTGAATGCAAAAACTTTTTATATTGCATTCCTAATGTAAAGTTGAGTAATTTGTTCATTCCAGGGTAGAAAGATGTTCATCTAATTTCCATTGGGCCTCAATGTAAAAGTTGTTTCCATTTGAATCACCAATGAAAATTTCTTAAGGTGATATCGTCACTAGGAATTCCTTAAAATATCCATTAAAAAAAAAAATATGATTGACTTACTTTTGAACAGATGCATGTGACATTCTCAAATAAAGAAACATAAACTTTAGTCATTTTTTAAGACGATATTTGTTCTGTAATTTTGGGTCATAGCTCAACTTTTTTCCTACATTTTAAGTAATTTGCATCGATATGTATGAAATTATTGGAATCAGCAATAACATAGTCAATGTTAATAAATTCGTACCCAGATTGTTAGCCAATTATCAAGTTGTTTATTGATGTTGATATTGTACATTGTTTGTGAGTTAATTTGTCCATTTTGTTATTTAATTGTTTAATATTGTAAACATAATATATGATCTAATTTCAAATAAACTTCAAATTTATATTTTTCGATTATCAATACATTATACTTTATACATTTTCTTCAATCATTTAGAAAATATTCAATTTTCAATGTCAGAATTGGTAATTTAATATGGTATATAATAAAAAACTTGTGCTTTTGTATTTTGTCAACTCGTAAAAATGAAATATAATTTTTAATTTTTTAATTTCTCGGTTAAATTTGAATAATTTATAGTATTTGTTCTTTTACAGTATGGTAATCTTAATATTGATAGAAGTAGACATTCAGCATCGTCTGCAATATGCTATATTCATTATATTCGTTTTTTTTTTTGCGTCGCAACCCTGCTGAAAAATGCGTATTGAGGTTTTTTGCAATCGTCTACAATCCGGGAAACTCTTTCGGTCTTCAATTACTCGATGAGGTCGATCGTGTTTTTCGAATGGTCCAATTTCGTCATGGAAACATGATTGAGACTCAATCCTTTCCAGTCATATCCGATCCGATGAAAGTTTTGGTAATCTGATTCTCGTTCAGGTCTGATCGTGTTTTTCGGATCTTCCTAATTCGTCATGGAAACATGATTGAAACTCTATCCTTTCCAATCATATCCAATCCGATGAAAGTTTTGGTAATCTGATTCTCGTTCACATACAATCAGGTTTTCTGGATCGACTTATTTGATCCTAAAAACATGATTGTGTGTAGATCTTTTCCAATCTTATCATTGAATCTTATCTATAAAAATTTCTTGATTTGATCTTCCATCTTATTCAGTGAGTTTTTAGAATAACCCTGGTGACAGGGCTCCGAAAGACTTCCGAGAGAGTACCGAGCGATTTCCCTCGGAACTCTCTCGCAACTCTCTCGTAAGTCTCTCGGAATTCTCTCCGACAACTGTCCGGGAGAGTTCCGAGAGACTTACACATGCATTTCATAGTTTTTTAGGTCGCTGATCATGAGCAGATGTCAAATTTGGAAAATTATTTTGTTTAAACAATTTGTTTTAACAATTTAAAAAAAATACATACAAAGATGCATATGCTTTTCATGGTTTTTCAGGTCGCTAATCATGAATCTGAGGTTAAATTCGGAAAATTATTTTGTTTAAACAATTTTTATAAACAAATTATGACAAAAAAAGTTTACTAAGATGCATATGCTTTTTATGGTTTTTCAGGTCGCTGATAATGAATCTGAGGTAAAATTTGGAAGATTATTTTGTTTCAACAATTCGTTTTAACAATTATAAAAAAAATACTCATTAAGATGCATATGCTTCTAATTGATTTTCAGGTCGCTGATCATGAATTTGAGGTCGAATTAATAAAATTATTTTGTTCAAACAATTTGCTTCAAAAATTATAAAAAAATACTTACTGAAATGCATATGCTTTATAGTTTTTTAGGTCACTGATCATGAATCTGAAGTCAAATTAAGAAAATTATTTCGTGTAAACAATTTTTATTAACAAATCATGAAAAAAAATTTACTAAGATACATATGCTTTTTATAGTTTTTTGGGTCGCTGATAATAAATTTGAGGTCTAATTTAAAAAATTATTCTGTTTATACAATTTGTATTAACAATTATAAAAAACATACTCACTATTATGCATATGCTTTTCATGGTTTTTTAGGTCACTGATCATGAATCTGAGGTCGAAATCGCAAAATAATTTTGTTCAAAAAATTTGTAATAACAGAATAATTTTGCAAAATTGACCTTAGATTCATGATCGGCGACCTAAAAAACCATGAAAAGCATATGCATCTTGGTGAATATTTTTTTTCTCATATTTTGTTAATGAACATTTTTAAAACAAAATAATTTTCTGAATTTGACCTCCGATTCATGATCAGCGACCTGAAAACCCATGAAAAGAAGATGCATTATAGTTAATATTATTTTTTTTATAATTTGTTAATTCAAATTGCTTAAACAAAATAATTTACTAAATTTGACCTCAGATTCATGATCAGCGGCATTAAAAACCATGAAATGCATATGCAAGTCTCTCGGACCCCCGTTACTAAGGAAACGAATTTCATTATAACATCTATTATTCAATCTTTAATGCCGAATTCATCCGGAACTAAATATCAATAATTTATTTACGAATTAACAGTTGTTTTGCATGTTTCAACGAATTATTGAATAGCAATATTGTCACGTCCCGGTGACATAACAATAAAAACTTTCAATAATATTCTTGGATCGTTCATAAAGAACGAACATTTTTGCAAAGTACTGTTAAAGTATCATTAGATTAGTACTGTAAGAGTATCATGAGACATTTAATTTTTTCGCAAGAATATCGTTTGATAGTGTCACTGGGAATCCCAATCGCCAAGTAATTCAGCATATCCGGTAGATGTTTTCGACTCGTGTCTTATCACGTCCTGTAAAAGTGCACATGACCAAATATGGTCATAAAGAAACGACAAATCGAGAATATAAAAAAAAGAGTTTCGGATAGTCAGTGCTTAGTTCCTTGGCGAGTTTAGCTCGGCTTAGATCTTACTCAAGTTCGCTCGCGTTTAGTTTTCGGTCACGTTTTGTCAGTCGTTTGTTGTAAGGCTTTTTGGTGCTGTTTGTAATAAAAGACTTGTGTTTAACCGATAAATTGTGTTTTCTATCAATCAGATCCCTACAAAAAAAAAACGAAGATATTTCCCATACTCGTGACTCTGGTTAAGCGCTATAAAAGAATTCTTCCTCTTAGTCGTGATAGCTATGTAAGTAAACATTATACTTTTAATTTCTCCGATTTTGAAATATTTTTACTCTTGAAATTTTTGCGTTCGACTGTAAAGTCATTCTTTTGACTCTCAAGTCAGTCATTTTTGGAATTTTCGCATTAGACTGTAAAGTCATTCTTTTGACTCTCGAGTCAATCATTTCAAGATTTTGTTGAGTTTGATTGTGAAGTCGTTCTTTTGACCATTGTGCCAGCGGATTCTCAGGAATTTTGGTTCTTTCGCTAGTTAAATTTGAACGGAATCTAGATAACCCGACCTTCGATCTTTGCTTCTGAATGGTTGGTGCGTTTGATCGTCAATAAACGAGTAATTGAAGGACAAAATTATGGAAAACAATAACGATAATCTTGGCGACGCATCAGGTCTAAAACCAAAAGACGCCAAGGACCTTATTTCGATTTTCAACGGGCACAACATCCCCGTGCATGAATTCTGTCACAGCTTGGAACATATTTTTGGCTTAATTACACCGGGACATAAGGTCACATTTATAGCCCTACTAGGATCGAAACTGAAGGGTAACGCTTACGAAAGATTCGGGAAGAGACTGTGGCGTTACAGAACGTTTATTGAATTATTAAAGGAACTGAGAGTGGCATATGATGACGGTAACGACATTGGCCACTGGACAAGCAGAACCGAAGCGGAATACCAGCGCGGACACGACAGCGCAGAAAGCTATGGTACCAGAATATATGAGTTATTGGAGCATGGCAGGGTCGCCATCGAAAAAACAAATCTCGACGTGATCGCCAAGAAAGTAAGACTCGAGGAATTGGAACTAACAGCGATCAAGAAATTCGTTTTAGGTTTGAAACCGTAAATCGAGATCCGAATTGCAACCTGTAAACCAAACACCTTGGCAGAAGCAATTGGATTGGCTAGAAAATTCGAAAGGCGATTGTACGACACGCGACAACTAGAAGATGTACGTCAAAAGGAGACTCGTATGTATCACCTCAATGATCGAAATCTACGCTACTGCGATTATAGCAACAGAATTGGTTCACACGACTCGGGAACATGCCAGTTACGAGGCCCCCCGACAGACGGACTACGGAAAAACGACCGAAGGTTCACTCCAGTACAAGGCAACTCGAGAAGCTATGACCAGAACATGCAATATAATAGGGAACCTGCGATGCGATCGAACTATGGAGATGATCGAGAATTCAACACCAACCCGCGCTACAAACAAGCCTACAGTCGCGACTTCGAACACGCTGACAGACGGGAATACACTAATAGAGATCAACAAGAAAAATTCGTGAGAGATAGACAAAGCACCCAAAAATATGGCCAAAGTTACCAGAAGCTGGGGAATAATAATTGGAACAGGGACAACACTACTCGAAACAACGGTAAATTCGAACAGAGATTCCCAGAAAGGAGAAATTTTCAAGGACAAGATCAAGAAAGGAACGAATCAAACTTCCATAGAGAAGACAAAAATTACAGAAGATATGAGGCCCCGAGGAACAATAACTGGAGCAGAGAGAACTCAATCAACCAAGGAAACAGCGATTTAAACTCCAGGCTGATGCGGATGAGTGGTACCCTACCGTATCAGCACCAAGGTACCAACAAGGACGTCCATATCAAACACATCACAATAGAAGAACAATAAACGTCATTAATGACCGCGTTGCCCAGTCCCCTACAGTAAATTTAAAAACAGACCAACTACTGGACAACTATGGGACATTTTTGGTAGACACAGGCGCCGCCATAAATGTAATAAAAGTATCTAAGCTCAAAGAAGACATACATATTTATGAGGAACATCGATTCAATATTAGCGGTATCACTAATCAGACTGTGGAAACCATGGGACAAGTAAAATTACACATTCATGGGGTAGAGCAAAACTTCCAAGTCGTAAACGACAACTTTCCAATAAGCTGCGATGGCATGCTGGGTACCATTTTTTTCGAAAAAACTGGGGCTACCATTTCATACGCCAAAAGAGCAATTTTTACTAACGAAGAAGAAACCATCTTTAACGAAGACATCGTTACATTACCTCCAAGATCGCGACAGTTAATGTACATTCAGGTTGCCAATGAAAACATTCAGTATGGTTACGTCCCTAAGCTTAAAGTGTCACCAAACGTCTACATGGGCAAAGCTCTGGTGACAAACAGAAATGGAATGGCTTTTTTGTACGTGGTAAATGCTAGTGAAGAATCAGTAACAGTGAAAAGACCTACTATTGAACTATGGGAAGCCAAAGATATCAAACCAGTCAATCAACAGACAGTAGAACCGGAAGATGTCAAAATCCAGAGAGTCGCCGCAGCGGAATGTACTAGAAGAAGGTACAACGAGATTATGGAGAAAATTGACCTAGAAGGCCTTGAACCAGAAGAAAAATTACACGTGGAAGAACTCGTTGAAAAATATCAAGACAACTTCCACCTAGAGGGAGAAAAACTAGGCCACACGAACACCGTGTACCACAAAATAGAAACAATCGACGACACCCCTGTGAAAGCGAAATGTCAATACAGATTTGCGCCCACCCAACGAGATGAAATCAACAAACAGGTGAAGGAAATGCTCATTAAAGATATCATACAACCGTCACAAAGCTCGTTTTCATCACCTGTTTGGATTGTGGCAATAAAACCAGGCTCAGACGGCGAAAAGCGATACAGGATGGTGATAGACTTTCGGCAACTGAATTCAAAAACGGTATCAGATAACTTCCCACTAGAAAACATCACTACTCTACTTGATTCCTTTGGAGGAGCGAAGTACTTCAGCACCTTCGATCTGACCGTAGGCTTTCACCAAATTCTATTACATCCTGACTCAAAACATAAAACCGCTTTTGCTACCATGAACGGCTTATATGAGTTCAATAGGCTACCCTTTGGACTCAAGACAAGCCCTGCTTGTTTCTCCAGGATGATGAACAACATCCTCTCTGACATGATGTACATAGAATGTCTGGTCTACTTAGATGATATCATAATTTTCGCTAAGAATTTAGAAGAACATCAGAAAAGATTCGAAAGGTTTATGGAAAGACTGAGACAGGCAAACCTCGTACTACAGCCAGAAAAATGCCAGTTCTTAAAAAAAGACGTCATCTGTTTAGGCCATCATATATTTCAAGACTGCGTAAAACCAGACGAAAAGAAAATCGAAGCACTCAAAAACTACCCAGCACCAAAAGATCAGAAGAAAGTGAAGTCATTCCTCGGACTCGTATCCTATTTTAGGAGATTCATCCGAGATTTTGCGAAGATTGCCCACCCATTGAATCAGTTGCTTAAAAAGAAGGCGAAATTTGTATGGGGAAAAGTACACCAAGAAGCGTTCGAAACATTAAGAAATAAGCTATTGGAAGAGCCTGTGCTACAGCTACCCGACTTTACGAAAAAGTTCCTCATAAGCTGCGATGCATCTAACTATGCAATCAGGTGCATGCTCTCGCAAGGTGAAATAGGAAAGGACCTCCCAATCGCAGAGAAAATGGAAAAAAAGGAAGAAAGTATATAAGAAAAACAGCAACAGGAGAACACAGAAATCGGAGACAAACTGAAGAAAATTATAAAATTTCATAAAAACATTAGAAAAACAACAAACTAAGAAGAAATCATCAGAGAAAAGCAAAAACTAGACGAAACGAACAGGAAGAAAGTGAAGAACAAATATTGGTATTACGAGGCAGATAATGAAAAGGGTAACACTGATCAGGAAAACGAAAAATCTTGTTGGGAATATGATTCAAATGTCGAAAATAGAGAAAATACGGTTATAAAGAAACAAAGAAAAGTTAAACAAAAGAAACAGCGATGGGTTTACGAATCGGTGGAATCGGAGGACACCGATCATTCAGACAAGGAAAATCTGGGGGATTTCAAAACCAGGGGCCAATTAAGGGCATACTTGAAAGGAAAAGAAAGTCAATACGACACTAGTAGTAAGCTGAAGACAAACTTTGCAAATGAAATTACGAAAAATGAAAATAACACAAATAAAATGGGAAATACCATCAACGTAACGGAAACCATAAATACTAGAGGGAAAACTCCGAAAAATGGGAATGAAAACACGGAAATTGACGATGAATTGGTAGAAGTATGCATGCAGAAGGAAAATCTGGTAATCATGAATCCAATAAAGAAGATTCCTGGTCCGATATAGATTTTGGCAGTGACGAACCGAAAAGGCAACCAGCGCAAGACATCGAGCAAACCAATAAGGACGCTTACTACAGAAACAAGCGAAAGACCAAGATAACGAACAATTCTGAATCCCGGAGGAAATTAATCAGTCACAAAAACATGAAAGAAGAGAAGATTGATGAAAATGACGATGGAATCGATGATATATTCGAAGATGAAAACGATTTCGCCAATAGATTATCCGAAAAAATTGATTTCACGGATAACCGTCTAGTAACTGAACCTTCCCAGGATATGAGCAAAAACGAAGCGCATGCAAATAAAGATATATTACGTGGATATAAAGACATTAGCGAATTCAGTCAACTACAACATGAAAAAACACTAGAGCAAGATAAACAAGAAAAAATCGGAGATGGAAGCGATAAAATCGAAGACCCGGTCAAAAAGGACACCGGAAATATTAATTCCAGTTGTAGCACAAAGAGTTCTTCCGGTGATTGCAAAAAGTTAATGGAAAACGATGAATCTGATAGCAGAAAAATGACTCCGAGAATAAGGAAAAACACCAGTGACGCAGAAATAAATAATACAAAAGACGACTGGGAATTATCCGATTTAAACAAGCCTGAAAATTCTTTCACACAACCAGTTCCTGAAACAGCCAATAAAAACAATGCAACTATATACAAGGGTTCAACAACCGGGGTAAAAAGAAAAGCAAACACAAGCAGCAATTCTGACTTAAACATGACACATGATCAGACAAAACATAAGAAGAAAATCTCTAGACGGAAAGAACCAGTTACGGAAAATTTGACAGAATCTAGCGAAACCAGCGACATTGAAATGGTAGAACCCATACAGGACAACGGGGATAACCTCAATACCGAAAGTAACTTCGAAAGAAAGAAACTTCTCCAAGAAAATTATTAGAAACAACAGATGTTCTCGGCAGAGGCATCACGAACGATGAGATAATAAATTTGGAAATCGAAAATAACCGAGAAACTCCACCCAGCATGTACAATGAAATTGAAAGGGTAGGAAACATAGTGAGACTTGGTTGAAGAGAAGATCTACCCGTAGGAGCCGGCATGTACAACTTAGGCAACACATGCTACTTAAACAGCACCCTCCAGGCATTATTTCACGTCCCCGCTTTTGCTAGCTGGTTATTAGACAACGAAAAGTGTACTGAGGAAGAATCTAAGTTGCCAGACGAGTGCTTTATCTGTACAGTAGCAGAGACACTTCGTTAAAGCCATAAAAACACAGGTGAAGCTATTAAACCAAGAAAGATTTACGACCATTTACGAACAATCTGGCCAAATATGCTCCCAGGAAAACAAGAAGACGCCCATGAATTTCTATGTAAACTGTTCGACGCATTGAAAACTACATACAACGAATCCCATCGAGTCGTGATAGGTGCAGACATCATTACACAAATTTTTTCTATGCAAGTCAAAACCGAAATTGTATGCAAAAATTGTCGTTCCAAATCTATTTCCGAAATAACAACGAACCAACTCTCATTACCAATAACAGAATCCGAATCAATTACCGAAAGTCTGAAAACTTATTTTGGAACAGAAGACAGGTCTGAAGAAGACTATTACTGCGAAATATGTAAAAGAAAAGTACGATCATCATTAACACACACACTGACTAAACCTCCCAACGTGTTATGCATCACACTTAATAGATTCAACAACACAGGCAATCAAATTGAGAACCATATCAAATTCGATTCAACAATAGTCATAGATGAAAAAAATTCTTTCATCATGGTATCATCTATAGTACACGAAGGAAATACGGTAGATTCTGGGCACTACAAGGCAATAGCACGCACTGGACCGATAAAATACTACACATTTAACGATGAAATCGTCACAAGAAATAATCCAAAGATATTTAATAAATCTCAAGCCTATATATTGTTCTATCAGCTCAACCCGGAGACGAAGCACGCAAAAAAAAGCACAGCTATAACTTCAAAAGAAAAGCCAACGATAGAAAGCAATAAGGAGGTAAAAGGAGAATTTACAACATCAAAGGAAAACGCAATACACGAAAACACAAACTTGGTATACCTTCGAACAACCAAAGCCACACCGACAACAAACATGCTTCGACTACTACAGGAGGCTAAGTTGGTTAAAACCAGTCAAGAAACGCATACAGTCGGCGAAATCCTGAAAGAGGTTCGAAGAGACTTATATTTATTTGGACTAGTCATTAAAGAACCAGAAGAAACACAGCCATCAAACATAAATACAGAGCAGACATTACAGAATCTAAAAAATATTACAGAAAGATTCAAAATACAAGAGTTCGCCATCAATATAGATCCGGAACTAATGAGTGTACCAGCATGAGACCAATTCATGGAAAAACTGAGACTCGCATTTTGTGACGAACCAGTAAGAATCATTTATTGCGAGAAAATTCTGCAAGTCCCCCCGATTGCAAAAAGACAGCAAATCATAAACGAAATTCATGGAGGTATGCATGGCCATAAAGGAATGACGAAAACTTACACTCGTTTACACCCGGAATTTTTTTGGGCCGGTATGAAAGCTCAAGTGGAAGACATCGTAGGAGCATGTGAAGATTGTCAGAGGAAAAAACTAACAAGAATAAAAACAAAAATGCCCATGGTTCTGACAGAAGGAGGTAAGGACAGCTTCGAAAGGTCTAGGTGTACCATTTTGAAAAACGGGGAAACTAGTAGTTCGTGAATGACGTAAAAAAAAGTAGGAACTTTACGTATCAGACGTCTGTACGTCTAAATCAGGTGGACTGAGCATGTCTTTTTTATTAGTCTCCTTCTGTAACCAGGGCATCTTCACGTGGCAACGGCGGGCAACGGATTGATTCCGGCAAAGTTCCTGGGTTAAAAAACTGACGCCGTTATGGCAGAGACCATTGCACAGATCTTTTGAAGTAAAAAGAGTTTGATATTCCAAATAAATTGAATAAATTTTTTACCTCATACCATTACACTGTAAAAAAAGTTTGTAAATTTCTCATAACGTAGTGTAGTAAATTTCCTGTACCTCGAAATTTACCATACCGTAATAGAATTTTTCCTTGATCACAAGAATTTTACTCTCCCGCCATCTTGAAACCGATTAAAAAAATCCGATCTGTGCGCTTCATTCTCGGATACGCCTCACCGTAGTTACGAGCGAGTGTAGCACACTGGGAAAAAAATCACGTCATATTATTGTACATCAATTCGGGGGAACGTCGAAAATGAGGTTTTAATAAATAATAACTTGTTATGAATGCCTTCGATGACTCCCAAGGAGTCGTTTATTCAGAAGGGAACTTTTAGATATTTCTATTTACAAAAATATACAGAGTGAAAAAAAGTATTAGATAGGATTATCGCGGTTGTTGTTGACATGCTCGATTTGAGATGTTCGCTATTCGCCTTCATCGTTCTCTGGGGCGATGGTGCTCCACCGAGTACGGGGGCCAGGTGGCCTGGTGAGAGAAAATAGGTACAAAACCGGAGCCGAGAAAGGGTACACGGGGTGAGTAATTTCCGAGGAAACCCGGAGCCGAGAAAGGCTACACGGGGTGAGGAAATTTTCGAGAAAACCCGGAACCGAGAAAGGCTACACGAGGTGAGGAAATTCTGAAGAAACCCTGAGCTGAGAAAGGCTACGACGGATTAGGAAAAGGTTGCAAATGTCCGGAGCCGAGAGAGGCTACACGGCACGAGGAAGACCCAGAGCCGAGAAAGGGTGCGACGGGTTGAGACAGAAATTCCAAAACCGAGGAAGGCTTCGAGGGAAAAAAATAAGCCAGAGCTGAGGAGGCTCGGTGGCTGACCAAAGCCGAGGAGGCTCCATGGCAAAGTGAGCTAGTCAAAGTGGCTATCGACATCTACGGCCCAATCACACCACCACACCAACCTGAAGCAAAACCATAGTACGTCCTTACCGCAATGTGTATGCTGACTAAATATAGCTTCGCAATACCAGTATCCAAAATCGATAGTCATACAATTGCAAAAAGTTCTAGTCGAAAAAATATTCTGTCAGGTCGGTGCACCAAAATACATAATATCAGACAATGCCAAATATTTCACTAGCGAAGTAAACGTAGAACTTGCAAAACTCTTTGGAATCGAGCAAATTTTCTGTTCTATTTACTACGCCCACGGAAACGCTTCGTTAGAAAGAAGCCACGCGTCACTAGCAGAATATTTAAAATTTTTCATAAGCCGAGAAAAGAACTGGACGAAATACTTAACATATGCTATGTGGGCGTTGAACACATCGGAAAGCGAAAGCACTCTTTACACGCCATTCGAACTTGTCTACGGCAAGAAATGCAGGTCTATAACATCAAGCCCATCGATAAGGGATGCCGCAACATACGACGAGTATTTCGAAGAATTATCAACACGTCTGGAAGACCTACGAGAAGACGCCGCTGCAAACTTGCTAAATTCGAAGATACGAGCAAAAAGATATTTCGACAGAAAACTAAATATTCAGCATTTCAAAGAAGACGACTTCGTTTTTGAGTTAAAACCTCTCAAAAAGACCAAATTCGACGATGAATACCGAGGACCATACGAGGTGATTAGGATAGTCAAAGACAAAAATTGCTTGGTCATCCTAGATGATGACGGAAAAGAGCGAACTATTCCAATGGCGAGGGTCAAAAGAGCCCATTTCCCAAAGATTGAAATCCCAAAAATATCTCTACAAAACGAAAGCTAAGAACATCGATTTTACTGCAGGACAACGGGAGTTGCTGGGTATGTGAAGATCAAGAAAATCGAAAACTCGCCTAGAATCTTTTTCGAAAAGGAAAGCACCATCTACACAACAGCCCAAAAATGGAAGATTTTGAATCACGTCAACTTGTTAGAATTAGCATAATGGGAACCATCGCTAGTCAAACTAACCACCAGACTTCAACAACAATGCGAGAAACTAAACCCCTGCCCAACCGAAAAACTCCTGGAAGAATTACAAAAGCGGTTAGATACAACGAGCAGGAAATACAAAGAAATTCTGAAAACTCTTATCACCAAGAACAGGAAAAAGCGAGCTCCATTGCAGATTATTGGCGACTTTTACAGACTGATTTATGGAACAGCAACCGTA
Organism: Platygaster robiniae; assembly: GCA_028476575.1. NCBI lineage: Eukaryota > Metazoa > Arthropoda > Insecta > Hymenoptera > Platygastridae > Platygaster > Platygaster robiniae. The sequence goes on along the minus strand of CM052019.1, from coordinate 23,188,894 downwards.
GGGGATGTAGAGGCAATTAAGAAAATAATGGTAAAAGCAAAAGAAGATAGAATGAAACTCACAGACCTATTCATTGACCAAACACGAATCATAGAAACCAAGTTGAACCTCCATACAAAAAAGTTAAGTGAACTTGAAAACAGAGTTGCATTACTTGAAAAGAAATTCACTATCGCAGAAAACGCAATTTCCAGCATTGAAAAGGAAATAAAAATTACAATGATAACGGAACTACCAGGTGTACTCTTAATCAATTTCCGGTTTTTTTGCAAATAAAACACATAATTCCAAAAAAACCGTAACCTTCATTTTATTCAATGTATTTTCCATCGCTTTCTACACATTTTTCCCACCTTTCTGGTAAATTGTGGATACCACGCCAGTAAAAATCATTGCCTTTGGAGGTGAACCACTCGGTGAGCCATTTTCGTACATTTTCGTACGAGTCGAAGCGCTGCTCAGAAAGGGCATGGCTCAACGAGGCAAAGAGGTGGTAGTCGGATGGCGCCAGGTCTGGTGAGTAAGCCGCATGATCAAGCACTTCCCACTTGAGCCTTTCCAGCGTGTCACGAACGACTTTCGACTTATGCGACGGCGCATTGTCGTGGAGCAAAATCACCTTCTTCTGTCGTTGTTGATATTCTGGTCGGTTTTCCACAATGGCTCGGCTCAAATCTTTCATTTGCTGTTTGTAGCGAACGGCATTCACAGTTTCACCAGGTTTCAGCAGTTCAAAGTATATAACACCGGACTGGTCCCACCACACACACAGCATGACCTTCCGACCGTAACGATTTGGCCGTGCCGTCGATGTCGATGCTTCACCTGGACTCACCCACGATTTTTTGCGCTTAGGGTTCTCCAGGAAAATCCACTTTTCATCACCAGTAACAATACGATGCAGGAAAGACTTTCTTTTGTATCGTTGAAGCAGCATTTCACAGGTCACTTTTCGATTCTCCATTTGTCTCTTGGTCAGTTCATGGAGCACCCACTTTCCACACTTCTGAATTTTTCCCATGGCTCGCAGACGTTTGGAAATTGCTTGCTGTTGAACTCCCAACGCATCTGCAAGCTGTCGTTGCGTTTGCGTGTTGTCTTCATCTAATAATGCTTGCGATTCGGCGTCATCGAACGATTTTCGCTTGCCGGAGCGTGCTGCGTCGTTCAGGTCGAAATCTCCATTTTTGAACTGTCGAAACCACGTTTCACATGTTCACGACACGTGCCCATGCGCATGAATGGAGTTATGGTAATAGAAGCTTACATAATAAATTACGAATTAGACATCAGTACAATAGACAACGTGATATTATTTGCCAAAATAGGAAAAATACACCCAGAACTTTTACCCATCAACAAATTGTTAGAGACAGGAAAAAAAATTCAGCTCACAAACACTGGACTCCGCTTACCCGTCGAGTTATCGGAAGTTGGAATGGCACAGCCTACAGACATCGCTATGATATCGATATATTCAACAAGAGAAGGCTTAATAACTATCATGGAGTTCCCCTTAGTGGAAAACGCGAAATATACCCTATACTGAACTTATGAGCTACCAACAACTCAGGAAAGTACGACAACGAAATTTGCATACATAAAACCAGAACTGAAGTTGATAGCCATATCGGACGATTTCAGATATTATTTCACACTTACCGAGGAGGACCTAAGACAATATTCTAAAATCAACCATAACCGAATTTGCGAAAATTTCAACACTATTTTCTTGATCACATCGAAAACACCCTGCGAAGTTCAAATTATATCTAACCCCAACTTCAACGAATTCAGTAAATGTGCCATACACGCTACTACCATCCCAGAGATTTATTAGGCGCAGCTAAATAAGAAAAACGCTTGGCTATTCTCTTCTCCCAACGAGAAGACAATCAATGTACAATGCAAGTAAGAAATTACATTCCAGACAGCAATAAGAAACCAGGGAATACTGTGTCGTGCACCTAGCAACATCTGTATACCAATATATTAACTAATAGTAGGTGTCCACGTGACTCGCGTCTACACACACTGGATCGAGCGTTTGGGTCATAGTCGGATGCGCCAGTGTGCGACAGTTCTGTATTAACCGTCAAGATCCTAACATGGTATCGAAATAGGTGCAAGTTCGAATTTAATAAAAAGTTATATTATTAACTGTCGTGTTTTTATTGTGCCAAGCAGTGCCAAGGCACGACATAAATTGGTGGCAACGGTGGGATCTGTGTAAATACGCCCAGGACCAGGAAGGTATCAGCGGCACACAGGTACAGAACCAAACATATGGAGCGGTCGACGTGGCAACCTAGAAAAGGCGAAAACCACCGTAGGACGACTTAAAAACGGACTCGTTTCCAGTAGGGCTAGGAAAGCTCAGTCGTCGTCGACTAAAGAACTCCAAAGAATTGCACAAACGGTACAGAACTCCGGTGCTAAAAAGAAAAAAAAAAATCTGGCCAATTCGTTGTGTCGAAGCTAGATAGCATCGAAAAATCGAGCAAAGCGGAGGTAAGCTGTCAATTAACTACCTTTTTCGCATTGAGTGCTCAGAGAAACTATTTTCGAATTTCTTGCGAAAATCGCGCAACATATGAAAAATAGCCGTGGTGCGTGTAATTGCTTTGATCAACTCGTCGTCTCGAGATCGGCATTACACGTATATTGCCTTAAAATTCGGCAGAAATATATAGAAAAAGAAAAACGTATTAGACCAGTACAAACTCGTTATACCTAGACTGGCTACGTCTGTATAAGATACGTATATTTGATACGTTGCTACATACGCATCGTAAAAAGAAAAAAAAATATCGCCATTTTTTAACGTGGAATCAAAGCCACGTCACGTCATTACTTTGTATTCCATATGGAAAGAAAGTCCGCCATTTTTCTGCATGTGGCAACGACACTAGACGAAGTCGTATATAGATAACCAAATAACGGAAAATACCGATCATTACAACGATGCCTAAATATACATCGTTTGAGAACTCAGCAAAAGGCGATATCAGCCTTAATGACATTTCAACACAAAGTGTCATCAACGAAATAAATGCTATTTTAGATTCAATTCCGGATTTTGATGGAAAAAACGACGATTTGGAGTATTTTCTTGCACCGATTGAAAATGCGCTCATATTTCTACCAAGAAAATATTGGCCAACACTGAAGAACTTAATCGTTGCTCACAAAATCTCCGGAAAAGCTGCGAAACTGATCGAGCCTGCTTTCGATAGTGACCTCGAAGAATTCATCGACCTTCTCCGATTATTTTTCGGTGAAGAAGAAAACTCAGATGAGAGCATTTTCACAAATCACTCATTCAGAAATAGAGAAAACTTTGATGAATTTGAAGATTGTGAATACTCTTCATCAGAGGACGAATTTGAGTCTTGCGATGATTGGACATTAAAAGAAACAAATTTTGATTTTGAATCCGAAGATAAAGAATACTTATCACTCCAAAGAAACATCTCTGTGGAAGACGAAGTTTATGAAAGTTTAACATCCGGAGGAAAGGAAGAAAAAGTGAAAGAAACAAAACAGCATGAAACATTGAAATTACGTGTGACAACGAGAAAACTCAGTAAAAATTTTACTGAGTTAGGAGATTTGCTCGTTTCTCAAGAAGACTACGCTGATTTTATATCCGATAAAGAATACTTTGACGTATCTGAAGACAACGGGTACTCTCTACCAGGAAAATGGAAACACTTGGAAGAACACGAGCACTGTGAATATCAAACTGTCACAAAAACAACAGGTTGGGCCCATCAAGAAGCCAGCATGTTGCAAATGAAATCATCCATGAAGGTGACGAAGTTTGCCGATTTCAATACAAGGCAACCTATTACAGTTTTGCTCAAGCATTGTAATCGTACTTGCCAAGAAAAAAGAGATCGGAAACACGTCAAATGGAAGGAGCAACAAGAAATTGTCTCCTGCATTTAATTTCGACACATATTTCACACTACGTCTTTTCATATCATGCTCCCGACTGAAAGATGAGCAAGTCCAGCATGAAATGAAGAATCCAAACGTTAGACGAGAAGGAACCAACTCTAATATTCTATCAATGGATTCATTGGATTACCTGTCAACATTTACACTGACATCCTCAGAATAATTGACAGTTATCACATTCCGTATACGAAGTATATCAGTACTAAGACGATCATCCACCAAATTATTCAACACCATAGCACGAATGCACCATCCCATTTACCCGACTGAAAAATGATGAGACGGTTTATACCTGAAGCAGCGCAATGGAATCATAGGATGATCTTTGGGAGATTCACGTAAGCAAAAAAAAAAAAGAGAAAGAAAATAATAATAATATTAAAAAAAAAAAAAAAAAAGGTTCAATCGATACGATTAATTTTTAAATTTGATAACTTCGTTTTGAAACTTTAGAAGAATTCATTGACTTTGAAGAATATACGTGTATTTTAACGATAACTCATGTTAAATATCTAAATTTCTAAATCTTAATTTTAAATTAATGAAATAAATGCTCAAACGTATCAAAATATCAATTTTCGAAAATCATAGATTCTGTTATCAAAATAAAGTACAATTTTGTCATCACACCGTACTCATAAAAGAAAATTTAAAAAAATTAAGAAGAATGTCAAAAACATAGCTTGTCAACTGAAGAATAGGACTTACGAGAGTATATTCGAAAATCTGAGTTTTCAATTCGAAAATTGTACTGCTCTCCATACGTAGATGAAACAATTCTTCTATTAGTCCAAATGGCTTTGGTATAATCCTTCACTTTTCAAGATGAAACTATGTTTCAACATTTTGTAATCAACCCTAATTAACTTCCTTTCAAAACGTTCATTTTTATATCAAGCTGTAATTGTTAACAAAACTTCCACACTGTATAACTTTAGCAACTCGGATTACTCATCGAATTTTTGTAACTCGAAGTATACCATAGTTTAAATTGTATTTCAAACTTGCGCTTTTCTTTTAAGTACTATTACTTGTAGATTATTGAATTTTTTCGTTGCGAGAATCTACGTTTTAATGAAAAATTCACAACATGCTGAATTATAAAATTTGGTATGCTGCTATCAGCCAGGAATAAATTAACGGAAATCATATTGATATATTCTGTTAAATTAGTTACATATAAGAAAATTGATAATATCCGCAATGCAAATTTTGGTTGGAAAGGGCGATTAAAATAGTAAAGCATATTTAACAAAGTTTGTATCGAATAATGATAGATGTCTAAATTGCTTCTCATTTTGCAATTCTAGCATGAAGAATTACTCTTCAAACTTCAACAAAAAAAAAAAGATACTTAAAAATTTCTAATTGACAATGACTAACTTCTCATTTCTTTCGACTTATTTTTATTTTCACGTTTCTAGATTAACACTTTATTTTGCCAGACTCTTATCAACTTCAATAAAGCTATCCTTGTACGTTTCGTTTTCATATTCCTTATTTTTTCTTAGAGCTAAACACTTTGAAATTGATACTCATTTACTTGTCTTTATATTCTATTTTTCGGAAGGAAAACGTCAAATAATTTTTCATCGTAACTTTAAATTTTTATGAAAAATCGTAACTTCAAATTTTTATGACAAATCATACCTTTAAATTTGTATGACAACTTGTTTTTGTTCACAAAGTTGTTCTGCCATTTATTAAAAATAACAGTATACGAAATGAAACTGCTTAAAAGATAAGAATAGTATTTTTATATTCGGATAAGTCATTTATACATTTCGGGATGAATCAATCATACTTTTCCATCCGCAAATTTAAAACATACAAATATTATTCACTTTACGTTTTAGGCCTAGAAGTAATTACGATCAGATAATTTTTAATATCATCGCATATTTTTAAGCCTAACAAATCCTTAAACTCCAAATTCAAATCATAAGCAAAGATAAATTTACATGATGTTTATGAAACGAACATTTGACAATAGTTGAGTAATAAATTTATATAGAATAATAACTCAATAATATATTTATAAACTATAATAATAATAACTTCGAATAACTGTGATGAATAATAGATATTCTTTTCAAATAGAAACTTTTAATTGAGGTGACAAGAAATTGTTCATTTATTTGATTACATCGTATTGATATCTTGCTTTAACTTGCAATATAGTAAGTAAACTTATCTCCAGTATAAGATCAGAATTTATTGAAAAGCATAAAATTTATAGTTATTATATGAAACATACCCAGTTATGTTTTTATTTCTTCTCTGAATACTACCAAGATCCCAAAATTTTAATGAATACTTCTAATTAAGAAGAAACTCATAATTGTCATTATTTTTGATTCAATATTAGATAAATTATATGATTTTTTTTATTCAGTATGAAAAGTTATCAAGAAACTTAATAACGTAGAGTGAAAAATAAATTAAAATAATTAAACATATTTATAAGAGCATACATTTTGAATATTAAGTGTTTGAATACGTTGAGGAGGTTCAGGCTTAGAAAGTAGAATAAAAATCATAACAATCATTTTTGCAAAAAGTTTACAGGAAACTTCAGGTTATATCTATATGAATCTGCAATTATCACATACTTTGAGTTTAAATTAATCAAATATGAGTTTTTTGCTATCAATGATAAAAAAAAAAAGGGAGACTGTAACATCAAACTTTTACTTATATATCCCAATTCAATTTTTCTTAAAAGCAAAATCATTGTAACTGACAAAAACACAAATTTCAAGCTAGCTTTTCGGATGATTATATTTGTCAGTGTACCAGTATGTTTCTTTTTCTTTATTCAGACTGTATAGAGCCTAAAGTTCACAGAACATAATTCAGTTTTAATGTACACTCGGCATTAAAAAAAAAAAAAATAAATAAATTATAAATAAGTTCTTAAAATAGAACAATTTCAACTTTCATACTTCAGTTTTGTCTGGATAATTCTTACAACTAAACATGATAATGTCATTTGTCATTCGTAATTTGTTATTAATAATATTCCAAAATATTACATTGTAACTTTTCTATAAAGGAGATAAAGGATTTAATTCGAGATAGATTATTATACGTAATCATTCCGGAACATTTTAAAAAATGGCGTTAATTGTATAATTACGTATTATTACAAGTCAGAGTACAGGATTAAGATTTAACAATACAGTTAGAGAGAATAAATTACTAAAATTAGTCGATGATACTCACATGATGAAAATTTTATGGTAGATTTCTTTGAAAACAACAACTGTTTGACACGTGGATGCTATTAGTGTTGTGCATTGGCTCTAAATGATTGCATTCCTCTGTCATATACTAAAAGACACATCTTTCACATCTTTATCTCTGTGGCTGAATCATTATTATTATTACTACTGCTTTCAAAATAAATAATATCCAAATAAGTTGTTCATTGTCTTAAAATTATCAGACGTATCCTCAAAAATCGTCAAGCAAACCAATATAAGTAAAAAGAAAAAAATAAATAATAAATAAAAATTATAATAAATGACAATGATTGTACGTGAATTTTTCTGTGTCTAAGAATCTATCTTTGTATTAACTGTTTTAGAAATTATAGAAATTTTAAGAGGTAAACCAGATTGCATTTTCACAGTGATTATCCAAAGCTATTCGATTTGGTTGATAATTTTCATTAGCACGACATGTAGACAATAACTGTGAACTTATGACGAGTCATGAACGAAATTTTTCACATTGTCGCAAAAGTTGATCATGTTGGTCACACATAATATGTAAGGCTAAGTAAATGATAATAAATTTTCAAATCCCTCAACTGTAACTCAGGATTATCTTGCAAATTCAAAGGAGCCTGTATCAATGATAATGGCAGTTAAACATGTACGTCTAGATATAAGAATTTTAGTACGCTTCGACAGCTAATTGTTGCACTTTGTTATTATTCAAAAGTTACAAAAAAAAAAATATTCAATAAAATCAATAACTATATAATCTTTTGTATCACCGACTGGAGGACCAGCCATTATTTTAAAGGGGGAGGTGTCGTGCACCTAGCAACATCTGTATACCAATATATTAACTAATAGTAGGTGTCCACGTGACTCGCGTCTACACACACTGGATCGAGCGTTTGGGTCATAGTCGGATGCGCCAGTGTGCGACAGTTCTGTATTAACCGTCAAGATCCTAACATGGTATCGAAATAAGTGCAAGTTCGAATTTAATAAAAAGTTATATTATTAACTGTCGTGTTTTTATTGTGCCAAGCAGTGCCAAGGCACGACAACTGACTCTTAGCCCAGGATGCAGAGTTATTTCCCATACGGCAATCCTATCAGCATCCTACGAATTCACTTCAGAAATAGAAATAATAGTAAAAAATAAAAACAAAATCGATATGGAAACAGTTTTCTACAACGAAATTGAAAATAGCACAGACTTCAAAGAAGTCATAAGAGCGGTGGAAAAAGTACACAGCGCGGATAAGTTTATAGAACACCTAGCAAAGGATATCAAGTTGTCAGAAGTTATATATAAGGCAAAAGAATTGAAAATGAAAATGGAGAAAAGGAAAAGGTTGACTGGGACCCAAACATTTCCTGGACATTGGCAGGCATCGTCGACATACAAACATTCTTGGGAATCCTGTGGTGTGCATTCAAAATGGGACCATTTTCGAGCCTGGAGAAAATCACGACATGTCTAAGCTTTATCCGGAAAAGAAACACAAAAAGGGACCAATCACACCGAGCAATCTACAAACCAACAACGCACAACATAAAAATGGAGCCAATAGAACCTTGTTACGAAAAATACAAACTCAAACCCGTGATACCCCAAGAATCCCCAAAATCGGAAAAGCTACCTATAATACCAGAGGCCCACCCCAAGGCAAAAACACGGGAAGAACAAAAAAACAGGCACCTGGCATCTCCAGAACCAGACAACGAAGCTAAGGATCAGAAAAAACCTTGCTTTTATTAACGAAACTTTCGAACACCCCAACTCCACCTGCAATTCTTTTTTGGGCCTCATCGCGTCAGACTCATTGCCCTCAATCTACTTTAAATAATACAACATCTAACCCAACATACGATACGCCGTGGCAATAACAAAAACCAAACGGGGATTTTTTTTTAGGCATAATGTTAATATCTTTCACTATAATTATAAAAAATAAATAGATAAGGATTATAAGAAATACAGCGACAAATTTTTTTTTTAATTTGGCACACTAAACAGAATTTCAGATATAACGGAATACGAAAATATAAATACAAAATGTTATGAATTAGAGCAAAAAAAAAAGGGGAAGGAGAGAAGAAAATATATATATATATAAATAAAAATAATTAAATGGAGATATGATTAAAACTTTCACATTGATTGCAAATTACCCTTTAAGGCAGGACGAGAAAAACTTTTGGGTTAGAATTGAAAACTTGATAATTATCTAGTTTATGGACTATTATTATTATTACTATAATTTTTTTTTATCTCTCCTATTCTTCTAACACATTAGACAAACTGACATGATTACTTACTGATTAGGAGCCTTGCGGGTCTTATTTGTTTCGTACACGATGCAAGATGTATCTACTAAATAGCATATGGAAAAGTCCGATAACAAGGTTGTTTTACATCGAGATAGACCTTCGAAACACATTTTTTACATTTTATTTTGTTTCCTCTTCTTCTTTTATAGAGAGAATAGAAAGGATTAGAATCTATTCTACTAGATTTTGCGCGTTCTTCAACCATGGATTTCACACCAACAACCATCCAGGAAGCCCAACAGTATGCAAGAAGCTATGGGATTCCCCCTGAGGACGGATTCCAGACATTCGATAAAAAAGGGCATCCTGAACTTTGGATACTACTTAGATACCTGAAAGGGAAAATCCCGGGATACGACACTTTGCCCCCTGATTTCGCAGCATCCTATAAAGATATAGTACAACACCAACGGGAGAGAAAGAAGGCCGAACCAAAAGAAAAACCAGCTGCACGAGACTCTAAGCCTAGCAACATACGCCGCATCCCGGGCCACCTAAGCAAAGCGGTGATTAAGTGTCGACACTGCGACCAAACCTTCAAATTAGATATCAGCGCCGGACGACCGACTTCGAGGGGCACCCTTTGCATCAAACTCGCCTGCATAAAGTGCAAGAGGGCAATCTTTGGCTACATCAGACCACAAACTCAAATCCAAGTGACAACACAAGTCAAAGGGACAAGACAAACGGCCACGATAAAGCCCCAGCCAATGGAAATCGACCTCACCAATGAAGATCAACTAACACAACCCATGGAGCAAGTTACCCGTAGACCATCAACTCCGATCGTTATCGACCTGACTGAGGATAGTCAGAACGCTACAAGACCATATCCCACCCTTCAGATAAGAATTGACGCCATGCTGGACATGCATAGAAAGGCTCATCAGCAACTCATGGAGGTCAACCAACCTCACACGCCCGATCTCTCACGACCTGGAGCAAGCGAAAACGAACCAAGAACTTCCGGGACACCCAGACGAAAGACTGCAAGGATGTCCACGTCTCGAACAACCTAGAAAGTCACGCCTTCGTCAGCGAACGCCCCAGCAGAAAGACAGCGAACTCAGATCAGGGCACTAGACAATAGTCCAGAGATAACGGTCCCTGCGAAGAACGCAAGCAAGTTGAAGACTTCCCAACATGTCCCAGACGAGCTGCAACTTCCGCCTCTTCTACGGCCAGGAATCCCATTGCCTCCACCCCCTTCTGCGGAAGAGCTATTTAGACGATGGTCCAGGGACGATATTAAAGCATATATTCCGCCAGAATTGATGATTCATTACACTCGCTATTAAGGTTAAATTGGATCGTACGTTCTCTTGTGCATAATTTTTGTAAAGCTTCGGCGGATGAAATTTCTATACATTTTGTAGGCACACGAGGACGTGCGCAAAGTTGAAAGGGTAGGGGCGTGACCGCGAATTGCGAACTTCATTTTTCAATTTCTCTTGTTAAAACTTTTTGTCTTTCTCTATTCTTTCTTTACCGTTATGATTTCTCGTTTCCTTTAGATAGCGCTCATTGTAAATGCACGGGGACGTGCATACTAGAGGGGGGAGGAATGTCACGTCCCGGTGACATAACAATAAAAACTTTCAATAATATTCTTGGATCGTTCATAAAGAACGAACATTTTTGCAAAGTACTGTTAAAGTATCATTAGATTAGTACTGTAAGAGTATCATGAGACATTTCATTTTTTCGCAAGAATATCGTTTGATAGTGTCACTGGGAATCCCAATCGCCAAGTAATTCAGCATATCCGGTAGATGTTTTCGACTCGTGTCATATCACGTCCTGTAAAAGTGCACATGACCAAATATGGTCATAAAGAAACGACAAATCGAGAATATAAAAAAAAGAGTTTCGGATAGTCAGTGCTTAGTTCCTTGGCGAGTTTAGCCCGGCTTAGATCTTACTCAAGTTCGGTCGCGTTTAGTTTTCGGTCACGTTTTGTCAGTCGTTTGTTGTAAGGCTTTTTGGTGCTGTTTGTAATAAATGACTTGTGTTTAACCGATAAATTGTGTTTTATATCAATCAGATCCCTGCAAGGCGTTTCGAATTCACGAGCCTTAAAAGTTCGGTTCGTTACAAATATTTTTCAATCCTATCCTACTCATAGAGGATAATAAATTGAAAGTATATAGAGTTCTCCACACATGTTTTGCAATATTTCATCGTGATGAATATCTCATACTCACGGATAACTCAGGGTTGTAATGCGTTTTTATTTTAGACATCATACCTTATAAAGAGTAGAAGAGAGCCTAGTTGGATTTCATGTTTCTGAATGACTTTTAAAGAGCATACTATCTTCCATACTTATACTTTATTTTATCTACTATGCATTATGTAACTTACTTTAGAAAAAAATAAAAATTTTTCTATAAACCTCTCTTATTATGTTAATAAAGGATACGACGAATAAAACACTTTTTACTACATTCAACACAAAGTGTCATCGTTGACTTATGAATTATTCATCTAGGCTCATCGCACCTATATAAGTAACAACGTTAATATGGTACTATATTAACACGAAAAACATGTTGAAGGGAAATTTCAGAATAACTTTCAAACATCACACTTGGATTTTCTTATGTCGAAGTGAATCTTTGTAAAGCACCTATTAAAAGAAACGTGCTGAGAAAAAAAAAAACTTTTTCAATTTTATTTCAAAAATATCTTTTTGTATTTGTTATAAATATGTTTCTAGAATAATATTTTACTGGAATCTGCTCAAGAGTTGAGTATTGAAATCAAATGCGATCATAACAATCAAAAATTATTGATAATATCCAAGCTCAATAAACGGTTCATGTACAACGGGAACGTAAAAGATAGAGATATTACCCACTCTGTCTTGATTGTTGTACATAGTGAATTCGTCAATTTTTCATATCAATAAAGGCTTTATTCTTGAAACTCTTATGAAACATGTAATAATGACTTATAGGACGATGAAACGAACCTCGTCATGAATTATTTCTTTCACGATATGTCTCAAGAATTTCGATCCCCAAATCGAGTATAATAGCATTTGGATCGTTAATGATCAAATATGATCTAAAATATGATCTAAAAATATCCTTATAATTTTCAATCGCATCCTACCTATTTTATAACGAGCATGGGAATGGATGGGAAAAGTTCAATAATTCTTAATCTTTTCCTTTCCCGTTCAATCTAGTTCAATCCTCGAAAAAGTCGATCATATCCGATCCTTCCCAATCCTGATATGGCGTTCTCTCGATCCGGTTTGATAGGGAAAACTAGTGACAAATCCACTATGTAAAATAATCAAAGCAGATCGAGTGAAAATTTTTGATCTTTTTTAATTTGATTTAATCAGCAGGGTATTGATCCAATCAACATAATTTTTTTGCTAAAAACTTACCGGGTAACAATTTTGCTTCCGAAAAGAATCTATGACAACGCTTGGACAACTCGATGAGCACTTGCCTGAAAAATCTTGGGCAACGCCCTGACAGCGCCCGCGCGAAGCTTGAAAAACCCGAATAACTCGATGACAACGTCCTCCCTTGTGAAACAAATCGATGACAACCTCCGGACAACCACGTCTTCCTATGCGGTTGTCAGGGAGTTGTCAGGTCGTTGTCCAAGGATCGGAAAGTAGACTTGGAAAAAAAAGTAATTTTTCCATTTTTGAAATTAAATGTAAGTAACATGATAGTTAATGAAAATTTACATTCATGGACTATATTGTACGTGATTTACAAGGTACTATAATAATAATCATTTTTGCACATTGGAATTTTACCCTCACTCTGCAAATAAATTCAATTTACATTATAAATTTATAAAGTTTTTCTATTTCTGAAACAATCGCCTAAGTTTGGACGCGAAACCTCGAGAGTTGGGTTTGCTAGCTGCTTTCCAATCGCTCCTCGCTGCTCACTGAGCCACGGGACCGCATGATAATTGACATCGTTCGATAGCAGTATGGTGCAGCACAAGTTTTTGTGAGATTTTATATTTAAACGTGTTTCTTCAAAAAGTAATTATATTCCCGGCTGCTTACGTGAAAATGCAATACTGTAACGAGCGAGACTCGAAATATTAAATTTAGAAATTATTATTATTATTTTTTTTTTGTATTGTTAGGCTATGCGCCTAGGAATAATTATATTCCTTAATCTCGTCGACAGAAAAGGACCCTCTGTAGACAACGGCCTACAGTGACCCTTAATCCGACTTTTAAAGGGAGTCGGGAGAATTGTTTAAGGGTTGAATAAAGACACCTCGAAAATACAATTTGAAGTCACAAGGTGACATTATTATTATAACTTTCTTTTACAAAGTGTAATTTCTTAATCTAAAAGTTGTTTTCTTATTTCTTCTCTTATTTCAAATAATTCTCTTTTGTGTGACTCTGGCATGTCATCATTTGATTGCGCGTTGTAAAAATACCCTTCTTCTAGTAACTCATAAAAGCTTGAGGTTGCTTCATCCTTGGAAGGAAGGAGGAAAGATTCTAATTCGCTATCTATTCGCGAAAGTTTGAGGGTGCAATTCTGTGTTCTATTACAGCCCGTACATTGGACCTTTATTTCTTTTCTCGGGGAAATGAGAAGTATCCCACTTTCTTGAGAGTATTGTTTAGCTATAAGGCTGTCTATCTCTTCGATTAAAATCTCTGTTTCTAAGGGTAACCTTTTCAGAGCCCTTAGGCGTGAATAAATCTTTAGGATTCCTTTCTCTTTGAAATACAATTTCCTGGCATTAGGTCTGACCTTCTTTTTTCTGGCTAACCTCTTGAGGCTCCAGATAAGTCCCTGCACGGAAGGCACTAAGGAAAATGACCGTAATTACAGTTCTAGAAATCAAAAGGTGAGCAAATTTGAAAAGCATCACTGGAAAGGACTCGCGTTGAATAGAGGACACATCGATAATGAACCAAGAAAATAAATTAGAGTAAAGTAACTTTTCCCTCATGGTGCTTAAAGTGTTTCAATTAAACTGGTCGAGTCCATTGCTCAAGTTGGGTACGGAGCTAGTCCCAGTGGAGATAGAATCTTCACTTCTGAACAATGAACCGACAGCAGAAAAAGAGAAACCGGACCACGGAATGTAGGTTCTTATAGAAATATCGAATACATACTTTCAAGGTAAAATTGGCACTCAACAATAAAAATAGGCGAAAATCACTTATTGTTATGAAGTCGTTCTTTTGCTTATATGGAATCCCTCTTTTGGGCAATCTCCTAGGAGAAGCGAGTGGATTGAAGCATTGAAAACGACTACTTGATTTTAGAAAAACGCGCGGGTTTATATACAATTCTAAGAGGAGATAAGCGGATCCTTTTTGGTCCGTTTGTATCCGGTAGTCATTAGATAAAAATGAAAAATCATCGTAGCACGAAAAATAGTCAAATGACTAAGCAAATTGTGTTGATAGCAAGTTGAGAAATTTAGAAATCGTTTATCTTTTTTGAAAATAGCGAATAGTTTTATCAAGAGTAAAATGATCGGAGTGTTCATTATTGAAACAAAATGATTTTATTTCCTTATGCTAGAATGAAGGATTACTCTTATCTAATTGACTCTTTCATGTTGCACGAGCGTTAGTTTCCAGCGTCGGTGAACTCGTTATGATAAGTCGTGCGCTATCTACCTTTTAGAAAATAGCTTTGCGAAATTCAGCAAAGTGGAATATTCCTTTTCTTTTTGAAATAAGTTTTCAAGACGAGGGGAAAAACCCCGCTCGTCACAAATACGTTGAATAAAAATGCTTCTATTATGCGCGAATACGTAATTCTTCAAGGGGACGAATACATATAGACGTTTTTTTTCGCAATGCAACTTTACGCGTGTATTACAAAAGAACTGTTGCTCGTAGAAACATGAAATTTTAAGAGTTTGTATTTCTAGATCGACTTGAAAATAAAAAGTCAATTGTTTGTCGAAAATCGGTGTAAGTCTTAAGATCTGATCAGTCAAAGTGGACTATGCTGTTTTGATTTGTGTACATCATAGCTCAAAAATGATTCAACCGATATAAATCAAAGCACAGATAAAACCAAGCACAAAACTTGTACCGTATGAAAGAGGATGAAACTTCCCAGGGAACACTGAAGCCGAAAAAAGTTCTTGTAACTTTTTTCCTAAAACAAATATCTCAAATATCGATTTTTTTTTTTAAATGTTGTTATTATTGAATAAAAATTTGTTGAAAAAAAACCGAGACGGTGTTCATTGAAAGACATGATAAGGAATATAAATATTCTATACTTTATGTCTTTAAAGCGATTCTGTAGAATGTACACGATATGCCCTCTCCAAAACAGAATGGTCAACTTTGACCACTCAGATCTCAATACTAAGACCGACTTTTGACGAAACATATACTTTTTAATTTTAGGTAGATCTAGAAATACAAACACTGCAAATTTCACGTTTCTACGAGCAACAGTTTTTTTAAAATCCACGCGCATAGTTGCGTCGTGAAAAACGCCGTCTATAAGTATTGTTTTAATTTAAGATTAGTATAATTACTCTAAAGACTCTTAAGATTAGTATAATTTGAATATAGTTAATGAAAAAATACTCCTAGTCATCGTAAATTTCTGACAATAAAGGGAACTGAAAATACGCAGTAAAATTTCTTTAGTTTTCGATTGGTAATATTTTTTTTTTTGCCTAATGTTCTGCAAATCGTGATAAGACATAAATAGTGATTTAAATGTATAATCATAAAAGGAATATTATTTCTCACATAGTTCTCTAGCGAATTCGCAAATATTTATTGAGAAAATTGTATATTTCATGCGAAAGTTGACTTTTCTACTAATTCACTTTTTAAAATGAGAAAAAACTATTGTTAAAAGGAAATTTCTGACGCTGAATGAAAATTTTTTAACATATATTGCATTGAAATATGACAAATATGGTAATTTTTTTAGAATTTTCAAACGAAAAATTCTTTTTCGTTTCTTCATTTTCCGCAGATCAAGATAGACATATTCAGTCACTAAGTGGAAATATCAAAAATCATGAGTGAAATAGTTCCCACATACTTATGTATATTAGCAAATTCGCACTAATTAATGAAGAAAATTGTATTTCTAATACAAAAATTGCCATTTGCTTGACTTTTTTAGAAATTTACCATTCGGAATGGAAAAAAACCATAATAAAAAAATAATTTCTGACAATTCAAAGAAAAGTAAGAGTATAGTAAATTTCCCTATAGTTAGCTATAATCATTGTTATTCATCGAATATTCAAATATATAAATGTTTATTTCAACCATTGTTGATTATAATTATCTGGGTATTATTTTCATTTTATGTTTAACTTAGAAAAATTTTTATAGACGCTTTGCATCGTTTATAAAGTTATCCAAGGGTTGGCAAGGATCTTGGTCAACCCTTGGACAACTCGATGAACTTTTCGGATAGTATACGAGTGAATTTACTTTTCAAAAGTTGCATCGAGTTGTCAGGGAGTTGTCCAAGGTTCCTGAATTTCAAGGCATCGTCCAGGCTTTCGATATCAATAGACTTTTATTCATCGAGTTGACCAGGAGTTGTCCAGGTTTCATAGACTTGTCCAAGAGTTGTCCAGGTTTCCATTTTTACCCGGGTTTTTCAAAACCATTTGACCACCTGACCAACTTCTCCGCTCTAGTACATTATAATCAATAATAATTTAATGTTTTTTCCGATATTTGTAGACTTTGATAGCGAGTATAGCTTCATAGAATGCAGCAAAAAAAATGTCAACAAAATCGATTAAATATTAGTTAAGTTACAGCTATGTTAATTCCGAACGACTTTGATTTTCGAAGATATGAAAAAAACTATAGTTTATCTTATAGCGAATAAACAAATTATCAGAAAAAACTTATATCAAGAAATAGAAGCAATTCGTCAAGCTTATCATGACGGTATTTTTTGTTTTAAGTTTTCGTGAAAACATTTTTTCGCTTCGGTTTGGAGAATGGACAATACTTCTACTCCGTTTCGAGCGGAGAGGCCCTTATTTCATCGATGTGCTTAGTTTCTGGAAATCGAACATATTCGAGCCATGGAAAATTTCGCGTGTTAGCATTTGAAATATTGTATAGAATAAAAACAAGTTTTCATGGCAACCTTAATGAGGAAATTCTAAATTCGTTTTTCAATTCAAGTAAACAGTTCAATACTCTAGGTTTTATGTGATTGAATATCATATAAAATCATTTTCTCTATTAAAATACGAGGGTTCACCAGAAAGTAAGTTTACTAGGGCTTACAAAGCCATCGGCTATGTTTCTGCGACCCGTTGGAGACACTGCCTTAGTTTAACCATACTTTTCAAAACGACACCAAATTAATGTCAGTGTGTTAAAAACCTTGCTTCAAGCGATACTTTTTCGTACATCACGACCTACATACTAATTCATAACTCGACTTTGAGACTTATGTTAAACATGATTCGAAAGCTTGAAAACAAGTATGGGCTGTATTAGTTTTGTTGCAACGTAATTGAAGACATCTTTTGGCACTGATATTAAGGTTCCCATTTTAGAGTTTCGTATGATGTATAACTTGAGTGAACCATACTTGAAATTTCAAAAAACAATCGACAATTTTAAAAGAATCCAAATCTAACTGCTCTACATACTAAACTGTAAAACACATTCAAATCCTTCGGAATTTCCCTCCACAGTCTCTGGCTTTCGTCTGCGCTACTACCAAGAAAAGCGTGAAGGATTATACGGCGGTGCGACATTTTTGACGTCTTATACCTTGTTGAGCTTACCGCTGAGCTCGATCTCTACGGTCATCGCCATCGGAATACTGAGCCCGATTATAAAGCTCGACTTTATGTCTTGGGTTCACGTGTCCGTGACTCTTTGGGCGAGTTACGTGGCAGCGGAGCAGCTAACGATCGCCGCATTGATGATCGTGAGGAGACCTATCATCGCCGCGATTGCGGTGCTGTATCTCACGTTGGTGTCCTTGGTTGTAGCTTCAGGTAGCGTACGAAGTCTGAGAAACTTGCCACCCTGGCTCGCAACCGCGTCCGTTGGCTTGCCCACGAGATACGCTTCGCTCGTCCTTAACCAGCTCGCCATCGAGGTCGGTGATTTCTCCAATTTGCCCTACAACGAAAGCGTTCCTTGCCCTGGGTCCGAATTGTGCCGCTACAAAAATGGCCGATCTTACTTGATGGAGCGTTTCACTCGGGAAGGTGAAAATATCGCGGAAGTCCTGAACGTGGAACTAAACTTGCTCCTAACTCTTGCTTTTTCCCTGGGCTTTATTATCTTCAACAACGTCTTGTATTTGATACCACTGCCAGCCCGAGTGAAAGCAAAATTTCGCGAGTGATGACTGTTTATGCAATTTGACAGCTGTTTCATTGTGCGAACGCACAATAGAGCAATTGTTTTCCAGATCGTAAAGTACGTACGAATGGTTTTGCAGGTGCTACGCGGGTAAATCATGTAGACGATAATAAGCGATCGATTTCAGGATGAATTCAAGGTCTTCAAATTTAAAAAGGTGGATTAAAACCAGGTTAACTAAGTGAAGGCAATGTTTAATGTATTACAATACGCTTAGGCGGTCCAAACTTATGCTTGTTGAAGGGCTTCAAGGATTTTCAGAGCGCCACCTGAATCTTTGGACCAATTCGAACAGGAACTAAAAATGAGGTGCATGTATGTTTCGGGGAAGAGATTGGTGGGGAATGGAGGACGAGAGGAGTGCAAAGGAGTGGTGGCAGCGCTGAGCAAGAAGGTATATCTGTGGCTTCCCGCAATAAGAGAAAGTCTCTTTTTTTCGAAATCGAGTTAATACGAAGTTTGATATCTGTAAGTGTTAATCTTTGCGTTAAATGTAAATTGACACCATAATATCTAACATTCGCTTCGTTATATCAACATTAAATATCAGTGTCGTATAACTCAGCCAAAAAATTCAATCGACGACGTATAGTATGGATCGCTAATCTGACTGCGCGAATGATTTCTTAGTAGAAAAGAAAGGAGATAGTATAAGTGGAGATAGAGAAATGTGTATAGATATAAGGAAGATAGTATAGTAAGAGATGGATAAGTGAACTTCACCTTTCTATTTCTTTCTATGCGTGAATGGATGCGCAGTAGACATAAGCGATCTATACCATACGTCGTTGAATTCAATACACGTTTTAGTTCTCCGGCCGATTTCATCTTTATAGGCGGCGACACAGTCGACTTTTGTGATCAATCAAAACTTTCCTCTCTTACCTCTCCTTCCGCAATATTATTTCCCTGGCCCATTTGAACTTCTTAAAAGGTGTGGATGTTGGGCAATGTTGGGAGAGTAAGTAACTTTGGCTATTATGGGAGTTAAACGACACTGGCATATATGTCTTTCTCGTAAAAGGGATCACGGTGGACGACACTTTTCAGTAAAGTTTGGACCACCTGAATACACTACGTTAGTATCTTTTAAAAAAACTACTCGTAGCACTTTACCGGACGCCTGGGCGTCAAACTGGGTGCGTCAACTATGAAGGAATGTACACCAGTTTCCTAGTAATTTTAGTTTTTAGAAAGTTTTTATAAAATCACTTTATAAAGTTCTTTAAAAGGTTATCTTGGAAAGGACTTTATAATTAGTTTTATGAAAACTTTATGAGATTTCCAAATTCATATGTAAGGAAAAAAATCCGACAGTTGCTTGGATTTTAGCCCAGGACCTTCCGTTAACGCGTTACATATTCACATATGTCGTCGCATATTCACTGTCACATTAAATTGAACTTAACTCATACTTCAAATATATATATATATATATATATATATATATATATATATATATATATATATATATAAATATATATAAATATATAAAAGATATATTTAAAAACCTCGAAACGTGTTCGTTCTTAGACACAGTTTCATAAATGCAGGTGTATTTTATACAGATTTTTCAGTCTTTGTAGAGTTCTTTATAAAGATTCTTCGTCTTTATAAAGTTCTTTCTGAGGTTTGGACACATTTCTTAAAACACATCTTAAAAATTCTCGAAGCGTAAAGAATAAGGTATAAGAATAATGATATAAAGACACATAATAATGATAACCCGGGAAAAAAAAATTGCATGATACATGCAAGTTTTAAAATGCCAGACATGCATGTTTCTCGTAAGGTAATCATGCATGCTGCTTGCATGCCACATGCATGTCGAAAAAAGCGATTTTTTTCTGCTTGCATGTATGCACCATGCAAGTTTTACATACATGTCGCATGCATTCACCATGAAATTTTACCATACATGTCGCACGCATGTCGAAATAAGCGAATAATTTTGTTTCATTTTGTATTGTTTTTTTTTTGCATTACATTTAATTTGCAATGTCTTTTTTATTGGAATTAAAAATTGCATGAAAAATTTCCAAAAATTAATAAAATGAAAACTTTCAATAAGGTTTGCTAGTGATTGCATTACCGTGCCTTTGTGGCGCAAATAAAGACCAGTGCCTGTAGACTTTCACGGGTTATTCCGACAAAGTTTTTAGTGTACGGTTTAGTCACGGAGGCACTAGTTTCCACGTGAAAGCCTATGCTTCTCCTTTAAAATGAAAAGAGACAGACTGAGGACAGAACAATGAATCTTTGGTTGCATGGGCTCTTATAGAAGTCCACAGCCACTGGTAAAAGCATATCTGCTGGATAAATGGGCCCAATAAATATGATATTGATTTTCAGTAGGACATGCACTTGATTCACGCATTCAACACAAAACTTAACATATGAGAAAAAAATCTACCAGCCATCTGGTGATTGTTTGGAAGAGCGCACGAATTTTCAAACTTTGAATATGCATTAATATAAATTTTGAAAATTCGCGCGCTCTCCCAAACACTCACCAGATGGCTGCTAGATTTTTTTCTCATATTTCAAGTTTTGCGTAGAATGCTTAAATCAAATGCATGTCCAAGGGAAAATGATTATCTTATTTATTGGGCCCAACTCTAGCAGATATATCATTACTCGTGCCAGAAAGGCACGGTAATGCAATCACTAGCAAACTTTATTGAGAATTTTCTTTTAATTAATATGTAGAAATTTTTCATGCAGTTTTTAATTCCAATAAAAAGGTAATGCAAAATAAATGCAATGCAATAAAAAAAAAAATAATGCAAAAAAAAATAATCGCTGATTTTGACATGCATGCGACATGTATGCTAAAATTTCATGGTGCAAGCATGCAAGCAGAAAAAAAATGCTTTTTTCGACATGCACGTGGCACGCAAACAGCATGCATGAACCATGCATGATTATTTTACAAGAAACATGCATGGTTCTGGCATTTAAAAACATGCATGTTATATGCATGCTACATGCAGGTACACTTGCATGCAGGCATGCAAGAAACATGCAAGCTGCTTGTCTGTCATTGCATGCATGCTGCATGCAATTTTTTTTCCCGGGAAGATAATAAGATTAAAGATTCACAATATTATGAAAGTTTTAAAACGACTTTATAAAATGACTTTCTATAGTTTTCAATTAAAGCCAAAGCCATTATTTAGCCATTTTATACGACCACAGCAATGTATAATTATGCAGTTTCAGGAAATCAGAAATTTCGGAAAAATTGTTTAAGATCACGAAAATTTGTTCATGCGTAAATTGTCATCGAACTAGCTAATTTTTGAACAATTATTGTATCATTATGTTACCATTAGTTTTTAGTGTGATTGTGTCATGGTGGATTGTGATTGATAATTCTGTTTTAATAATGCATTAATAAAACACTATTTTCTGTAAAACACGAATACTCGAGCGTTCATTTATTATTTTATAATCACCAGTAATGCAGAGAATATTCAGAATCCAAAAAATGAACATACAGGAATAGCCAGATTGAGGGCCCAGTGTTAAGGAGGCCCTTAAAGCAGAAAACACAACATAAGCGTTTTTTTGTGCTAGAATTCAAAAGGGAAGCCTGGTGTGAAGAGCTGGAAATGATAGTAATTTTAACGGACTATTTCAAAGACAAGGGGAAAATGAATCTTGGTTACCCGGGCGGAAACATTTTCAACCAATGACAATCATTGACAACCGACCATGGTTTTTAATGGTTGCCACTCACTGTAAACGGAAAATTAGTGGAATTATTCACCGGCACATGGTTCACTTCCTAATCATACTTCTTGCAAATTAGGATTGAACTCCATTGAATGTGACAAACTTCCAATGTTTTCTTAGCTAATGTTTGCCGAAGTCATTGAACGTGGCTTCTTCGTAATACGGAGAGCGTTGTATTGGAATAATACCTGATACAATGTCTACCTCATGCATCAAAAGTAACATAATAGAGATATTTTTCAATTCAATGTTTGACGGGTACATTCGCTTCCTTTTGTACTGTTTTGTACTAGCTGTCAAATATTTATCGCGTTTTACATGTTCTACGTGTTGATTTTTTCGAAAAAAAAACTTTTTCAGCAAAAAAAAATACGTGTCCTATTACTTCAACCCTGGCAACTTTAGTGCGACGCTATAGCGTCGCAGTACCGTCTCACTTGCGTCGCACTGTTTAACACGATGAGAAAAAGTTATACGAGTATAAATTTGAAGGAAACCTTGCTGAATCAGTACGTGGTAATTTTTTACACCTGTTATATTGCAAAACACGCCTGAAAAATCATCAATTCAGCGTTTTTCAGTCCAATGAACATCGCGCATTAAATATCGTTGACACGCATGTTTAACAATGCTTTTTAGTATTGTACAGTGATAGAAATACATTATTGAGGTATCAAAACGAATGGGAAAGTATTTTTATTTCCATTCCACATTATCATTCACATGAAATTCATTAATTGAAGGGTCTACAGAGGCGTCACAGTATTTCATTTTTTGTGGCCCCACCTACGTTTTTTTTCAAATTGAGAACTGCTGTCATCTGGTCAGCCAATCAGCGGATGGAGCCTTAGAGTCGTCTGCTTTGCCAATGCCACGCGTATGAACTTGAAATTTGCGTTCACCACGTGATCATGACATGGTTATTTCAGTTGTTTTTTTTTTTGTTTTCATTGACACTTCACACCATCGCCATATCCGCCATGATGATTGATGCTGATTGATGCAGATTATTGATGATAGTTGATGATATGTAGTAATCGATGTTGACATCGATGTTTGATGATCGCTGATAATCGCGATGAACAGCCAATCGCGAGACTGCTTTAATATATTTGAATTGAAAGCACCTTATTTTTCATTGTATCTTGCTTTTATTTATTATAACCTGGAGTTTCTTTAAATTCTATGAACTATAATGAAAATTTTGATTTTTTCACTTTTTTTCTTATTACCACTCAATGTGTGTAAAAATAAAAATATTGCGTGGTCAGATACACATTCCCGTAGAGAAATACAGAACAATTTCATTAAATCTTTCAAAGCAACTACATATTTGAATTTCGAATTATTCCCGCCCAGTTCATACGCGTGGCATTGGCATAACAGACGACTCTAAGGCTCCATCCGCTGATTGGCTAACCAGATGACAGCAGTTCTCAATTTGAAAAAAATGTAGGTTGGGTCACAAAAAATGAAATACTGTAACGCCTCTGTAGACCCTTCAATTAATGAATTTCATGTGAATGATAATGTGGAATGGAAATAAAAATACTTTCCCATTCATTTTGATACCTCAATAATGTATTTTTACTACTGTACATTACTAAAAAGCATCGTTAAACATGCGTGTCAATGATATTTAATGCGCGATGTTTATTGGACTGAAAAACGCTAAATTGACGATTTTTCATGCGTGTTTTGCAATTTGCAGTACCACGTACTGATTCAGCAAGGTTTTCTTTAATTTTATACTTGTATAACTTTTTCTCATCCTGTTAAACAGTGCGACGCAAGTGAGACGGTACTGCGACGCTATAGCGTCGCACTAAAGTTGCATTTTATTTGCCAGGGAACCAATAAGCAACATTTTGATCACAAGGTAAAATCATCTACTGCAGAATTCAGCAGTTGAATCGAGATTGAAAGCGATTGGAGGGTAATATTTTGACAGCTCGCGTACGAGAAAGCGAACTTCTCTGATTGCGTAAAAGCTTTAAGTACATTACATACATCGTAAGATTCGTAAGTATACCCGGGTCGAAATCCAGAACATTTTATAAAATTTTTCAAGCGTTTTTCAACTGATAGGAACGGATTTAAGGTGTTTGAATGGGTGTTAAACGGCGATAGTCGGTCAAATCGAACTTTGAGCGCATTTGAATGGAAATCAATAAATTCGAAGCGTACTTTTACGGTATAGGTTTCAGTGAATGCATATCAACTAGTAATCTCTGGAGTGAAATTTCAACGACTTTGACTGAACGGTATTTGACGTTCCATTTATAGTCGGGTTTAAAACGGATTTGACCGTTAATGTGAAAATATCAAATTCAAAAAGCACATGTAGCCAGGGGCAAACGCCGGAATTTTTCAGGGGTGGGAGAGTTTGACTTTAAATTTGAATAAAAATAAATAAATTATAAAATTTTATAATTTAAATTTAAATTTTTTATTTGTCGATGTTATATACCATTTAACTTTTTTGAATGCTTGTTCAAAAAATTATTATCTTCAAAACGTCTCTATATGATTGAAAAAAATTCTTTATCATGTCTAGTGTGTTCTGTAATAATAGTATGAAACGAATTGAATATTGTTTAAACACTTAACTTTTTATTTAATTTTTCATAAGCGATTGCATATATCATTGCTTTCTTCACGCAAAAAAAAAAAATTTTTTTTACTAAATAATTTTTTGATCTGAATATGTAACTCAACAAAATGCAATCTGATGAAAATTTTTTCTGAAAAATCTGTACATTACTCAGATGTATCTGTCGAATTCAACTGATTGTCTGTTATCTCAAGAAATTTTCTGTTGTATTCTACAAATGCAATCTGCTGATTTTTCACAGATAACATTGTAAAAATTTAAACAAGGCAATCTGTAGAATACAACAGACGATCTGTTGAATTTAACAGATTCAGAATACGATAATACGGAAAACGCTGACCTTCAACAATCTATCACAGATTTTGCCGTTTTGTTTTTTTTTTTTTTTATCTTTCCAAAGGTATATACTTTTTTTGCTCTACCTTCGCGCCTGACACGTTTCGCGATAACGTGTTTACAGCGTATAATTTTGCCTTTTGCACCTAATTTTACAACACAGTGAAAGATAATTAAATAAAGCAGAGCCGCAGAAATTTGAATTACACTATTATTTTTATTTTTTTGCACGCAATAAAAAAACCCAGAGCCTGCATGTCAAGCAAACGAACGGCTGAGAACGGCTAAGACAAAGATACGTTTCGGTCTTTCCGATTCGTAAGACGCGAACATAGCCGGTTTTTCTTCGCAATTTGTGTATGTTCACTTCGTTTAGACTCGGCTCATTTCTAATGTGTTCTCGCTTGTTTTCAATGAAAATATGCATGATAATTTTATTTACTATATAAATTAGGATATCTATTAATATGAAAAGACTTAAAAAAAATATCAATATCTAAAATCATTTCATTTAACAAAGATATTATTTTACAAAAAAATTGATGAAACTTATAGAAACTGCTAAGAAATCTGATCCAAAAGTACTCAATTCTGTAAATTTACATAGTTCATACTATTATTATAAATGTAGAAGGACACTGGAAAATACTGAAAAATTCAATTAATGCTGAAAAATTTGTGAAGAACGAAAATTATGGGAATTTCTAAAACTCTGCGAGTTTCGAAGGTGAGTTAGGCCGGTTCTGGACTACTCTAAAGATGGCTGCGGGTGGCGGCCGGTGAGGTAGGGACAGAGCCAGTAAAGTAGGTCTCTGTCTTGAAGTTGGCTGTACGTGAGTTAGTAGAGTAGATGAGCGGTCGGTAAAGTAGGTTATTATTTTGAAGTTGGCTGAAGGTTGGGTTGATAAAGTGGATTAGTGGTCGGTAATCCAACAACAACAACAGCAACAACGAAACAACAACAACAACAACAACAACAACAACAACAACAACAACAACAAGTCTCCTGGAAGTCTTCAACCTTGCGCAGAAGAGGTCCTTAGACGTTGTGTACGAACCATTTTCCAAGATCCATGCTCCGTAGGATCGAAATGTTTTTTGTGTAAAACGCCTTCAGTTTGAGTGCTTCCTCTTTATTTTTCACTATGGGTTCAGAAAATTTCGGACATTTAGATTTGGATATTCGGATTCAAGCATCGTGTTCACCTTGACAGCATTCTTTCCTTTCGAAACATTCTTAATTTCGTCCTCAAACAAAATCTGTGCCTCGTCTAAAAAGTCTTCGATGTCTAAATGCCGCGCGTTGATTATCGAGCCGGTTTGGAGATGCCTCGGAAAAGCCGATTCGACGTCTTCCCACTCGATTCGATCGCCCATTTCACCACCGCCGCGCACTGCACCGCTCCTACGCAGGAGTCTATTGTTTGTATGCAACTGCAGTATAATGTTCGCGCACGGCAGTTTAACTACATTTTTGTCTTTCGCGGGCTTCTGTAGTTCACTTAAACACGCGTTCGCCTCAGCGATGAGCGTTTCATCGACGATCCCGACGGCAAGGGCTCGCCGTTGACGATCAACGAGCTTGGTTATCGACATTTTGACGGTTAGCACTGAACTGAGCTCCCACGACGTTTGCTCGTGTATATGAGTAACGCCCGACAATGTTCGGGTACACTCCATAATGTTCGGGTACACTCGGCGATGTTTGGGAAAGTTCGGGTACACTCGTCAATAATCGATAATGTTCGGAAATTTTCGGGAATTTTCTGCAATGTTCGAGAATTTTCGGCAGGGTCCTCGTTTGAGTTACGTATAAAAATTTTACAAGATATGATTCAGTTCTAAAATTAGACTTTTCAACGTGTCGACACAAAGGTTAATCACTATTTTTCACGCACTTTTGATACATTTACACAATGTTGCCTTGTTTTTGCACTGTTCCCACGTTTTACAACGGTGTCACGCTACTGTGTCGCGCTGCGGCGTCGCGCTACAGTGTCGCGCTATGATTTTGCTCGACTGCTGTTGCTACTACTCCGCGATGACATTTATACAACCCGCTCGCTTACTCTGGGATATCAAATCGCATGGACCATGGAGAGATCAAATTAGAACGCGCTACGTGGCAAGGACTGTGATTGGAACCGGTTCTGCCACGTCGGTTGACCTACTTTCTACTCATTGCGAAATCAGACGCGTTGGAACTTGTCAGCCGAATTCCAAACTTATCTTGAACCCCGCTGATCCTCACAATCGCAAACATTACGTTCATGCAGACAACGAAATTCATAAATTTAACTAGCATAAAAGGGAGCAAATTGAAAACCCGCTCTGAAACTAAAAAAAAGAAGATATTACATATACACAGCGAGCTGCTTTTATATCGATCGCAGGCTTGAATAAAGTTCACGCACTTATTTGCCTGGAAAAACTACAAAATCAAATCGCAACTACGATTATATTACATTTAAACAGAGACACCGGACTCTGTCAGCATAAGTTCTAAATATTATCGGCATGTTAAATTTTTGTAATTTGTTTGTATAAACGACCGGACAAAATTGCTATGATGGTTGATGTGACGAGCGGGCTTTCATCAACCAACGATGATAACGCGATTAAAGAAATTTGATCCAATCCAACGTTGTTCTATCTCTTGTTTTCTCTTGATCGGTTGGTCGGTTTTGGCTCACTTGTCCAGAGAGGACCCCAATGGAGACTCTGCCCAAAAGGACCCCTAAGGGATATCTAAGGTTCAAGAATGTTTAAAGACAATAATAACAGTATGTGAATCTAAATAATACGAAATTTATTAATTCAAACATTTTCTAATACAGTTAGATTTTACAATATTCAAATCCACATTCTCCTTTAAGTCCAAACATTTTTTTTTATACAATTCAAATATTTTTCCTTATAACTCGTATTTCTCAACAGCCATATTCATTACTCATATCAAAGTCGCCTATTCCTCATTTCTCTTAATTCGTATTTAATACTCGCATTCAATGTTCACTGTTCCGTTTCGTCGTATTCGTAATTGTGTTGTTTTAATTACTTTCAATGTTCGTATTCTTCAATTGCATCAGTTATTCGTTTCAATTATTTCTAAAAATTCTCTTTGTAATATTATTCATAACTTCGCCTTCGCATTTACCTTCGTTCATTTTATCCTCTTATAACATAATGCTTAATTCCGACAGCATTTCTAGAACCATATTTCTCTCATTTCAGTTAAATCTTGCATCAGAGATAGTTGTGAAGAGCCAATCCTGTCTCTAGATTCTGACGCAGTAGGAACCGACGCTTGGGATATTTCTTTGCATTCCACTAAATTATGCAATTCCTGATTGATTGGTTTTAAGTCTAAACTGCTTGTCTGTTGTTTCCCACAATGCTTGCAAACAGTTGTAACCCTCCTCTTAGAAGTCACAAGGATGACACCGAAATGTAAAGAAGCTTCCTTTGCTATCTTATCATCAATCTCCTCCCAAGAATAAGAGGTTCCCGGAGGCAATTTCTTCAATATCCTTAATCTGTTGTATAAATCCAATATTCTTCTTTCCTTGAATTCGCATCTATTTCCGCTGGGTTTAATTCCTTTCCTTCTTATCACGCTTCTGATAGCCCATATCAAATCCTCTACCGAAGGCACTGAGGAACGAGAATGAGTATTCTGTATTCTAATTTTAGTTTGACCGCGAAGTCTACAGTTTTGCACTAGTTTCCTATACCTCTATAATGATTTCCAAACTCTAAGTCCACTAAGTTATTAAAATAATTTTCTTCGTACTATTAAGGTTCTTAGAAGGTTTAAATCTGACATATTATATCTTTAATTAAATCTTAATACTCATGTTTTAAGGCAATATCTTTCAGGGTCTAAAGTTATCTATCAAATATAGTTTATTTCTATCTTTTCATTTCAGTGTTATTTCTTTTTTCTATGTTATTCCTGTTGGGTAACTCGAACAAAACACCACACACACACTGTTCGATATATGATTTATTTGTTTCAACAACAAAGTTCAACTTATCTACGTGTATAAAGTTCACCAAGTTCTACCGCGACATTGTTCACTGAAAGCGCGGACACACAGAGACCGAAATATACAAATGAGTTGACGCAGTTGACGGGCAAAAACTGGTAAGAGTTCCGCGAGTAACTGAAACAACTGACACGACTGACTGAAAACGACTCAAGGACTGCGAACTGGGAAGAGAAAGAGGAAAGGTCTAAAAAGCGCTTGCCTTTTATAGGCTCACAAAATGCGCAATGAAACAAGAATGTACACTCGAGTACTCGATTAAAGAAATGACTTAGATAGCAAATGATTCGTTTCCTTTTTCAAGTAATTTAAAGGCTAAAAAATAGTTGAATACAATATAGGTTATTATTGATAACATTCGTAAAGGAAGAAATGACTTGAAAACAAATGATTCGTTTCCTTTTTCAAGTAATTTAAAGGCTAAAAATAGTTGAATACAATACAGGTTATTTTTCATAACATTTGTAAAGGAAACGAAAATCATTTTTTTAGGAAAAAAAAGAAAAAAGTAGCTCAATAAATAATATTGAATGGAAACGGTTGAAAATACAAAAAGCTGATACAATAACTTTTGATATTGCAAATATGAATGCGCTGTCTATGGTCTCCCAACACCTCCCCCCTTAGGAAAACTGAAAATCGGCAATTTACAGTTTTAGTATAAAAAAAATCTGGAATGTTACAAGAATTAGATTTAAAATTTTCAATTCGCAAATGACAATTTTCCTTCCTTTTTTTTTTTGAATCTGAACTTCATAATCTTTAGGGTTCAAAATTGACAATTAACATCCTTTTTGTTTCTTTATTTAAAAAAATGTAAAATTCGAAGTTTTCAACGTTTTATATTTATTACTTTGTAGTCATCTTCAAAGAAGTGGTGTGGTGCTCCGGCGTCGTTTTGGCTCTTGTTTCCTGTTCATCAGATTTAGTATTTTACTTTCTTGTTCTTCTCCGATGTCGTATAAATTAGA
Source organism: Platygaster robiniae (assembly GCA_028476575.1). Lineage (NCBI taxonomy): Eukaryota > Metazoa > Arthropoda > Insecta > Hymenoptera > Platygastridae > Platygaster > Platygaster robiniae. The sequence continues at coordinate 23,158,310 of CM052019.1, read as the reverse complement.
TGATGATCCTTCTAGTCTTCGCAAATCTGTGGCCTCTCCGATTCGGTCACGCTCTTTGGTTTTTTCATCATTCCTAGTTCCGACACTGCAATTGACAATGTTGAAGATGGCAGGAGCCAAAGTTCGATTATCCACGGGATTTTTGTGAAAACAAAAGAATTTCCTTGACCACTCGAAACAATTGCATTTGTTATAGCAACATCCGCAACAACACAGAATGATGATAGTGATATTTCCGACTAATGCTACCACGATTACGTAGGTAGGCGTATGCGAGATCTGGAAGGGTCGGTTGACTCTGTTTTCAATCACTTGATCGGGGTCATCTAATTTTTTCTCGGCGAACCTTAATTCGCTTAAGTCGATGTTCGTGAGACGAATAGGTTGGAGTTTGTCGGATTTCGGTTCTTCGATTTTTATTTTGATGCAACAATCATCTTCGATAATGTGGTGTGTCAGCACATAATAGCTCAAATTCTTATCAGAGAACCCTCGTGGTTCCAAAGTATACAGGCTTGTATAACCACGACAGTGACCAGACAATCTGAATGTTTCTGTTCCCTGGAGAACGATGTCCTTTACACGATGTTGGTTTTCATCATTGCACATTATGGTAACGGTAATGGGCCTGTACAAAACGTAGATCAAGTGGTTTTTCTGTAGATATTGCTATGTCTCGATCTCGGCGTCGATAGTCGTCGTATGACAGTCGTTTGGAATTTTGGAGATATAAGGCGAGAGCAGAATCGTTTCGCAGATTTGTTGATCAGCCGATTTTGTCGTGAGTATATTGAAACATACGAATTCGGATTCGACGTACTCCACACAATCCGCTAGGTCTTCCAATAATACAAATTGGGTCTTGGATAGTGAATACAAAAGGTATTGGCCTTTGGGCTTGATATAGGAGAAAGAGGAAGAACCGGAATGATGTATTGGTAGTGGTATCAAGTGATAAAGGTCATAAGTATTTGTAGTAATAAGAGGGAAACTCAAAGCGAAAATCACATTTCTATCGATAAAATTAATCTTTACGCTCATTATTTGGTACAGTTGAGAAGTTTTTGTATGTTTCGGATCTAGTAATAATTGATATTCGCCTTTATAATTTGATAATTCTTCTTTCAGAAGCCTTGGGCTGATTACATATTGCGTCACGATACCTTTTCAGCCAAAAATGATTGCATTAATATAGTCTTCATATTCTTGAGTTATTCTGAAATAACTCAGAATAACTTGAAAACAAATGATTCGTTTCCTTTTTCAAGTAATTTAGAGGCTAAAAATAGTTGAATACAATACAGGTTATTTTTGATAACATTTGTAAAGGAAACGAAAATCATTTTGAAGGAAAAAAAGAAAAAAGTAGCTTGATAAATAATATTGAATGGAAACGGTTGAAAATACAAAAAGCTGATGCAATAACTTTTGATATTGCAAATATGAATGCGCTGTCTATGGTTTCCCAACATTCCAACATCACTGCCGCGTTTCAAATAAAAGGATCTGTTTATAATGAGGAAAAATAAAAAAGAGGAAAATAATAATTGTAGTAGTCTTAGAACAAGTTGCCTTGGAAACTGCAGCTCAGAAAGGACAAGTTTTTTCCGCCCGATCCTTGACTATACAATATTCAATGTACTTAATGGTTTTCTTTTTAAAAGCTTACCTTCTGTTATGTTATTCTTCGTGTAAGATGGTATTTGGACCTGAAGTACAACTTCGGTTTTCACCACAGCAGACACTCAGAGGTTATTGATGGGGTTGCAAGGGTCGTCATTAGGTCAGATCCTTATTGGACCCGTCGGAGATAATTATATGTTCAGGACGCTTTTTGGGCTCAGAGGAGCTTTTTAGACGTTTAACTCGAGAATTGATCTGAGTTTTTTAACAAATGTATCGGCTTATATATTGTTTCCAATTCAGGGGAAATTGAGAGAAAAAATGGAAGAGGTAAAATTTGGTTTCCTTTTTGCCCATTTACATCCGTAAATTATTCCGAGTCGTTAGATATTTTACTTCCTTCAAGAAAGTTACACTAAAATTTAATTTTTAATAAATAGATAGGAATGATTTTTGTCCGTTTGCATTCGCTGTAAATTTGAATTGTTAATTATCTTTTCATTGTTGGCGGAAACTATATTGAAAGATACCCGCTATCACGGCTTTCTTTTGTTTCTCTCCATCCGCTTAGTTATTCGTGATCGAAATTAATCGGTTCATCATTTTAGTAATCTATTGTGATTAAAATATCGCACTTTCTATTCTGGAATAAAAAAAAAAAAACAACTTTCTTCTGAACTTTTATAAGAACGATAAATTTTCTTGAAATATTATTTTGAGAAAATTACGTTTAAGCGAGTGGGTAAAACCCCGCTCGTTACAGTTGAATTATATCGAAGCAGTTAAGATTAATCAAGTGTCACTGTGCGGTTTGATCTTAACGTTTCAAGGTCAAGCGAGTTTCAACTCGCCATTACGGCGTCAACGAAGCATATTTGAACGCATCGTTATGACGTCATCGCTTAGGAATTCTACGCAGCTAAGAAAATCAAATAACCTCGTACAAAAGTTAGTCATTTATGGAAAAACGAATTATTCTGAGAAAAGAAACCAAATTCTCAATCCCGTAATAGATATTATTCATATAACATGATACTAATATACAGTTGCAATAAATTTTCAACGTGATAAAAATTCTGGAGGAATATTTCAAGGGCTCCAAATGACGTTGTTTCATAGCTCTATGGTATGAAATAAACCGGCGCCGTGTTTATGAATTCGCGTGGTCAGTGATCGTTATCTCCTTTAAATATCTTCGATAAAGCTACAGGCATAATCGAGTATATAATTTTCAAGTTCGTAACTTCACTTTATTGTTTTTCAATTCGACATCTCTAAATCCATCATTTTTTTAAAGGAAATTTTTCTGAAATTGAGTGAAATATAAAAACAAAAGAGGTATGGCAAATCCGCAGAGAACCCGAGAGGGAACTCGAGGAAATCAGAGGAAAACTGGGAAAAAACATTGCAAATTTAAGAAATTAGTAGAAAACTTGGAAAATCAGCGGAAAACTCTAGACAAACATTCCAAATTCAAGGAATAAGTGGAAACCCGAAAGAAAATTCGAGGAAATCAGTAGAAAATTTGAGAAAAATTCGGGAAATCAGGGGAAAACTGAAAGATGGGAAACTTTGGAAAACAGATGGCAAATAAAAAAAGGGGCTAGAGTATGCAGAAAAGAAATATGAAATCGTGAAAAAAAGAAAACTATGAGAAACAAGAGAAATAGCAGAAACGCAATAAGATAAACATATAAGTACGCAATGTGAGCATATGGCTCCAAAGACAGCTTTCGATCGTAGAAGCAATAAATTCTTGAATTTTGATAACAACCTGAGAAAATGAAATAGGATTTGAAAATGAAATAATAAATAACGACTAAAAATCACATTTAATACGGGAAGCGTTTATAGTATCAACTGTGTCAGACGATAACAGATATCGACAGGATCAGATTAGATTCTTACCATTTACCTCAATTGAAGATCTTACCTTATCAACAGGAGGTATTACCGACCGCTCATCTACTTTACCAACCTAGCATGCAGCCAACTTCAAGACAGTGGCCTACTTTACCGACCGCGTCCCTACATTACTGGTCAACACCCGCAGCCTACTTCAGAGTGGTCCAGAACCGACCTAACTCACCTTCCGAGTTCTATATCAATAATATGTCTTCGAAAATTTACAGGCATAATGAAAAAATATATAACGGTCAACCATAAAAGAATCAAGTTTTTAAATTTTACAGAAAAATGAATAGAAATATTGAAAATTTAGAGATATACCAGAAAACACTACGAATATTTCAAAAATGGTAAAGAATATGTAAGAGACTAAAAATAATAGAAATAACTAAAATTCTGAGTTCTGTATAAGTATAATTTTCTTAGAAATTCATAGGAATGAAAAAAGAATTACCGATCTTTGAGCATCAAATTTGAAAATCTACATAGAAATCATTAAAAATATAAGCAATCATAAAAATATTAGATAACTCTACGAAATTTCGTGAATGCTGAAGAAAAAAAAAATTATAAGTGCTGGTATTGAATACAGGTCCTATAATTTCCTTAAGAGTTTGTGAAAATGATAAAAATATATGAAACCTACCATCCTACAGTATATAGTTTTTTTCATTGTACGCGCACAAAATGATCGTGTTTTGCTGGTCACGGATTGAGTGTAAGATGCCCTTTTCGAGCGGTGAATGAAAGTGAAAGGACCCATGAAAAAAAGGTACTATTATTCCACAGGTCACCAATTATTCTACAGGTCACCATTTATTCCACCGACTCGAAAAGGGGCATCTACGCTCGATCCGTGACGCAGCAAAACACGCGTATCATTTTCCGCACTAACAATGAAAAATATAGTTCATATCACGAGGAAAAGGCTTTCCACGCGCGACGGCAACATTTTCGGAACGAGTGAACACCGAGCGCCGAAATCGCGCACGAAAAGACGCTGCTTTCTCTCTTGATATAAAATATACTATTAAAGCTACTAAGAAATTCATGAATGCTGAAAGATATGAAAAAAAATAATTCCTAAAATACTTTATTCTCTAAAAATATTCTTTCTTACAAATGTATGGGAAGAATGAGAATCTTCAAAACTTACAATCCTAGAGTATTCACGACTTAAAATCTGTGTATGAATCCACTGAAATACAAGCCAATTCGATGAAATTAATTGATATTAAAAAAAAAATTGTAAGTTCGAAAAATCTGTTAAATGAAATACTTTAAATTTATGAAGATGCTTTGTTTAAAAAAATTCATTAAAATACTGAAAATCTCTCAAATAATGAATTGTAGAGTGTCAAAACTTACGAAAACGTTAAAAAACTCATCCATACTTCGAAGAATGTCGATCATCACAAAATACAAAATAATAATATTCACGAAATTCGACTATCAATCGAATTTTCAAAGTTTTTGAATTTATCAAAAATTGATAGATTTCAAATGTAGTAGAAACTAATAAAAACTTTCTAAAGTCATAAAAAGTTGAACTTATGAAAATTTTTCATAATTTTCTAACAATTTGCAGATTGTTGAAAATAAGTTCAAAAACATCATTATTGAAAAAATATGGTAATGAAGAACTTCTAAAAAACTTTCAGGCTTTTCTTTGAATCATACGATTTTTTTTCATTTTTGATCAGAAATGAGGACAGAAATTGCCCTAATTTCCGCGATATCGGAAAACGGTAGCATTTGTGAAAAAATTATTGACTATATTCAAAACTTACAATGTACTTCCGTTTTACAAAATGTCCAAACTCTTAAAATTGATATAACGTATCGAAAACTTTCTAATTTGATTCGAATTTGTACGGCATCCCGTTTTTTTCCTTATTTAGAATATTTTTTTAAGATTGTTAGATATTTATTGAAACACAAAGAAACATTATCGTGCATTTTTTGAAGAAGAATATTGACAAATTCAAGTGAAAAAATTATGAGAATTTATTAAATTTGACAATCAGTTAAATTTTCGAAATTTTTCAGTTCGTTGAAGTTTTCGGAATTTCTAACGTTATACATACAAACTATTCAGAACTTTCGTGGGCTCGTTGAAATTTAGCGAACTTATGAAAATTCTTTAAAATTTTTTCATAGTACTTCTCAGGTTTTCCAGATTTTTTTAAATAAATATAAAAATAATCATCATCAATATTTCTAAATCTCTTTCAACGTAAATGTCAGCTTCTTACGTTTGAAAGTAGACCTGAGCAGAGTCTTTTACACGTAAATAAATAATATGACATATCAATTAGGATTATTAAACTATTATTGAATATTATTGTAACGTTTATAAGTATGTATGAGTCCCTACGTTACACAATTTTCCAAGGGAAAATTTAGAGGGAATCTGGTTAATTAATTAACGAGGGCGTAATATTCGATTCCCTATTTATTTATAGTTTACCTTTACATGACGGCTGCTGGATCCAAAAAGCGCCAGAAAACTCGACAAAGTCTCCGACGAAGCCCGAAATTCGCGCCCCTCCATCAACGCAAGGTAAGGTGCGCGTCACAAAATGATTAATAAGGAATGTCGAGCGATCACCCGAACAATGGGTAATTACTTGATTAGTACATTTCGGCTATTTGATAATGACAAAATACGCTTTTTAGCTTCGCTTACTCTTAATTGCTTTAAAACTTTGAAGTATTCTTATTTTATAAATTTATGTCACGCTGGGACGTGGCAATTATAATACATACAAATATATATATTTGTATGAAATATTCATAAATGGAATTTTACCTTTATTTATAGAACATTATTGAAATATTGTATCGTAAATTCCAAATTAAAAAGCTTAGCTGATTTTTACTTCGAACAATAAATTAGCGACTTTTAGGTTAGAAGAGATTAAGATCCGTCTCACGTACACGCTTGTACTTCCAATTTTTATTTTGAGCCATTCATGCAGTATGTATTAGTAAAATAATTACAGATTGGGAAATCGAATTTTTTTACTAAATAAAGAGTTGACGTTGCTCATCAAAAAATGTGTTGGTTCGAGATCAAAATTCAAATATACATATGTATATGGTTCGATGACTGATTGTGTCTAAATGAGGCGGCCTTTCAAGAATTGTATGTTACATTTACACGAAAGCTCGTGCTGCACTATACTCCCATTGAATGGTTCTTTTTTATGAGGTTTCATGGCTCAGTCAGCAGCAGGTGTGTTTGCAGTGCTGGTTTTCATTAGTTGACTATAATTTTAATTTTGCCTTTCCGCCCCTTTTTTTTTTGTTATTTTTCCTCAGGCGGTAGTAAACTTAAGTAAAAGCGACACATTTTTACCAAAAAAAATCCTCCCGAGCGTTTATTTTGTGATTTCTGTCATTTCATTGTTTATGGTGGGCAGGGTCGTATACATAAATTAGATGTGCCCTCACTTTTGGACAGTTTACATAACGACTTATTTCGTTTTAATTATATCGCAAATGTAATAAAATATATCTTTCTGACTCCCGGGGAAAAAAAATTGCATGATACATTGCATGAAAATTTGAAGTAATTCAAATTTTGAAAATTCACGCGCTCTCCCAAACACTCACCAGATGGCTGCTGGATTTTTTTTTCTCATATTTGAAGTTTTGTGTAGAGTGCTTAAATCGAATGCGTATTTCCAGGAAAATTCATATTATATCATCTTCGGCTCGTTTCTCTAGCAGTTATGTGATTACTCGCCTCACGAAGGCACGGTTGATGCAATCTTTACCAATCTTTTGGTTGATCATTTTTTTTTTTCATTAATTTATAATTTACCAAAATTTTTCATGCAATTTTTCATGCAAAAAACAAATGCAATGCAAAAAAAAAGAAATAATCGCTTATATTGACAGGCATGGTTGCATGAACCATGCATGATTATCTTACTAGAAACATGCATGTTTCTGGCATTTAAAAACTTGCATGTTATTGCATGCATGCTGCATGCATGTATCATGCAATTTTTTTCCCTGGCTTATCTTATATAAATTAATTTTTTCCTACACAGAACGCTTCTATTCAATAAGAAAAAACTAATTTCACGGAATTTGCTCACTCATGCTCGTCTCGCGAGCGAGAGAATAGTGCCAACGCTACCACCCATGCATGTTTGGGTCTGCTAACAAGGCGCTCCCCATGCAAGGTAAACTTGATGTCCGGCACTGACTTGAAAGAGCCTGCCGAGCGGATCCGAGTTAAGAGCATGCCCGCTAGGCTTGCTCTTCGCTTGGAACTCGAGCGCAGGCCCGGCTTAAGGCACGGACAAGTTGGGCAGCCGCCCAGGGCGCCATCGAATGGGGGGTGGCACTGACAACCCGCCGAATTTTTTTATTTTTTGGGGGGGATTTATATATGTTCATAAGAAAATGCAAGTAGTCTTAAAAGAATTAAACTCGAATTCAATTGCTTACCCATTAATACTTGGTGCCAGCTGCAGTTATTCTGCAGTATTTATATTGTACAGGCTTATAAATTGTCTCAGCTGCAGGGTTCACAGGCTGCTCAATAGTCAAATTGAGTCAAACGATATTCCCGGACCTCTCTTTCTACTCGTAGGCAACTCGATTTAGGCATCAGAAAGAGAGGACCATGATTATCGTTTTGATGAGCAGCCTGACGAACCAGCTGTGCTGTATTCTCCGCATTGCTGTGCATGGAGTTTTCGACTTTCAACTGGTTTTAACGTGAATGGCAGAATGGTTTGAAAAATGTCACCGAGCAGCAAACAGAAAAAACTTTCGGGTTCAACGTACCGAAAAAAACAAAAAAATCCAGCTGATGACTAGAAATTATTATTGAAATCTTCCGCAGCATATTTACAGAAAAAAGTTCCTGCACAGCAAACGAGAAAATATTAAATGATCAAATCCTTCATGCAAACTCGATAACTTTGAATACTTTTCATGTCGGCACTTTGATCTTTTATGGAAAGTATTCAAAGTCATCAAGTTTGAATTGAGGATTTGATCATCCAATATTTTCTCGTTTGCTGTGTGAGAAAGATGATAATGTCAATGATGTATCTGGTAAGTTTTCATTTTCAGTTTAATAGATATTTTTGGCTTGCTCTCTAAAAACTTCTAGAATTTTATCGTTTGTATATCTTTTCTGATACTTTTTAGAGAGATATGTTAGTCATAATTCATAGATGTTTGTTTATTGTATTCCTGACATTAATTTTCCTTATCGGCCTGCCGTGGAATTCCATTAAGTTTTTCATTAATTTTTTGTCAAAAAATAGAAAGGAAATTGATGTAATTTGTCAGTTGGGGCTACTCTGTAACCGAATCACGCAAAAGATATTGAAACATATGATTATGATAGAATAATAGAATTCACTTGTTTTTTCGTTTCTGACAGTTCGTGTACGTGTAAGAGTCCGTGTACACGGTCTGAGACGGACGAACAAAACAAGTGAATTCTATTATTTTATTATGTCAAAATTTTCCAACATCTTTTGCACGATTGAGTTGCAGAGCGACCCTTTCTGAATAATTACATAATTTTGGTTTTTATTTTTCGACGAAAAATTGATGAAAAACTCGATGGACGTTCGCGGACGTTCACGGCAGGTCGATAGGGTTGTATTGTGGGTTTAACATGGTTGTGTTTGGACATTTTGATTTTTCGTATTTTCAATGTTTTACACATTTCAATAAAAATTCCAAGCATGACTAAGGACAGGCTCGGAAATTCTGAACCTAAATACTTTATTCATTGCTAGAAATTTCAGTGTTCACATTGAAAAATGTGGTTACAATGCTGTATTTTTAAATTTAATATTCTGTTTTCATTTGAAAGATAAATTACAGAAATAACAACCCCGAAACTTTTTTTACAGCTGATAATCTCGACGAAGATGACCCTCCCGTGAATGATCCAGAAAAAAAATTCGATGATCGAAATAAAAGTGATTGTAAGTCAACATTCGAATAATATATATGTTTCAAAAGTGAAAGCAAGAAATAATTAAAAATTTTATTTAACTCTGGATAGAATATGTAATGGAAATCATTGCAGTTTACATTTTTGAAAACCAAAATCTCATGAATATAGAGGATAATTTTGTTATTTGTGAATTCTATTATTTAGAAGATATGAAATATGTTCGAAAGTTTTTTATTTTTTTTTTTTTCAAGAAAAGAAGCAAGCTTTTTCTTTTATCTAATGAAAAATTTTTTCTATCAGGTGATTCAGCAGAAGACGCAATTTCGCGAAACGATAGTATTTGTGGCAGTGCAGATATACCTCAGAATGATAATGCTGATGCGAGCGAGTTTCCGGTTATCAAAGAAGATGAAAAGTGAAAATGAAAGTGGAAAAGGTGGCTGTACCTCAGTTACGCTTGGACCAGATCCTGCTTTTTGACCAAATATTACAGATGCAGTTCGAATGGCTTTAATTTCTCAAGGACCTGCCATCCAAGCTTTGACAGTAAAGAACGATTTCAATACCCTACCAACGACGCAAATCCTCGATTCATGCCAGCTTATGTGATGAGAAAAATAAAAAATGGTGAAGAAGTCCCCAGAACTTGGCTTGTATATTCGCAAAAAAATGATTCTGTTTTCTGATTTTGTTGTAAGTTATTTAGTAGAGCGCAAATCTCCTTTACGGTTTCAGGGTTTCATGACTGGAAACACCTGTATGAAGCCCTGAAGGCTCACGAAACAAGTTCAGCACATGTACATGCTTGCGTAGATTTGTTAGAAACTTACAATAGATTACAGTTTAACAAAACAATTGATAGCGAAAATCAGGCAATTATTAAGGCAGAAACTCGTCACTGGCAAGAAGTTTTAAAAAGATTGATAGCTATCATTTCTTTTCTTGGCGAGCAGAATTTAGCATTCAGGGGAAATTCAAAACAAGATACTTTCACTTATGCATGCAGCTAAATATTACACCATTATCGTTGATTGCACGCAAGATGTGAGCAAAGTAGAACAAATGTCAATCGTTTTCCGATTCGTGAACATTAATGACAATGGCGACGTTGAAATTTGTGAACACTTTTTTGAGTTTCTTCCTGTAAAAAAAACGGATAGTGAAACACTTGCTAATCATATCGTTGGGGAATTGGAAAAACATACTATTCCGATTGAGGATATGCGCGGGCAGGGTTACGATAATGGAGCAAATATGAAAGGGAAAAATGCTGGAGTTCAAAAGAAGCTTTTGGATTTGTATAGTCGTGCATTTTCCGTACCTTGTTACGCGCATGCCCTCAACTTGGTAGTCAACGATGCAGCCAAATCTTCGAAATAAGGTGCCGAATATTTTACCTTGATACAAGCAATTAACAACTTTCTCAGTGTATCTACTCGTCCTTGGCCAATTTTCAAAAAATATTTGGGAAAAAATCTTACTGTTACTGTTAAACCTCTTTGCGACACAAGGTGGGAAAGTAGAATCGATGCTATTCGGCCATTCCGCTATGCATCTGGAGAAATTTATGATGCATTATTTGAAATTAGTGAAGACCAATCATTCGATGTTGAAGCTAGATGCATTGCAGAATCCCTGGCTCAAAAAATGAAAACAATGTCATTTTGTTGCCTCACTGTTTTCTGGTACAAAATTTTTTATCAAATCAACTTAGTTAGCAAATCATTTCAAAGAGCTGAATTCGCAGTATCGGAGGCTGTTCAAAACTTTGACAAAACGTTAGATTTTTCGAGGAAACTAAGATCAGAAGAGAGTTTTTAAGCAGTTTGTGAAGAAGCTAGGTTGCTGGCAAATAATCTTGATGCTGATACAACATTTACTCAATCAGAAGGTATACGGAAGAGAAAAAAAAACGAATGTTTTTATACGAAGCACATGACGAACCAATCGAAAACCCACAACAAAAATATAAAGTTGAATGTTTTTTCGCTATCTTAGATGCTTCAACCACTTCTTTTCAAGATAGATTTGTTCAATTAGAGAACCATGCCTCCCTTTTTGGTTTTTTATATGATATTGGTGGAATGAAAAAAAATCCGCGGGGAAGAAAAATGATCTGTTGAAACATTGCGAAGACTTGGCTGCATCATTATCAAGTAATAACGAATCTGATGTAGATGCGGACGAATTTTGTAACGAATTGCTAGCTGTTACAAATTTGATAAAACCACAAACGAGACCTGTAAACGTGCTGAGGTTTATTGCGCAGAATAAGTTTTTAACTCCTAATGTCGCTATCGCTCTGCGAATATTATTGACCCTGCCAGTGACGGTAGCAAGTGGAGAAAGGAGTTTCTCTAAGCTCAAATTGATTAAAAACTACCTTCGTTCAACAATGTCCGAAAATAGATTAACTGGTCTTGCATTAATTTCAATAGAAAGTGAATTAGCAAAAAAATGAGATCACCGCAAATTGATTCAGTTTTTCAGAAAAAAAGCTCGAAAAATCCATTTCTGACAATACTGTTCATCGCTTTCCCGATATACTGTGGCAATACTTGAAACAGAGTTCTTTATGTATCATTAGTAACGCGATGTGATAAATAAAGAAACAGTTCAGTATTACGTTGTGGTAATTATTTGACAAATATTTATTAGACCATGTCTATTCCTCATAACATGGCTCATGAACAGGCTTAATTAGCCTGTTCAAGTGTATTAAATAACCTTCTAAAGGTGTTAAAACTGTGAACAAATTGTTGAAACAACGAAAATAAAATGATGGTGGACCAACAAAAACCAGTGACAACCCTTGAAAACCATTGACGGTTGTCAATGGTTGTCAATGGTTGTCATTGATGGTTGTCAATGGTTGTCATTGACGGTTGTCAGTGGTTGTCATTGGTTGAAAATTTTTCCGCCAGGGTAACAAAAATTTTTTCATCACTCTAACCTCACTACTGACATTTTGAAATAACTTTTTGGCCATCGTGATGAACAATATCTCACTTAAACTAGTACGGATGTGCTCATAGGCAAAACGGGTTACAAACCTCGCCTTCGGCTCGGTCCGTAATTGACCCGTTTTTCCAAATTCACACACCCGTACCTGCTAAGTAATATACTATTTTTCATACTTGGTAAGAAACAAATACTTGTTTTATAAAGTCGGATGTTTGACCTTCTCCCCTGCCAGAAGTAAATTGGTGGAAACTACAACTTTTGGAGAAAATGGTATAAAACCAAAATGTATAAATTTTTTTTTAAGATCATATAAAAGGTGCCCGGATCATACGGGACGTTTAGAGAATTCTTTTAGTTCTAAAAGGATCGATTGGAGGCGCTTTCTATGCTCGATAATAGAATCACATCAAATCATTGTACATCATAGAAATTACTTATTTCAATCTTCGTGAAAGATAACACTATGTGTATTACTGGAAATTTTTGAATAACGTAAATTCGCATGTAATCTGATGCAATTGTAATTATTTGATTTTTTACAAATTTTTTTGAATTTAAAAACCGTATGAAAAAAACTACTTGATTAAAATAAAATAGGAGCAAAATCTAAATAAAAAAAGTAAACAAAGAGAATTTTCAACTTTAGAAATACCTGAAAATCTGACAATAAATAAAAATGTAATGGAGTGTAATTGTTAATTATGGTAAATAGAATTCAGTTTTTAACTAAAGAAATTGATTCTACAAATTTATGCGTGTAAGATTTAAACTATTCATATAAATTATTGTAATCATTAATTACAGAAAACAAATAACTCTTTTTTTTCAGGTTTACGACATGGTGAAACTCTCCCCTTGTCAGTGCAACATATCAGGCTTCCAAGTTCCTGTCTTACACAATTTAAACTTTTGAAATAAAATGAGAAAATATTATATAGATCTGATATGATCATATGACATGTATTGATACATATAGCATCCCATAATTTGAAAAAAAAAAACAATGTTTTTGATATTTAAATATTAAAAGTATTTTCTAATAAAATATATAAACTGTTTACAAGTGCATTGGCTCTGTCTGTTGGGACTGAAGGGCTACCAAAAAGTAGAATAAAAATGAAAAAAAAAAAAAAAAAAAAAAAACAAGCAATACATTTGTTAAAGTTTGAGAAGTATCTGTACAGTTGAAAAGATAAATAAATCCTTTTATCACCATTTTAAACCTCATTAATGCATTAAACAAATTCCTTATTTGACCATTTCGCACCTTAATATCCCTCAAACAAAAACGTTTCTTGACCATTTTGAAGCTACTGAATGCATTTAACGGAATCCTGATTTAATCATTTTGCGCCTTGATATTCCTTGGACAGTACCTTATTCAAACATTTTACGCCCGGAAAGTAAATACTACTAGGTAATAAGTTCAAGTAAGGTTTAAAATTTATATTTGATTTAATACAAGCCAACATCCTGCTTTGAACATCTTTAACTTGCAGTTATAGGTTTACAATGTTCAAATCAAGACTAAAATTTCGACTTGGGTGACTCTATACTGGGTAGACAGTGTTATTGCAAAAATAAAAACAATTCTGTCTGAAATCGGATTTGAACTAGCCTATTGCAAAGTCATAAGCAAGTGCTTGGAGTTAAGACCTGGAACATACAGCTATCGAGGCAGGCTTGCCGGAAAAGAAACGACGAGTCCAGCGAGTCTACTCACTCAACGTATGTTGTATCTATGTGTTTCCCCGCCACTTGACGGAGTTCGCTCTCCTTTCGTCGCGGAGAGAGAACGATTCTCCGCAATTCCGTGCTCTCCCTGCTGTACTCCGCTTATCTCCGCCAATCTCCGCTGTTTGATCGGCCACGAGCCACAGCCGCCAGCGAAATTCGCTGGTCACTGGCAAAAACGTGAAATCGGCAGCGGGTGGGGGTAGCGCTAATTTTTATAACCGATTTAAACAGGATTGTTGTAAAATGTTGCTTCTCATGTGTTTTACTTGTTCTTATCAGTTATTAGTTCTTAGTTCTAAGAACATCTTACTGTTTCATTTCACAACATTTTTCATACAGAAAAAGAGGACGTTCTCTACAATGATTTTCTAAAATTTCCAAATGTTTCAGTAGTTTTACAGTAACATATGTGAAAAATAGACTTTTCACGTATAATAAGTATTTTCTCGTCGCACGGTAATCTTAATCATCAGAATAAATTCAGTGATTTTTGCCGTTAGTGGCTGCAATATATTACATTCGATGATATATATTCTAAACGAAAATAATAAACGAAAAATTCCTAAATATGGGTCAAACGGCTCAGACTACAACTTGAAATCAAGTTTTAGCCTGAATAACTATATATTGCTAAACTATGTACTTTTGTAATCACACATAATTTCATAAAGATATTTTCGTTTTCATTTCTTTGAAACACTGTAAAACTGTATTACATTTTGATGTTTATTTAGGATCTAAAGAAAGGTTTATTATGTATCGAAAAAAATTTCAACTGTAATTATGCGATAGTGTAAACAATTTTTTTATTCGATAATTTGAATTTTTTGAAAAATTACCTTACATTTCGAAACAGAACAAATGCATATATGGTAAAAACTATATTCATGTTTGAAAAATATTTATTCTTTTTCAAATCAAATTAATTATTGCATGTACCTCTGGCATAGAAAACTCGTTTCTCGTCCAGTTCAAAATCTCGAAACTCGTTTTCCAGCCATCGGTACATAAAATATCCTACGGAACTAAGACATAAATTTTATATTTACTCGTGTCATTGTAAACCTCGGCTTCGCCTCGGTCTACAAACTTCACACTCGTAAATGTAAAATTTTAGTCCTAGGTACGTAATATACTATAACATGCACAATGTGTTCATGCTTCAATGTTTTTTCACTAAACAAAGATATGCGTTTCCTCATAGCACTATTTCTTTTAAATATGGATACAGCTGATTACTTTTATAAAAAATCTAATAGTCTCGCAATCTTATTTAGGAGTTTTCTTGAATTTTAGTACATATTTATTAACGAGTGACTTCCAAAAGAATAACATGCAATATGTAACCTTTCATCAGTTTCTTGAGTATCTTCGCGTTTAAAATACATTTTATGAATTTCTACGTATTAGCTTAATTTATACATCATCTCTAAACAATATTGTCAGAAATTATTATGATAAAACCAGGCCCATGCCAGTAAATATAAATATAAAAGTTATTCCTAAGAAACACGAACATGAAAATTGATTTCATGTTAATTATATTTCGAGTAATGCAAAATGAAGTTAGGAATTGTTTGTTAAAAAAATAATATATTATTATCAAATGTTTTAAGATCGAGAAAAGTTAAAATTTAAAATTCGAAAAAAAATTCTTACTTACAAACGAAACGTTTTGGCATCTAACGACTCTTAGAGGACATAGTTCATACCTTTAGCAATTTATGAAAAAAAAAAAAAAAAAAACGGAAAGAAAAAAAAAATGGTAAAATATGAAAATTATTCACGATCAAAAATTTTTGACGCCCTTTTGACTCTTTTCACTTACGCTAACAACAACAATTCAACAACGCTACAAGAAATAATTATAACTCATAATTCATATACCTATTTCGTGTACAACTCGAACACTTTCATACAAAAATGATTGTAATGCATAGATTTTCTGATGAAAGATAAAGATTTTAACAAAAATTTTCTACAAAAGTGAGGTAATTATTGTTTTGACAGGCTAATCAAAAATCACAAATCATCGAAAAACATTGATTTTCAGCCCAAAATCAAAAATACGTACATTTTGAAACTAGTTTACGAATCCATTTATAAAATTTGGGAGAAATTGGTAATTTTGTGAGTGGCAACCAAACTGATTCAAAAAAGAATGACTCAATGGAATTTTTCCATTTTCAATGACCAGACGATGTTAGATCGACAAGCGTGATGATTTTCAAACTGACGCAGAAAAATAATTTGAATTTCCAAACTATTGACGTTCGACCTTCCCAATCGTCAGTTTTTTCGTCTCTGCGTATTGAAAAGCATGTGACTTTGACTCGAAACAAATATAATTTTTATTCGTCTAGTGTTTCGTGTTATTATAACAATCGTTATGGGCGATTCTGAGCCTCACTGCTCAAAAACTTCCGGTCCGCGTAAACGATCAAAAGTACCGTATTTTAACGAGGAATGGCTCCAAGAATTTGGCGTAGACGAATTTATTGACAAAAGTTCTGATCCAACGAAATTTCGGTGTACTCTCTGCAATAAAGATTAATCAGCAAATAATCTTACTCGCGTAAAGGACCATGTTGCATCGAAAAGCCAACAAAAAAAATCCTTTAAACTTCTGGTGAGTCTAATTATTGTAAAAAAAATTTTCTTTTTTGAACTTTGTATGTATCAATCTTGGAATGTTTGAAAAAAAATTTTTTAATGAATAAATTATGAGTATCCTGAGTACGGTCATAGTGTTTTGAAATTCTCGAAAATCAAAATGTTTCTTTAAATGGCATCAATTCATTGAACTCATTTAAAAACTTCCAGCAACTTTTAATACAAAGTTTCATGAATTTTTGAAAAATGTTGACTACGAAAGTTTCATAGAAGTGATTTTATTAAAAAAAAAAAGATAAAAAATTGAGTGCGCGGATATGATAAGTTCGAGCGTGTGAACCATAAAATTATTGTGCTTATAATTATGGTAAACGTAATCAACGAAAAAATTTCATTTTAAACATAAAAAAAAATTTCTTTTACAGGGCACAGTAGCGCGCCTTTTCTTCTTATTATTGTTATAACAATGCAAAGAAAAAAAAGAACAATTTTTTGCTGTTTCTAATCAATGTTGGATTAAAAATAAACTCATGATAACTCAATCATGCTCTTGATTTTTAGCGTTCAAATTTTTTTACTAAAGATGACGTCTAGCAAAGCAAACAAAGTTAACGCGCTGTGACCCTTTTCATTTTCGCGCGTTCAATTAGTATTATTTTATTTACTTAAACTGAGAGAATAGAAAGATCTGTAGATAAATAAATAATAAAACTTCTGATTTAGTTAAATAATTTATGAGTAGGATACAAAGGCAGACGATTTTTCAGACTCAGAATCTTCAGATGCTCTGCGACGGGAGGTCAATTTGCTGAGAAATAAAGCTGCAAATTGGAAAGGATTTGAGAATCATTGGCTCGAAAATGCTCTCTTTAAACCTTGGTTGCACGCTGAAGAAAACAACAAATTCGCTTGTTACTGCCTTGCTTGTGATGAAAAATTATCGTGCATTTCGGGAAAGGTTAGTCTCATAATACACAGTAGGACAGAAAAACACATCGGCAATTGCGTTAAAAAAGGAATAGGAATAGTTTCAGAGCAACGCGCACTTGAAATTGAAGAAGATGAGGGCTCTTTCATACTGCAAAATCGAAATTAGACCTCGAATTTGCTCAGAAAGTGGCTTCTCTCAATGTTAGTTTTCGCTCGGGTTCTGAAATATTAACATTTTGCCAAGAAACAGCTGAAAAACATCCCGTAGAGTTCACCAAAATGAAATACCAAACAACGAAATTGAGCTATTTACTGTCAAACGTTCTTGCTCCAGTTCAAAAAAATTATTTAGCTAACATTTTGTGACATAATCCGTTTTCAGTTTATTTGAATGAGACAACGGGGAAAACGAACGGAACTAAGTACATGACATTTTTAACAAGATACGTTGATCCTGAGACTATGAAAGATAAAAATAGAATTACTTAGTTTAATATCATTGGATACTACTCAATTGAAAGGCAAAGATCTTTTTCAAAAATTCAAACGAGTCCTTGATGATTTCAAAATTCCTGTTACAAATGTTGTAGCTATCGCGATTGATAATGCCAGTATGATGGATGGAGTAAGGAATTCATTCAGAGTTGAGTTGGAAAAACATGTTTCTAAATTAATTACAGTAAAATGTATATGCCACAAAATTGCGCTAATTGCAAAGGATTCGTTCAAGGTATTTCCAATCGAAGTAGATAGATTTTTGCAATATATAGTTACTTTTATTCGCGTCTCAGCCCGCGTTATCTTTCAATCAAAATTTTTTCGAACTCATGAACTGAGTGCAAAATCTTTTTCATTTTTACAGGAAATCGGACAGAAATTTTTGACACATTTTACAATGAAATCATCAAGAAACGATTAGGACATTTCATCTGTGCTTGATTTTGAGTCCAGTGAAAATCATTTGAAACTCGAAAACATAAATCTTGGGGCTGACTGCGAGTCTTTGTTAAAATAGATGGAACCAGAAGAAGTTAAAAAAATTAGGGAAAATGCTTTTCTTTTTTTGAAAAGTGCAGCCAAAGGTATTGTCGCTAGGCTTTACATTTCTGATGAGCTTTTTAGAAAACTGGAGTTGCTCGAACCAGACAACGCTTTGAATAGTATTGATAGAGAGGAATCTTTTGAGTCTGTTAGATTTATTGCAGAAAAATTAGGTACCTGTGAAAATTTGGATTCTTTAGAGAATGAATAAAAGAAGCTTTCTCTCGAAAAATAAATTTCCTTAGACTTTCTCTATCAACTTCAAATGATGAAATCGCGTTTACAGAATTTTGGAAGAAAATTATGAAATTACAAACTGAAGATGGTTCTCTGAAGTATCCAGATTTATCAGTTCTACTTTGCTCGGTCATGGCTATTCCTCACAGCAACGCGGAGGCCGAAAGAGTTTTTTCCATGTTAACTGAAGTGGTTACAAATTTGAGGACTCATCTGGCAGATGAAACTATTGACGCTATTTGCGTTGTCAAATCAGAAGTTATCGCAAGTGGCAGTGTTTGCAATAGCATTGATGGTGATCATTTGTTTTTATTGAGATCCGAGAATTTGTATGCGCCGGTTAATTCATTCCCCAAGAAAAGAAAAATTGACTAAAATTGGTCTGCACTGTAGAACGACAGGATATATACTTATGAGAAGTTTATGTTTACACGTAGAAAAAGTTTGACGTAGATTTCCATGAGTATAACTAAGAATGTATAATTATTATAAACCTTTATAATTATTTCACATGAACAAATAATCGGTCTCTATTTAATTATCATACCATTATTATTACAATAAAGAAGTTTGAAATTATATTCGCTTATTGTATTCTTGCAAAAAAAACGACCGACGTTCACGATATTTTAGTTAGGTTTTTTGAATAAACATTTTTATATCATTGAGTATAAGAAGTTTTTAATCACATAATGTAGATTTTGATGCGTTCTCGTATTATTGTACAGGTGCAATATGCTAGTTATTACATTAGGTTTATTATAATCTTATTCATTACTTCAAAATTTCATCAAAAATTAGGTGTACTTTCATCGCATAATTTTATTACTAACAAGTCTTTCATTTTTATGTAAATAGAAGCTGTCAAAAAAAAAAAAAAATACATGTTTACCAGCATGGCACGATGTTATGCAAATTTTTTAAAGAATAATTGTCGTTTGAATAAAAACTACATTTGGAAATTTTCGGCAGTATATATTTCACACTTATTTTTATTTAAATTGTGTATGAGCAAATATCGATACTGCATACTGCATTTACTTTTCTCATATTTTAACTACGTACCAGAATTTTTTTGGAATTTTCGATAATTATATTCTTGTGGAGATCGTTTTTATTCCCTCATGAAAAATAATGCGGAATAAATACGCGAGAATTTGTAAAAACAAGTAAAACAGGTAAGAAGCAACAATTTTACAACAATCCTGTTTATATCGGTTATAAAACTAGCGCGACCCCCACCCGCTGCCGATTTCACGTTTTCGCTAGCGACCAGCGAAATTCGCTGGCGGCTGTGGCTCATGGCGGATCAAACAGCGACGATGAGCGGAGTACAACAGGGAGAGAAAGGAATTGCGGAGAATCGTTCTCCCTCCGCGGCGGAAGGAGAGCGAACTCCGTCACGTGGCGGGGAGACACATAGATAAAACATACGTTGTGTTAGTAGATTCGCTGGACTCGTCGTTTCTTTTCTGGCGAGCCTGTATCGAGGCCTCGTTTAACACTATAAAAACAAACGAAATCGATTGCACTTCCATGAGATAACACCATTGAACACTACAGAGAACTTTACTTGATAAATTTATTAGAACATTACAGATACACTACTGAACTTTTCATTAGTGTTGTGCAGTATGAAAAATATTCTGTAATACTTAATAGTGTTTTTTGTAATATCATTAAACACTAAATAACACAACAACGTATTCGCTTTGATACATTATTACAAACTACAGAAACACTTTTGCACAATTTATTAGGGTTCTGAAGTGTTATTTGTAACACTATCGCATAAGCACTTTTAAATACTACTGCGTATACTATAGATGTACTATTGAAAGTTATAGAAACACTTCCCTGCTGGAAGATGCGAATTGAGATTTGAAGTTAACGGAATCGGATCTGACTAAAGTGATCGGCTGCATCACTATTCTCGATCTTTTGATAAAACATGATTAGGACTCAATCCTTTTCAGTCATATCCTATCCGATAAAAGTTTGAGTAATCTGATTCTCGTTCACATACAATCAGGTTTTCTGGATCGACTTATTTGGTCCCAAAAATATGATTGTGTGTAAATTTTTTCCAATCTTATCCTTGAATCTTATCTATGAAAACTTTATGATTTGATTTTCCATCTTATTCAGTAAGTTTTTAAAATCATCCATGGTGACGGGGCTCCGAGAGACTTCCGAGAGAGTACCGAGCGATTGCCCTCGGAACTCTCTCGGAACTCTCTCGAAGTCTCTCGGTATTCTCTCGGACAATTGTCCGAGAGAGTTCCGAAAGACTTGCACATGCATCCCATAGTTTTTTAGGTCACTGATCATGAATCTGAGGTCAAATTTGGAAAATTATTTTGTTTAAACAGTTTGTTTTAACAATTTAAAAAAAATACTTACTAAGATGCATATGCTATTCATGGTTTTTCAGGTCGCTAATCATGAATCTGAGGTCAAATTTAGAAAATTATTTTGTTCTAACAATCTGCATAAACAAATTATGAAAAAAAAATTTGCTAAGATGCATATGCTTTTTATGGTTTTTCAGGTCGCTGATAATGAATCTGAGGTCAAATTTGGAAAATTTTTTTTTTCAAACAATTCGTTTTAACAATTATGAAAAAAATACTCATTAAGATGCATATGCTTTTCAAGGTTTTTCAGGTCACTGGTAATCAATCTGAGGTCGAAATCGCAAGACAATTTTGTTCAAACAATTTGCATTAACAATATAATTTTGCAATTTCGACCTCAGATTCATGATCAGCGACCCAAAAAGCCACGAAAAGCATATGCATCTTGGTGAATATTTTTTTTTTTTCATAATTTGTAGTAAAAATTGTTAGAACAAAATAATTTTCCGAATTTGACCTTAGTTTTATGATGAGCGACCTGAAAAACTATGAAAAGCATATGCATCATAGTGAATATTTTTTTTTTTCATAATTTGGTCATACAAATTGGTTAAACAAAATAATTTACCAAATTTGACCTCAGATTCATGATCAGCGACATTAAAAACCATGAAATGCGTATGCAAGTCCCTCGGAACTATCTCGGACAATTGACCGAGAGAGTTCCGAGAAATTTCCGAGAGAGTTCCGAGAGTGGACTCTCGGACCCCTGTTACTAGGGAAACAAATTTCATTATAATGAAAGAAAAAAATTTTTGAAATCCTCTCATATTATTTTAACAAAGGATACGACGAATAAAACACTTTTTACTACATTCAACACAAAGTGTCATCGTTGACTTATAAATCATTCATCTAGTCTCGTCGCACCTTTATAAGTAACAACGTTGATATGGTACCGTATTAACACGAAAAACATGTTGAAGGGAAATTTCAGAATTACTATCAAACATCACACTTAGATTTTCCTATGTCGAAGTGAATCTTTATAAAGCACCAATTAAAAGAAACGTGCTGAGAAAAAAAAAAATTTCAATTGTATTTCAAAAATATCGTTTGTATTTATTATACATATATTTCTAGAATAATATTTTACTGGAATCTGCTCAAGAGTTAAGTATTGAAATCAAATGCGATCATAACAATCAAAAATTATTGATAATATCCAAGCTCAATAAACGGTTCATATCCAACGGGACTGTAAAAGATAGAGATATAATCCACTCCGTCTTGATTGTTGTACATAGTGAATTTGTCAATTTTTCCTATCAGTAAAGGCCTTATTCTTGAAACTCTTATCAAACATGTAATGATGACTCATAGAACGATAAAATGAACCTCGTCATGTATTATTTCTCGTGCGATAAGTCTCAAGAATTTCGATTCCCAAATCGAGAATAATAGCATTTCTATCGTTAAGGATCGGATATAATCTTAAATATCCTAATAATTTTAAATCGCATCCTACCTATCTTATAAGGAGCATGGGAATGGATGGGAAAGGATAAATAATTCTTGATTTTTTCCAATCCCGTTCAATCCAGTTCAACTCTAGAAAAATTTGATCATATCCGATCCTTCCCAATTCGGATATGGCGTTCTCTCGATCCAGTTTAATAGGGAAAACTAGTGACAAATCCACTATGTAAAACGATCGAGGCAAAGTGTATTGAAATTTTCGATCTTTTCCAATCCCGTTTAATCCTGAAAAGAGTCTCGATCATATCCGATCCTTCTGAATCCGGATATGGCATTTTCTAGATCCGGTTTGATAGGGAAAACTAGTGACAAATCCATCATGTAAAATGATCAAGGCGGATCGAATAAAAATTTTCGATCTTTTCCAATCCGATTCTATCAGCAGGGATCAGAACACTCCAAGAAAACTCTGTAGAGTTCTTTCGTACTTTAAAGTGTTTGTATCATAGCAATTTAAAAAGCATACTTTTTGGCCAGTGAAGCTCAGGCTTTTTCTCTTGCTACGATAAAAAAATCGTTTGCACCATGGAGAAAACAAATTTCTTACGAGGGTGTAAGTTATATTTTCCCTAGATGCCCAATGTACTATTTCGCCTCTCAAACAACGAAAGTGAGCTTATTCAAATATGTTTCTACGGAGCAAATGAAGTATTGACCGCCTGCGTATCAACCTTCAATACTTCATTCGCCCCGTCGAAACAGATTTGGATATGCTTATTTTTAATGTTTTAGAGGTGAAAATTATCGTGTGTATCATGGAGGTGAAACAGCCGTGTGATTGCAGCCTTTGCTTCGCTCAGACGGCAATACTCACACGAGTTGGAAATCGGCTGTTTTCGCCTCTAGATACACAATATACTATTAAAAACCTAGTACTAGAAACGAAAATGCAGTAGGCAAAAAGATGAAAGATATTTTTCTACGCCTACTTATAAAATCATATCCCGTAAATTCTGCTGCGAGCAACAAAAATTGAAAAAAAAAAAAAAAGAACATAGAATTGTCGACAGAAGCTATTTCTTTGTTAAACATGACGGTCGAGGAAAAAAAGCGCAATAAATCGATAATTGTGATTTTGCAGAAATTCAGTCTAGCGACAGCAAATAGTTTTAGTCATTTATTTCAATTATTATCAGAAAAATGTAAGAATACGTGAGAATAAATAATGTATATTCGACGAGCTTAGTTTTACTCACAAACTTTTAGAAAATTGATATTGTCCTGATATACAAGATGTATCAAACTCCCCGTCCCAAAAAAAAAACCCAATAACCCTCATTCAATTTCGAGTCAAGAAATCCTTTACCACTATTTATAAAACCCAAAGTTTAAAAAGTTATTCAAGTTAAAAGTTTGAACTATGATTGCGCTCTCATGTCAAGTAGGGGTAGATTTCACGAACCAAACTTTTTCCAAATTTTCTTCATAATTTTTTGGGTCAAAAAGTCCTTTGCTACTTTTCACAAAACTTGAAATTGAAAAAGATTTTCAAGCATAAAATCTAAGAAATCTGATTAGTTGAAACTTGTAACCCATGTATATTTTTTGATTTTGAGGTTTGTGAAAAGTAACAAGGGACTTTTCAACTCTGACAAATATGTAGAAAGTTGGGGAAAAGTTTGGTTCGTAATGTCTACCGCCACTTGTCGTGAGAGCGCATTTATTGTTTATACTTTTGGCTTGAATAACTTTCTTCATTTTGAATGTAATGAAAAGTCGGTAAGGACTTTTAGACTCGAAATTGAATGAGGAATATTGGGTTACTTTTTGGCGTGAAGAGTTTAGTGCACCTTGTATATATTGTGAAAGAAAGAAACATTGCTATGCTAGTTAATAAACTTTTATTTTCAACGTTGAAATATCTTTGTTATATTTACCTCTTTTGCTATTCTGAAAATAAACTCAAAATATCCAAAAGTAAATAAAACGTGATTTAAATACTCAATTTTACATAATAGACCTTTGAAATTATTAGCATCTGAATTTTGTCGAAATCAAGTTATTTTTTGCAGAATTTTCCGCCATATTGCATGCACAATTTTGTTTTTGCCTTTCAAACTCAAGAAAGGAGCGTTTCCAAACACGTTTCGTCTGTGACGAATGAAGTATTCGAGATCAACACGCCGGCGGTCGACAAATGACACGTGGTGAGGCGAAAGGCGGGCTCCTTTGGACCCAGCAGGCTCGAATAGACCCCCCTCCCCCCTACCATGAGTCATTTCCTCAAGCCACCCTGTTAACCTTCAATACTTCATTTGCCATGTCGAAACAGTTTTGGATACGCTCATATCTACTGTTTTCGAGGCAAAATGTATCGCGTGTACCTCGGAGCACTAATAGCCGATTAGAACTCGTGTGATGCCGTCTTCGCTGCTCTTAGGTAGCAAACCTTGCACTCGTTCTAAATCGACAATTTTTTCTTCTAGCTACACAAAATACTATTTCTTCTAAAATTACAAAATCGAGATTAGTGACATCGAAAACCCAGATTATAAATTTTTACGAGAATTCAACGATGCTTTTACAATTTGACCATCTTTTTCGATTTCTGGACCATTGTGTTGCGGTACAGAAGCTGAAAAATCATTAGTCATGGTAACAACCGTCCGACCATCTATTTATTTTTTTACGTGTTGCGAATTTTCATAAATAAGAACGTAAAAAATATATTGAGCGATACTAATGGAAACCTACGTTTTCTTCTTTTGATCTAAAAAAAAAAAGTAAAAAATAGCATTTTTCGTAAGATAAACTATAGTTGATAATAATTTTTTTATCCTCGAGTTAACATGGCAGAAACCTCGGTAATATGTATAACTTTGGCATATCAATATTGTCAATATCAGCTGTCAAAGTTCATGTTGCGATTTTAACTCAATTTTGTCGCACATTCTCATATTTTTTGGAAATCTGGTCTTTAATTTTCTTCCAACACGTGTTCATTTTTTTTTCTACTTTAAAACAGTGCCTAAATCATATTTTACAAATTGAAGACCTCGCATCATTACTTGGCTCCTAGGATGGGAAAAAAATAATGAAAATTGAAGCAATAGAAGTTTGTGAAAAAATGAAATTATTTTTTTTTTTTTTTTTCAAAATGCAGGTATCATCCAAATGTAAGTCGAGCATGATTGTTCGCTTTACAAATCTTGACTAAACTGGTAGAATAAACGATGAAAAAAAGAACAGCAGTGAGGTACATAATCTTGTTACAAAGATTCAATCGGAAACATAAACAACGTGTCAGCGAGGGATGGCCAGCGCCCGAAACCATTTACACTAGATTTACTCCTGGCGAAAGAAAATACTTCCTCGTTTTCGTTCTTTTGGGAATGTTCGATACCTTGAGCGTGTTTTGAATTGGCGAATACACGAGAAATGAAAAATTGTTATTCAATCTCGAGTTTTTCTGTAGAAACCTTACTGGATTCTTCATAACAAAAAAAAATTCTATTGAATGACTTTTTGGGTAAAGAAATAAACCATATACAGGAATGAGAAAATAACCTTTTTTATATCACTGTACTCAAGTTCTGTGTCCTTTGGAGCGACTTTGTATTTAAGAAGTAAGCTTTAAATCTACTGTATAAGTACTAAAAAATTTAAATATTGATGTTTTAATTTTCTAAAATTATTTTTTTACTCCGATTTCATTGTTTTTAAGTCACGTTTCAGACTAAATCTAGAATTTATGCACGTTCAAGAGATGAAGTAAATTTCGAAATATAACGTTAACGGTAGTAACACAGTGGAAAATTTTGAAACCAAAATGGAAACTTACTCGATCCCAAGTAGGGAAAAAATTGATTTTCGTATATTTATTTCTGTGGCTTCATAACAGACAAAGTCACACATGCCGTAACGTTTAAAATTTTATCAGAATTTTGATGTAAAATGAGCCTTATGGCATGTGTGACTTTGTCTGTTATGCCAGGAAGCCACAAATTTGTAAACGAAAGTTCACTCCTTTGCTAAATAAATGTTTTTTTTTAAGATTATCAAAATGTTAGGCGGTTCAGCGACATCGTTTTAGGGCGCACATCGAAACAGTGTTTCGCGCTTCAAGTAAAACGTCGATAATCAATGAAGTTCAACATAAGTTTTGGACAAAAACTTTTTCAAAATGTTCTAACTAACTTATCTGTTAGATGTTTTTTATACTCTCGTTGAAAAAAACTTCCTTGGGTCTCGGAAAAAAATTAAATTCTTTGAAACCACCACTGGAAAATAAATTGTTATACATAAACATTACATTTTTCGCGAACCTTTTAGAACTCGGATTCACGAAAAAAACTGGTATTGCCATACCACCTTAATTAAACTGTTTATGTGCAGACTATTTATAACTACTAGACAATTTTTTTTCCGTACTTTTGTTTCATCTGCGTTCACTATTTAAAGTAGTCCTCTCAATCAAGTGTGAATGTATGACGATTTTGATTGCGAGTGGTTTCAAGAACCATGTTTAGGAATATTCTTACTATGCATGACAAGTGGTCGCACCATCTACATTCGTTTTCATAAATTCTGTGGTTAAGCAAACTACATTCTATTGGCGCGGTTGCAACTTTATTAATTTGTACCAACAGCGCAACAAGAGTGATGTTTATTACGTTTATTACCTCTCGTGTCTCGATATGGCATTTGTACCCGCGCTTTTGTGAAGTGTTCTTGAAAAAAAAAGTGTAAATAATGGCCAATGAAAACGTTTTTCAGGAATGGTAAATCAACGATCAGTCAGAAGAACTGATAGGTAAAATTGCAAATCGTTTTGATTACCAATGAATGTTTTTTCATTGCCTTGCTAAAAGTAAGATTACATTGTCAAACCAGACGTTAATGTTGTAAGATTTAATCTTGAGATCAAATATCTGTTGTTCCTGTTCGTGCGCTTGTTAAACCAACTCGGCGATTCTTGATAGGTCGGAAAACGTCAGGAAATTTGGCACGAAAAATTTCCTGGCGTTTTCCGATCTGTCAGGAATTGCCGATGTAGTTTAACAAGTGTGGTTACCATAACCACACTGTGTTTAAAAATTTTCTAGATACGAATACTTACCGCACTTACACGATAATTTCCTAGTTACTATTTATCTCTGACAGTAAAATCCACAAGAAAACAGCTGTGCTTACTATGTATTTGTGGTTGGCACACCCGCAAGATAGTTATTGTGTGACAACTATATACTTGCAACACCATCCCTGGGTTTGTCATTAACTATACAATTTTTTCCGTGTGGAAAATATAGGTACGATATATGAGTACGTATCATGGGCTATTCCAAAGTAAATTTGAACGTGGAATCAGAATAAACACTGATTGAGTTTCTGCAGTCTTAGTCCTGAACAGATATTAAGTCCTAAAGATATGAAGGAACGTATTGCTCATTTCAGAACAGATGAAGTTATTCTCAGGCAAAAAAAAATTTTACAACAAAGAAGATGCACTTTATCGAGCGACGAATTAAAGCTGTGGTTCAAAGTTTTTTCGAACAATTTTTTATCGACTTCGTTTTGGAAATTAGACAAAACTTTTACCTAGTTTCACATCGAAAAGCCCTTTGATGATCAGAATTCTTAGTTCTAAACTGGAAATTCTAACATTTGTTGATAAAGAACTCATAATTTTGAACAAACTGGCTCTATTTTGAAAGTTGTTATAAAATCGATATCATCTCATTTTTGAATGAATGACAATAATTACTTATTTTGAAGATTGCGAATTCAAAAATATGAATTTATCATTTTTTATAGTTTTTCTTGCGATAAATTAATTACTTATATTTTGAGATAGGTAAAAAACTTTCAAACTTGTAAACTTAAAAATCTCGAATAGGTCAAATTTTTTTTCACCTCTCAAACATCGAAAATGAGTATTTGTTGACCTGTTACGACGGTGACGAATAGAGTATTTCAGGTCGACATGCAGGCAAGCCAAATCCGGTACACTAGGGCCCCCCGGGGAAGGCAGAATCTAGTACATTGTGGCTTGGAGGGCAACAGCCGGCGCGTCTCAACGTACTTGATTTTGCCCGGCCGCCTGCATATCGACCTGAAATACGCTATTTGGTCCGTTTACATGTCTACATGTGCTCATTTTTTATGTTTACGAGGCAAAAATTGTCGTGTGTGTCACAGAGCACAAACAGCTGATTAAAACTCATGTGATTGCTGCCTTTGCTTCGCTCAAGCGGCAAACCTTACACTTGTTCGAAACCAGCTGTTTGTGCCCCTTAATACACAATGTACTATTTTTTCCAAACAGTTCCTTCGAAAAAGCAAAAAGCATAGAAATCTAAAATCTCAATCGCAGAATATTTGTTCTCCGATTCAGGACGTTTGGTTTGATATTGAAACCAATCATTGCAAAAAGTTTAAATACATTTTCAACTCACATTCGAACTCACAGGATCTTATAAAAATACAGAATGAGTGATCAAGAGTAGAAGATTAGAAATTTGGAATAATAAATGCGGATTCGAAGTTTCTTTCAAAAATTTCAGAGATGAACTATTCAACACCACTTATGATTATATACGATATTTATATAATTAATATTTTTCTCATTCTCGAAATTTCCCGACTCTAAAATTATATACTGCTAATGTTGCAACGGTTTTACACCCTACGGAAGCCATAATTTTCAAGGTCAATCGGTTCTCGTTTACTTGTAGCAAATTTGTAAAGAATTCCAACACTCTGATGCAATATGTAAAAAAACCAGAAGACTCTTAAGTAAAAAGCTCAATAAGAAACATAAACAGTTCAAGTAATATTAAAATATGTTACATATTATTTTCAACATATTTCTAAATAGATACTTCGAATTTGTATATGTTAAACTCCAAAAATAAAAATTGAAATTTGAAGTTCAATTGTATATTCCTAGTATAATAAATTTGGATCATAAATAATATATTAAATCATATTCTTGGATGTCTTGAATTTGGAAAACAGAACTTTCAGATTTCGAAATAAATTCTAAATAGCATAATGCTAATCTAAGAGCTTTATGATTTATACCATAGAATATGCGATTTCAACGATGTTAGCTGAAATATGTTAAATTCTTAAACTGTATAGAATAGAGAAACAAAAACAATTTACTTTTTTCAAAATTCGAGCTCTAAAAGTCGAAAATCATTCACTCAAAACTCTGACTATCAGATGTGAAATGTTAAGTATCAAAAATGCTCAAAAAATATCGAATTCAAAAGAAGAAAATTTTAATTATGAAAATTCCAAAAATTTTCTGACAGACAGATTCTGAAACGTGCATATAATAAATTATGTTTTCCATGGCATTTTTCGAATATGATCGACCTTATATTAAAACTATATGATAAAAAGTTGATTTTCATAACAACTTATTTTTACTGGTTCAACGGGAAACGTTTTACAATAAAAGGGGGGTGGACATTGACAGGAACCACCAATCGAAGACACGTTTGATTTGGTATCATGCGCATTACAAAGATTCGAGAGCCTATGAACCGAGGGAGATCGTAGTAAATGAGAAATATTTCAGTTCTCAGTGAGAAACTTTGTCTCTTATCGCGATGATCTAGTCTTTTTCAAAAAATCATCGGTGACTTCAAAAACTGATTCGTTTTTTAACACGGATCAGAAAAGAAAATTTGTTGTGAAATTCTTTTGAGTTGAAAAATGATACGTACTACTTCGAAGAAATTTAATGATGGGGCTTCCAAGGGGGAAGAGATGAAGCAAAGAAAACCAAAATGCGCTCGTTGCAGAAATCATGGTCTCATTTTCTGGTTAAAGGGTCACAAACGAGAGTGTCCTTATAAAGAATGCATGTGCGACAAGTGCTCTCTCATCGCTGAAAGACAAAGAGTTATGGCCGCCCAGGTAAATTCAAAAATGACAGATCATATTGTTCATGTATCAGGAGGGCATATTTTTCCGAACTTTTGTATTTTAGAATCGGTAGTTTAGATTTTTTCGTGTTCTTCTTTGCATTTCACAAAGTGTCCAGGAAATTCCAAGATTCAAAAAAACTCACTCATTTTTGTGTTTTATTCGATAACTTGAAATCATTATGCACATTCTTGGTAAATTTTGAAATGTCACATTAAAAAAAAAACGGTTACAGATTTATGTATTTATTAATTGTAGTTTTTCCAAACAGTCAAATCTTCACAAAAATTGGAAAATTTATCTAAATTTTCTAAAATATTGCAATCATATAAATATATTTTTAATCAAGAATAATCTCGGTACGATAAAAAATTTTCAATTTTGAAAAATTTCGAAAACGCTGAATAATTTTTTCAGTTTTGAAAAATTGTTCAACGTCTACAAATTCTGAAAATTTTTAACGTTTTCCAAAATTTATCAACATTGTTCGGAATTCTGCGAATTGTTTCAATTTTATGCAATTCATGGATATCTTTAACATGTTGAGTATTTACTGATTTTTCGAAAAATTCAAAATTGTTAAGCAGTACAAACTGTACAAAACTTTTAATGTCTCATAAAATTCGTCTGACTTATCAATACTTTTCTTGATTCTTACTTCACTTTCAGTTTTTCATGTTTTCACAAAAAAAAAAAAAAATATCCATATTCCGTAAAAATATGATAATAAACACAGTTCACGAAGTTTAAAGACCTTTTCTGAAATTACACAATTATTTGAATTTGATACAATGGGGCCAGTAGCCCCGGGCCCCCACCACGTGGGGGCCCTCACCAGCAGTGATGAAAATTTTTATCAAAAATAATTTTTTATGTAAGAGCGATACGTCTGAAAACTAGGCGCAAATCAAATAAATAGTTTCGGAGATCTTACAAGTTAAGCTTAACTTGGGAGCTCCCAAAGTGAAAAATTGATACCCTCGGGCGGCAAAATGCCTAGCTACGACACTGAAAATTTCAGGGGCGTCCACCAAATTTTGGTCCCGGGCCTCCGCAAACCTCAATCCGGCCCTGTTCGCATTATTAATGGTGATGAATTTCTCTATTTTATCAAATTATCAAATATCCCATACAGCATAAGTGCCAAAAAGTTGACTAGGAGAGACTGGTGAAGATAATAGGCCCACGGGGATACTTAGCCTAATATTGAGTAAAATCGTTATTTAAAAAATCGCTGAGACTCAAATGTTTGTATTTTTACTCGCGTTGAATAAAACTATTGAATTTATATGGGTCATTCCATAAAGTGACGTCAGGGTTTTGTACCCGTGGTTCACCGATTTCGCTATACAGTAATGTTCCTCGTACCGCAGGCTATCGTAGTGCAAGGTTTTGGCGGCTTCCCCTCCAGCGTTGCCCTCACTCTCTAGCTTGAGGGGAGCGTGACCAGTGCCGAAACCCGATGCTCCCAATATGTAACGGGAACTATCCAAGGAATCTACCGATTCCAGAGGAATAATTTTTACGTCCTTGTTTCATATTTCAAAAAATTACATACAATGACGTAAACTTCTACATATTTATAATTGAAACCATATTTAGTACATATAAATATATTCATTGTTGATTATTTCACGTATTTTACAGATACTTAGTATTGGTCTTTACTTTTTAAGAATGTGAATGATTATTGCATTAAAAAAAAATGCTCATTTTTTACATTTATTTGCAATCCTTTTATGATTTATCTTTAAAAGTTTTTTTGAAATATTTTGATTTAACTTTTTCCGCGATGGCGGTGCTGATTGGTCGTTGAAAATAATGAAGAAGCTAAAAACGTTTTGCGATTAGCTACACTGTAAAAAAAGTTGGTAAATTTCCCATAACGTAGTGTAGTAAATTTCCTATACCTCGAAATTTACTATACCGCAATAGAATTTTCCCTCATCCATAGGACTTTTACTACTCTTTTCATGAATTCTTCCTATGTCTGGTATGTGAAAGATAAATATAGTAATTTTACTATGGAACAATATTATTTTTACCTTCTCGCTGTACTAAAAATATCTTACCCAAGCACGAAAAAATTTTCATTAATTTTTTTAACTATATGGTAAAAAAGCTTGTAAATTTTCCAATGCCCAACATAGTAAATTTTCGAAAATCTGCATTTTTCTATACTTCATTCGACAGTTTTCTACGACCATTGCTTATTTACTATATTTTGCTCATGCATTGTTTCAATGTCTCGTATAGTAAAAATTAATATATTAATTTTACTACACGGAAAACAATTTTAAGTAGCACCAAAACTCTCGGGTTCTGTAAAGGACCTCGTGGAGTTGTTGCATCGCTACCGCCGATTAGTCGCAAAAGTCAAGCGCCAGGAACTGTGGCCGCGCAGCTGCGACGAGGAATAACGCTGACTCGGGTTTCAAGGGAAAAAATTCTTGCTTGAGGAATACTTAGGATGACTCTCAGGACAAAATTTAATAGAAATACCCCAAGTAACCAATGACCGTACAATAAGGGAAGGAGTGGGGGAGAGGAGGGGGGCAAAAATATTTTAGCTTCATTTCAATTTCTCACATTTCAAAATCCCATACTCGAATGAGATAAAAATACTATACACTGGTATAGGAAAATTACTATTTCTGGAATGGGTTAATTACTTCCAGTACCGGTATAGGAGAAATACCATAAATTTTTTTTACAGTGTATAAACAATAATCATAAATTTGAATTTTTAAAATTGATACTAATAACAAAACTATAGTACACATAAAAACAATTTATAAAGGACGGAATATGATATGTACGCATAATGTATTGTTGGACTTTAATCATATCACATTTTATGTTATACATAAAAGAAATTGTCTTTTTTTCAAGATGAAAATTTCAAATCACATTGAAATTAGTGGAAAATTGATGCATTAAAGTATTTATATCAATGAAATTAATAACTCTATAATCAAAACTTGATAAAAATCTTATTTTGGTGCACAGAATATGTATATTGAAATAAAATTCTAATGATCAGTAGCATTCATGGTAAATATTTTCAGAATTATGTATAAAATACAAAATGACAAAAAGGTATTAAAATAAATGTAAGATGAAAAAGGGATCATGAAAACTATATTTTTTTGTACACTGAGAATTAAAATTTTTGAGTTAGTATGAAATGGTAAATTATAATCATACCTTAATTCATAATTAAATAAATAGTTTGTTTGTAAATTATCATTATTTCACAACAAAACTAAATAAGACTGTCCAGTTATTATAATATATTGTGAAAATATCAATTGAATGATAACTGTAAAAAAATTAATGTTTTAGAAAGAAAAAAAGTAAAGAATACAAATGAAGCAATTTAACCTATTGCAATCAAACTTAATAAATTTGAAAAATGTTGATAATTTGTATGGCTTACTGTAGATAGAAGAGTATAAAAATAAATATTATTAAAAAAATGAAAGAAAAATATAACAAATGATAGAAATAGGTTTTTACATTCATAATTCTTAGCTCAGAATTGTGTACGTCAATAAAAGCCTCTAGTCACATAAATTTTTATATTAAACTTTTAATAAAACTCCTTATCATATTTCAGTTTTGAATATAAAATTTCGCCATTTTTTTAAAATTACTTTATAAAAAGAGCAACGTTTTATTAAGTTTTCATCAGTTTTATCTAGTTACTTTATAAAAACTGTATAAAATCTGCATAAAGTTTTTATAAAGTGACTTCATAACAACTGAACAAAACTTTATAAAAAATCGCTCCTTTTATAAAGCCACTGTATAAAGAAAGCGGAATTTTATGAAAAACCGAGATTTAATAAGAAGTTTTCCAAAAATCTGAAAATTAAAAAAACCCGAGTAACTAGGGGCGTGATCTTTAGAAATCTATTCCGCTCGAATTCTATGTTATTTTCCCGTTTACTTAATTCTTATTCTATTAAAAAAATAACGCTTATATTTATTGTTAAACTTAATTCATTTTTTCTCCTATTTCCTGTTACATTAGTAACAGCTTAGGTATTGGAAAAATTTATTATAATTATAGATAATATCAGTTATAATAATGATAAATATAATGAAGGATATCATTATTTCATTAGTATAATTGAGACAATAATGCTATAAATAACTTGAATAACTATGATGTATGTTTTCTCTATTATAAAAATTATAAATTAATTACAGAAATGTATTTCTCAATAAATTAAGAACTTACTAGGAACGCTTTCAAAAAATTTCAGAGACCGTTCTCTATAAATTATTGTTCTTATTTCCTCTAAAAAAGTTTGTTGTTTTCAAGTGATGCATAACAGTATTTTTTCATCATTATTTTTATGATTCTCTTACGACACATATCGGAAAACAAGTAAAGTTTTAACAGCTTGAAAAAAAAATCTTGATTTGATTTTTTGTGATTGTTCACTATGTTCCTTTCGATCATTGAAAATGAGCGCAATATACGTAATTATAAAATAAATGTAATTATTTACAAAGTATTTCGCAAGTACATGAATGCAACTAGTAACATTTAAACGTAATAGCTGTGCATATAAAACCACGCAAAAGGATACGCTCCTGCTTTGAGGCGTGACTCGCCACCAAATCGTTGTCCATCGTAGTGCAAGGTGGAAACCGCAAGTCTTGCACTACGGTGAGCATTACTGTAACTTAAAAACATAATAATGTGGGTCAAAACTAAGTCATTAGTGCACTCATTAGAGGTCGTACGCGCTTTATCGGTTTTTGGCGCTCAGAAGTAGTTTTGAAAAGATAGAAAAACTCCTTTTGTGATGTTTTTTTTTCAAATATCAAAGAAAATGTGAAAAATCTATGAAAACTTTTTAATAAAAATATTTCAAAAATTGTAAAAAATTTAAAATAACGAAAAAAAAAGCAATTTTTCGCTAAAATTCGTAATTTTTTGTCTATCCGCAAAAATAAATACCTGCGTCTTCTTGAAAAAAAAAATTAAGAAAGAATTTTTTATTTTACAGAACAACGCATTTGATCATTTTCAATTCGATTGACATTTGTGATTTACGTATGAAATCTCTAAATGATTAATTTTTATCTTTCCGAGGCAAGTTTGACAAAGACATAAGACCATTAGAAACATTGACAGTATAACCAAGGCACCTATAAAACATAGCATCATACAAAAATCTACAAATAGTACAATATATAATTATACTATGAATCAAGCATATTAGGCCATAGCCGCGGTGGTGAAGCCGCCAGCAACTAGCAGTTGACGAAGCTAGTTGGCGGCGGCTAGTAGTAGACTAAGAAAATGGCGAAGTCCGCGGGTGACAGCTAGTACGTTAAAAAATTAATGCTCAACGACGATGTAAATTTTGACAAAACATAGTTGTTTTTAATGATAACTTTTTATTTTTTTTTACGATAAATGTAATGTTAACAATAAAAGTTTCAACAGAGACTAGCATGGAATTTTTAATAGCTGGCGCATAATGATTTTGATTTTTAAAATCAATTTTGATTTGCGACGTTACTGCGCGGACAATATTTCTCCGTGTTTTCGAGCACTCAAGACATTACAGAATCCGCGTGCTCCATTTCAGTATTCAGTCAGTAGCATGGAAATAAATAATAATTATTCAACCAGCATTCCAAAATTAAAATGAAGCAAATAGCATACTGCTGAAATTTAAGTTTACTTTTTCGCGTCACAATTACCCTTACTAAACCTATATACATTTTAGACTTTGAGATCTGCAAACACAACATCTACGTTCAGGCCTAGTATTGTAAAAGTTATTGTATTCGTTAACATTCGTGTATCATTTACGGGATATGACGAAACAGTTTTATTGATATCCAGTTTTCTCAGTCAATCTGATACAAGATTCTTTGCAGATAATGTAAAATGATGCAGTATCGTGAAACGCAATATTCGTCACGTTAAAAAATTTTTTGCTCGTGCGTTACACTTTCAAAAGTTGAATCCATTAACGCTTGGTGTAGCGTTTCGTTTGTGTTTGCACAGAAATTACGACACTCAATCTTGCAATGCAAGTCTTCCCTTATCCTTAAGGTTTTTACGTGTCAACATTAAAAATGTTGCAGCCAATGGAAATCAGTGATTCAGAACTTGATATCGAATGTTTGGATTTGGAAATGACTCGTATCTCTGAAATAATCATTCATTTTCTAATCGTTTTTTAGATTATTTTAAATATGGATTTGTGATTTGAATCTTGTATCTTACAAAATATGACCTGGAAAACTTTTCGAATTTTCAAATCATTTTGGCGTTCTCGGAAACATTTCAAAAGACTCAAATAGTTTTGGTGGTTTATAACACAGCCCCACAAAAAAAAAGTGGAATGTGGGACAGAATACGGTAGTCCTATCATATGGATTTTGGGTCGCTGAATCCGAATCTGTGGTTATAATTACAATATTGGTGACAGTTTTTCACATAACCTCAAAAGAAATTGTTTTTTCGGCCAATTTTACGAGAAAAA
The DNA here is from genome assembly GCA_028476575.1 of Platygaster robiniae. Classification (NCBI taxonomy): domain Eukaryota; kingdom Metazoa; phylum Arthropoda; class Insecta; order Hymenoptera; family Platygastridae; genus Platygaster; species Platygaster robiniae. The sequence goes on along the minus strand of CM052019.1, from coordinate 23,121,024 downwards.
ATTTAAAAAAAAGATTCGTGGATTTTATTCAAATTTTTATTTCATTCACGAGTGATGCTTTTTTTAGTTGCCTAGCACCATTACTTCGTGGTGGGGAAGGAACTGTACGAAGGGTATTAGCGTACAATCTCGCCGAACAAAATTTACTATTTGTGCCAACCAGAATAATTGATTTCTGTAGATCTTGTGTCACTGAATTTAACTTGGCAGTCGAAATTTTACGAAATATTCGTGAGACTGAATTCTAGATGTACCATATTGAAAAACAGGGAAATCAGTAATTCGTGAATGACGTAAAGAAAGTAGCAACTTTTTGTATCATACGTCTGTACGTCTGAATCATGTGGACTGAGCATGTCTTTTTTACACACTAAAAAAATTTGTCGCAATTTTACTCTACTGATACAAAAGTCATTACACATTACCGTGGTAAGAAAATTTTACTATTATTTTACTGTAATATTTCCTATTTCACTGCAAGTTAACAGTTAAATTATACCAATATTCCATATTTTCATGAAAATTTTCTATTCAAGTATGTGAAACATAAAATTCCGATTGGCACAAATAGTGAATTTTGTTCGATGAGATTTTACGCTAATACCCTTCGTAAAGTCCCTTCCCCACGACGAAGTATTGGTGCTAGGCAACTAAAAAAAGCATCACTTGTGTATTTTTTGCTGCTAATACCGAATCTGTAATAAAATTTGAAAAAAATCCACGACTTTTTTTTTTTTATTTTTCATTGCGAAATTAGCCGAAAAAACAATTTTTTTGAGGTTATGTGAAAAAATGTCACCAATTTTCTAATTATAACCACAGATTCGGATTCAGCGACCCAAAATCCATGGAAATCGACTAGTCTGGTTGGCAAAAAAAGTCACTTTTGTTCGGCGGGATTTTCCATTTATACCCTTCTTACAGTCTCTCTCCCACCGCAAAGTTTTGGTGCTAGTGGACTAAATAGAACATTCCTTACGTATTTTTTGCTGCTGAATCTGAATCTGTAGTCAAAATTTTAAAAAAATTATAGTTTTTTTTACGAATTTTCGAATGTAAAATTAGGCGAAAAAACAAAGTTTTTTGAGGTTACGTCAAAAAACGTCAATTATCTTACAATTATGAGTACGGATTCAGATTCAGCGACCTAAAATCCATTTGATAAGACTACCGTAGTCTGTCGCTCATTCCACTTTTTTTTGGTAGAGCTGTGTAATCAAAGCTGGATAGAGGTAATATACAGTACCAAGTTTAACCGAATGCAAAATATTCTAAAACCCTATTGGTCACGAGCCTGCGTCCTTTTGAATTCTTGTTTTTATATGTTAAAGGTCGCTTTAAAAAGGCAACAAGCTGCTGAAGATGCGATTGCTCTTTGTATGACAAAAGCATCGACAGGGGAAAAACTCGAACAACTACCTCCAGGGAAAATTTTTCGAATTTCTACTTTTGACACTTGTATCATTAAAAAGAACAAGGAAATTCACGAATCATCTTCTTCGGAGTTGAAAACAATAAATGCGAAAAGGAGCATTAAAATTTTTACTCAGGTAAATTTTGTAAAAGAACATTGTTTTTAGTAAAAGTGTAATGCCCAAAAGCGAACAGTTTCATCAATCATTGTAATGCAGACTTCCCAAAACCGAAGTTGAAGTCAGGAACGAAATAGAGTTGTATTAGTCATATTTTACAACAATACTGGTATAGTTTCCCTGATTTACATACTGTCACTTCTAATGGTAAAGGGTTAACCATGATACATCGGCAGTGGTGACTATATGATGACTTCATGCATGATGGACCAAAAAAAACCTTTCATCACACAAAGATGGTTACCCATGCCAAAAAATATAGAAAAATTTATTCATAGCTAGCGGTAATCAGCTAGAGATTACGGCACGCCAGCTAGTCCGCTACGCTCTTTAGTCCTAAACGCTTGTTTGTTTCTTGCAAACCAGCATTGATATGTAAATAAACATTGTTGATGACGTTTTTTAGTCCAAAATTTTTTTTTTCATGTCGTGAAAGAAGTTTATATTCTATCGTCTGTCAGTAAAAACAGTACAAAGTACAACTTGCGTTTCTGTAAAAGGTAACTTACTGATTGGACAGATCTATACTTTGACAATTTTGAGTTTCTTTGTTTTGTTGACATATACAACTGCGTCACAGTAGAATAAATAAATGTAAATGTTATATGTGAAATGTTGAATGCAAATATTAAATTTTAATAAAAACAAGATGTTAATAATTTCTCATCCTAGAACACAATACATTTATTCTAATTTCCCTGGCAATCGAACTCTAACTTAAAAATTTATATTCTGGTTGGAGTTTGATTGCAAATTTCTTAAGTGAAAAAAGTAGGCCTTGGGCCCGATATTTTTGCAAGGAATGGCAACGGTTCATCATGTTTGATTAGTTTTTGCCAAACTTTATCCTCAGAACGATGAATTTTGCGTTTTCGTTGTTATTTTACCTTTTTCTATGGCTGGAATTTCTTTGATACATTTAAAAACGCAATAATAAGACTATGAAGACGATGCAGATAACTAACTGTAAATAACAAATCATTTTGACACGCTTTACGTTAAAAGATACGTTAGTTTTTAATATTTTTCATTAAAATATGTAAGCTATCTATAGATACATATACACTTACCGACCGATGTCATCATAGACCTTATAATACATTGACTGCTAGTCGAGGAAAAAAAGTGAGGCAAACATAGAGTCCAGTGTATCACGTAGTGGATCTACCCGAATCGAGCCAACATATTACGAGCAGTAACGAATAGTCTGCTATCGTGTCATATTGTCACATATTGGTTTTTTATTGTTGACTTTGAAATTTTTCACTCAGTTTTTCAGTGCGCGAATAATAAAATAAATGAAAAATACCCTCATGTACGAAGTATTTTTTGATTTGTGGATAAATTCCAGCATCTGAAACCCAGGGAATTTCTTATCACGTGTATACTTCCCAGGCGCTAAATGGCTTGATACGGTCATTGCTTAGACCCACTGCGCGTCACACTGGACTTCATATTTGCCTCAATTTCATTTGCTGGGAGCATAGCAGAACTAGCAGTCCATGTACCATAAGATCTATGACCATCATACTAAAGAGATTGTATTGGCCCGTATTCGGATTACCTATTTCGGAATACAAAATCCCCTACTAATATTGATTCTTATGAGATCCCTTATAAGAATCTAAAATCTTACAAAGCTGCTATATGAGAAATCAGGTTATTATAAGGTGACCTTATAAGGCGCTTGTAAGAATTTTTTTCCTATAAGGCGGCCTTACAAGAATCCCATTTCTTATATAGCAGCCTTCTAAGATATCGGATTCTTATATGGCAGCCTTCTACGATATCGGATTCTTATAAAGAGTCTTATAAGAATCAATATTAGTAGGGTTTAAATACTTCTCGGAGACATTAGATTGTATCCCTGAAAAACGTTTGCTTATGCATCGTCACGGAATAGAGATAAATAATTTTGTCCGTGGTCGGAAACCATTCTTCCCAATGTATCTCAAGAGAATAGAAAGCTTCTCCGCCTCAATGTATGCGGGGAGTATTAACGGAACATTGATGCTAATACTAATTTCAAAAGAAAGCTTTCTCACTTAATTTTTATTATTTCAATTCAACAGCGATGCTACTGAAAGTGTTAACAGAATTTTTGTTAAGTTTAATTCAGCGAATACTTCGAGTACATTGTTGAAGTTGACACATGAGGAATGTTTGGCGAGTGTGGGACATATATTGATAATATTGATTCCGTAAAGAAGTTTTTTAAAAAAAATCACTGTACCAGGTTTGATAGACACATTTTTATGCAAAATTTGTACATTATTGCAACATTGTGAGTGTAAAATAACGATTTACACACAGACTTCATTAACGCTGTCATCAATCCCTGAGTCGTCAAACGTATAATCTGTAAAAAAAAGTATGAAATATGCAAGCTTGTATAGGGTAAGTGGAAGAGAAAAGGACGATTTTTTATATTTTTGTTTTTCAAGCTGTTAATTTACATCAAGAAAAAATTCCAGGCAGTGTAAGCTTTCATTTCAACCCTTTGAATCAAAACCATGCATTGCTCAAGTTTCTAAAACAACACACGTAGTTATGCACTACATTACAAAAAAAAAAAAAAAAAAAAAAATTGGAGGATAGATGAACTTGTGAGGGAGAGATGGACGAGGTTAAAGTATGTTAAATAAACGTTGCACATAATACATTTATTGTTTCAGAATGCTTTATTATCGCATTTAAAAGGTAGATATTAATACACTCAGCGCTTGCCATTTAAGAGCTTGTCAATTGATACAAAACGAATTGGTTTCCGCTCAACTGACGGATTCTCGACATCATGCCTAACGGTTATGCTAAAATATGTTAAAAAGCAGAGACGGATCGAGACGGCGTTACTTCAACAAATATATATCCACGAAAGTCAAGAGAACTAACGCGCACGATATGGACCTGAGAGAAAGGCGATTGTTCCAGCTTTATTCAGATTTATTCTGATTTCTTCGAGAACTCGAGCGTTCACAATCCCCAAAACAAACATTTGCCATTTGATACATAAGACCCGAGATGTATCAAATGGCAAGCGCTGAGTGTATATTCAACTTTTGATAAAAAAATTATTTGTAGTTTGAAGTCTTCACGCTTACAATTAGTAAATACTTTATGCGCTCTTGGGTTTTCGCGATTATTTTTTTTATCGAATCTTTTTTTTTTCAATTTTTTTTTGAGCTGCTCACGATTTTCTCGTGAAGTGAGAAGACTCGCTTTCCCACTTGAACGACGTGTCACAGTTTTCAGACCTGAAAGTCGTGGAAGTGGATTGATTTTTCTCAGGATTGATGTTGAAGATTTAGATCTAGAGTTGGGCAAAGTTTTTCCGGATTCCCAGTTGGCTTGACCTCGAAGGTTTTCTAGTAGGATTGCGAGTGGAGTCTCTTCATCTGTATAAGCAATGTCTTCTGCCTCTATTGCATCTGAGACCCCAAAGAAGTGATCAGGAATAGCGCTCATGTTGAATGGAAAAATTCCTGTTGCGGAGAATCCGGAAGTTCTGTTTCAAACAGTGGCTGACTTGCTCCAAGCTTCATTAAGCAAAGGTCCAAGTTGGTATCGAGTCAGACGTCTGCCGATGTGTTGTTGAACCCAAGTGCTGGCAGCAGCCTTGAAGTAGGTTTTCAAAAGAGCGAAAAATGCTCGGTCAAGGGGCTGAAGTGTGTGGGTCGTGTGAGGAGGCAAGCAAATCAGCGAGACATCATTTGCTTCAGCCAAATCTAAAAGTTCGATGGACGAGCAGTGGCTACTATGTCCATCCAGGATGAGAATGTTCCTTTCTGGAGCTTTTCGTGTCAAGAATTCTTTTTTAAACCTACGCAGGAACAAAACAGCATTAATATAGACAGATTTTTTATTTATATAAACGACTGATCCTGGTGGTAGGCCATCTTCGAATTCAGGCTTCTTATTCTTCCCCTTCAAAATCACGGCAGGTGGCAAAAACCTGCCTTCAGCCGTGCAGCATGCCAAAACCGTCACTATTTCTCCTCTTTCTGCGGTTGTTATTTGATTCACAGCTTTCGCTCCTTTGGCAGCTATCACTCGTTCTGTGCTGTCGATAAGTTGAATTTCTGACTCATCGCAGTTCAATATATTCTGTGGCTTATTCTGCAATTTGTGTCTTCGTAATTCTTTGTAGAACAGCTCATAAAATTTTCGAATCGCTTTCCTAGATAAACCTGTAGCCCTTGCCATGAAAAGTCCTTCTGATTTTCGCATCGCGAGATGAGAGTTTCTACGAAGAAAAGAACGGATCCAGGAATAACCTGCCATCTTGGTTTTTTCGTTGAATCGATTATTGATTTTTAACTTCTTCACGAATTTGAATGCCAGTTGACGAACTCTTAAACGGTTGAGAGGAAATCCAATTTCAGCCATGGTTCTCAGGTGCTTGGAAAAAATTCGTTCGTTTTCCAGTCCCATGCAGCCTATTGAACAAAAAGCACAAAATAAAAGGACAAACTTAAGTATTTATTAGCATCATGTTAGATTTCACTCACTTTCAGGTCCAAGATTGGTAGCTGATGAATTTTTCTCAGATTTAACACTCCTGCAGAGCGTACCATGAGGGACATTGTTGGTACATGCAGCCTCGCTGATCCGCATTTCCTTTGACCTGACTTTTGCGACAGCTTCAGCCATATCTTCTGGGTCCCATAATCCTCGCATGGATCCTGGTTTCCGCTGGTATAGATGCGGCATGTTTTGAGCTAAAAATACAAAATTAAATCGGAAACTTCAAAAGATTTATAATTTGGCTCTTTCAGGATAATGTTTTACAATCAAAATTCGTGAAATACCTGTTATGAATAATTGTGCACTGAGAAAATTACTACAATTAATAGATATCAATAACTAAATATAGCAATCGATAGGCTGCTTGATTGGTATCTACCTATAGTTTAAGATGTTAATATATTATACAATTGAATAAAGATATAAAGAAAGTTCATTTCTTTGAAGAAAGTAAAATTTCGCTCATTTCAAAACTGTGGAATTTGGAAATTGTGCGGGTTCGTTTTGAACATGTAAAAATTACAAGTGAAAATCGTACAATGATAAAACATAGAATATCCGGTATCTTCTTTAAAAAATATGAAATTTATGACTTATTGTTTCATAAAAATAAAAAATTTTAATTTTACACTGACCAACATATAGTTATGCGAAACTAAAATTGAGAATGTATTGGCAAATACAGTGAACTCTCAATAGTGTGAAGTAAGAGAATATCAGTGTAAAATTATTAGGATTCCAGTGATGTAGTGGTAAAGGTACTTATTTTACCTTCGAAAAAATAACTTTTTTTTTTCGAGGCTTGCGGAAATCGAAAGTATGATTTTAAAATGTTTAAAACGCCGAAAGTATTCACACAATAATTCTATATCTGAGTAAAATATGTAATAAGTAGTATACATCTAAAATATTAGGTATATCGGTTATTTTGACAGTGCTTATTTTGAAGAAATAATCTTGATCAAATTAAATGATGTAATGAATGATAAAATTGAAGAAAAATAATTAATGCAATGTTTTCTAACCTATATATATCTCCATTTTTATCATGAACTATCTCCTTTCTTTTCTACTGATTGTGAGAAATTGCAGTGCTATCAGATGAAAGATCCATGCTATGTTTTGTTGGTATATTGACAACATACCTGTTTTTTCAAGCAAAATGTGGGGATCCGCGACTCTTCTAGTCACGCTATTTCCAAATGATTATTTGAATTTTTGACAAACAGTTTAAAGTTCAATAAGATTTTGTGAATCAAAAGGGCAACTTTTTATACTTTCTAATTCGTTGCGTATTTAACTGCGCGTAACTCCGTTCATGCGCATGGGCACGTGAGCGGAAAACACAGAAAAAACATTCTTAGCATACCTACTAGGTTGTGTACCTACCTGTGTGTCACTGCAAATGAAAAGTTATTGAAATTATTCACCCGACACATGATTCAATATTTCTCAAACATACTCCTTGCAATTGAGGATTGAACTTCATTGGATGGGACAAACTTCCAATGTTTTCTTAGCTAATGTTTGCCGAAGTCATTGAACGTGGCTTCTTCGGAATACGGAGAGCGCTGTATTGGAATAATACCTATTACAATGTCTACCTCATGCATCAAAAGTAACATTATAGAGATATTTGTCAATTCAATGTTTGACGGGTACATTTGCTTCCTTTTGTACTGTTTTGTACTAGCTGTCAAATATTTATCATGTCTCAGATGTTTAACGTCTTGATTTTTTAAAAAAAAAAAACTTCTTCAGCCGAAAAAAAAATGTCTTATTATTTCGACCAAAACGCAACATTGTAATCACAAGGTAAAATCATGTACTGTAGGATTTAACAGTTAAATCGAGATGGAAAGCGATTTGAGGGTAATATTTTGACAGCTACCGTACTAAAAAATGAACTTCTCCGATCGCGTACAAGTTTCGTAAGTACATACATACATTGTGAGTAAGTACTTTTTTAACGCAGTTATAATCAGAAGTATACAAATTCAACAGTTATATGGTAAAAAGCTAGTAAATATTTTGCAGTAATAACATTGAATCTTAATACGTACTCCCAGAAGACATTGAAACTGCATGCGCGCCAATAATTTTCAATGTCCTCACAAGGTGACATAACTAATGATTGAAAGACCTGCATCGAGAAACCCGTAGGGCTACGAAAACAATAATATTGCTTAAGCAAGACTAATTTATGGATTGTAACAGGATTTTCACGAGATTGCTTAAGGTAGTACCTCCAGGATGAAATGATATGAATATAGCTGCAACGAAGAATTCTTGCAGCCACATTCACATTTCAATCTCTGTGCACACGTATCGGCAATGCCGCATCTACCACTGTCTGCAACCTGCTTCCACATAAGCAGTGGTAAGCACTGGCAAGCACGGGTGAGCACAGGTGAGCAATGTAGCTATTATACGATCAGCAGTTGTTTCGCTTGGAATGCGACGTTGCCAAATGTACGCTAATAAAAATAAAATGAAATAATTTTTTTGTCTCATTAATATTTAGTCAATTTCGATGCGATTTTACACAGAGTTTATGAACATTTTGAACAATATGTCCTCAATTATCAAGAATTTTCGGCCTGTAACTTTCTGATTTGTTCGAAAAAATGATGCTGTCTCCATATCAACGAATGGAAAAAAATTAAAACGTTTGAGTAGTGGATCAACTTAATATTTTGCAAAGAATTTTTTTTCCCCTATTTTCCGAATTTTTTCCGAATCGGTGAATAATTTCTACCTTAGAAGTACTACCTTAAGCAAAAATTGCTTATGCTTGTAACAGGCATAAGCAGGGCTACGGAGATTTCAACAAAGCCTGTCATAGGGACTAGAGACAAGAATCATAACGACAACAGTAGATAGCATTGCAGAAACAGTAGTAATGCGTGCAACAGCATTTTGAAGTTATCGACCAATTATACATTCAGCAGCTGTAAGAGTTTCTCGGCGTGATCTTTAAAAACCAACTCAATATTTTCCCGTTTGCACTGTATACAAAATATCAATAATTGTTCATATACCTTACTATATGGGTCATTCCAGGTCAGATTTACAACTAAAAATTAGAATAATTTGAAAATTGGGTCTCTAATTCTTAAAAGGAAAAAAAATGACACGTATTTTTTTATTTCAAAATAATACGAAAATTTACTGAATTATGAATTATTCTATTTACCGCGTTAAAAAAACCTGTTTTTTCTTATTCCTTGTAAATCATTCAATTTCTTGAATAAGAGTTAAACATTGTCGGAAAAATGCTTACCAGGGTTTCAATGAAAGTCTATTTTAACACGAAAAAAAATGAAGCTATATATGACCTTCATATTAACAAATTTATAAACAATTAGCATTTTTGCAAAAGGGGCATCTTCGAATTCAATTTTTTTTGTTTGTAATTTGTTCGTATAGTTTATAGAACATTTCGTCCAAATTTTAAAGTGGACCGTTAAATACTTTCCGAAATAAATTATAATATGTGACTGCGTGCTTCAAGCGCGCAACGCGAAGGATGGAGTTGAGCATACTGGAATTTTTTTATGTTCGTCCAGCATATTCTGAGAGGGTTATTTGGTCATTTGATAATAATAAAAAATTACAAATTTTGAGAAAGAATAAAAACGAGTGAAACTGTTTGATTATTCATAATAATCATAATATAATTCGGTTACAATAATTCGTTTTAAAACACTTTTTCGAAGGAATCATAAATAATTTTTACAAATTATTTCACTCATTTTCTAGTCATTTTTCGACAACTGTTTTTTTTTCCTTGAGTGCCTAGAAAACTGACGTTTTCAGAAGTGGAACATCGAGAATAAGCTTACACTCTTAATTCACAATTTTGAAGTGGTTCAACGTAGTGTATTTTTTGTGTACCTCGTATCGTTTTACAATTATCGAAACGTTTCTTCAAAAAATTCGCAGCTTCATTGTAAGAATCTTCAGTTTCGAAAGCGACAGAAATATTAGACAACGATGATTCGCGATGAGCCCATTCGTAGAGCTCTAACGGCGTTGTTATTTGATCATTCGCAGACCTTTGCAGACTAGCTTTTCTCGCTTGCCTTTTTAAAGATCCACCAGCTCCGTCACAAGGACCCTTGCCATGAGCTGTAGCTTGGAAATGCCATATTGCGGTGCGATCAAAATCTTGTTTGTGGTGGTAAATTGTTGAAAAGTGTTTTGAATTTTTGAATTGTTGCGGGGCTCCATTCGAAAAATAAATACAATGACTAACTATTGGCCGGAAACTCGAAAGAAAATTGTTAAATACCCTCAAAAATATGAACACTGCCACCGAGTCGTGCTTCTTACAATCAGATATGATCACCAATGTTTTGTGCTTAATCGACCCATCGTCATTATAATAAAATACAATCGGAAAAAGCGTAGCCTGATTATTATTCCAATGAAAACCTGGGACCGAGTTTTGAATTACGAAAGCATAATTCTCAGCAAAGTCACAAATTACAAGAGTTTCATTGATTTTCAGATTTTTTTTCACAAATTTATAATAACTTGATTGTTCATCAGCAATATAAGAGTGAGGTAGAAAAGTTTTTCCACTTGTAATGAAATTAGAAATGAAAGTTTCAACTGGAACTTTTATAGTTTCTAATGCTGTCCGGGGTTGCGAAATCCAGTGTTTGTATGATACTTCAGTAACTTCATGTTTTTCAAAAACTTCTTTCATGACTTCGATCAATACAGTATTTTCACCGCAGTTCTGACACTCTCCGAAAAAGCATTGATCACTTGGATTAGGACATAGCGAAAGTAATAAAACGTCCTGATAATTTTCCACGCAAAAATTTTCTTCTTTCATGAAACGTACAACATGACTTCCTGCAATGAGTTTTAATTTTTTTTTTCGATCAAAACATTACAAATTTAAAGTGCATGAAAAATCAAACAGCGAGTCTTTACCAAGAGTCATAAGTTTCATGTTTTCATGAATTGGGCAAACACAAACAACGTGGGTTCCACCTGAACCTGCCAAAACGCAATGGGCCGGTCGTAATGAACAGAATTTCGAAAAACTGATTTTAATGTCGGAATTCTCATTTTGGAATTTCGAAAAAATTTGTTTCAAATTTCCCGTAATCAGACGCTTTTGTAAAATCATGGTTTTTCCATCAATTTTTACGGATTTAGTATCTTTTTGCCCAGGCATCACCGAACTCACATCATCGTATTCATAAAAATCTTTGACTTTTTGTTCTATCTCTGAAGGAATGACTTTCCCTGCAATATATCAGCGAATCAAAATATCTGTACAATTAAATACTTTAAATCATACATGAAAAAAATTAAATATTAAGCAAGTTTTTTCGCGGGTAGAGACAAGATACCCATTTTCATATGCAACTCTCTGGCTTTTTTCACAAAATACCGTGAAGTGTTCATCACTTTAGCAGTTTTATTTATACTTAAATTTGATAGGAGAAGAGTGAGAATCTGAATCTTCTCTTGCTGATTAGTGTCTAAAGCATGGAACTTCGCTTTGAGCTCAGAAATGGTATGATAACTGAGATTTTCATCATCCTATAAATATCGAACATATAAAAAAATTTCTGATAATTGATACCTCGGATACCAAAATTGAAAAAATATTTTTGGAAAATAGCTCACTTCTGAATCAGAGCTTGGAAGCGAGTAATCATCATCATTTGTCGAATGATCTTCATTTTCAGTGTTGTCATTGATTGAGACACCAGCATCAAATTTTCGTTTGCCAATCGTAACTGGATCTGTTACGATAAGTAAAAGATCAATCAAAACCGAATAGAAAAAAATTTCTTTACTATAAGTTTTTAAGCTATCACAGAAATTTACTTCAGTTTTTTTTTCGCGAAATTTATAGCGCTCGGAAGATTTCGGAAAATTTTATGACAGTTGAATTACTGGCAAAATGAAAAGAAGTTTTCGAAGCCACTTACCTAATTCACCAGTATCCATTTTATTTAATCTTTTCCTACATGGAGCACAAAGGAGATCTTCTGATTTCAAAAAATCAAATTTTTCACAAAGTAATTCAGATGCATGACGTAGATTTTTTGTGTTAGATTTTGCACAATGTGACTTTTCACGAAAAGGATTCGAGCACCGATTTTGAAACTTTTTTCCCGGCATGTTGAGAGAATGTCATATGACAACGCACTAATGAACAGGCGATTTTGGATGGCAGTAAAGCCCGAGAGCGCATTAGCAACAGGCTTTGACTTGCAAGAGCGTTTTCACGTTCTAACACGCTCAACTCCATCCTTCGCGTTGCGCGCTTGAAGCACGCAGTCACATATTATAATTTATTTCGGAAAGTATTTAACGGTCCACTTTAAAATTTGGACGAAATGTTCTATAAACTATACGAACAAATTACAAACAAAAAAAATTGAATTCGAAGATGCCCCTTTTGCAAAAATGCTAATTGTTTATAAATTTGTTAATATGAAGGTCATATATAGCTTCATTTTTTTTCGTGTTAAAATAGACTTTCATTGAAACCCTGGTAAGCATTTTTCCGACAATGTTTAACTCTTATTCAAGAAATTGAATGATTTACAAGGAATAAGAAAAAACAGGTTTTTTTAACGCGGTAAATAGAATAATTCATAATTCAGTAAATTTTCGTATTATTTTGAAATAAAAAAATACGTGTCATTTTTTTTCCTTTTAAGAATTAGAGACCCAATTTTCAAATTATTCTAATTTTTAGTTGTAAATCTGACGTGGAATGACCCATATATAATCGCCTATTCCGGCGATTCTCAATCATGATTATTTCGATACATATATTTCAGCAATCCAAAAAGCAGCGCGCTACTTTTATTCCAGCACACCCAACCATGATTAATTGATACTTGTATTCCAGCAATTTACAACTCTGATTGCGAAAAGATATTTATTCGAATAATCAATACACAACGGAAAATAAAATTAAGTTTTTTTTCGTATTCTAAGTATCAATCAATAATAGCTCAGTATTCAGCATTTTTTCACTGGCGATCAGAGTTTTCTGATATTTTTTTTGGAACGAAAATTCAATTGGTTCAACCATTAATTTTTAGGGACATAAAATAGGTTAAAGAAATGATATAGGGTTTTGGTGTGTTTTGGGGCCATTGGACCTGCAGTACAAGGCACCGAAGAAGCATTCCAAATACGAAAAATACAAAATCCTGTAGGACTTTTTTCTGAAAGACTTGGACGAGTTAGAGTTAAGGCTATAGATTGGAAAATTGTTGGCTACGTCGACTTTAAGTATTTATATTCTTGGAAAGAAACATTCTCTACCGCTACCTCCCAATTTTTGATTTTCTGCTAACCAAATTGTAAGTTGCAAGTACGATTGAAAAATATGCAAATTCGAATCAAAACCGCGAGTAAACGGTTCGAAGAAATGATGCAATTGTTTAACAGAGAGGCACCCCAAGATAGGCAAAAAAGAACAGTTCTGGGAATAGTTGGGGATCTACACAAATGGGTCTATGGAACAGCAAATATGGACGATATCAAAGAAGTAAAGGAAGTTATCAATAAGCACCAGAGTGATAACGTGAAATTGAGGGATATATTCGTAGAGGGAATGCAGTTATTTCGGATGCGACTACAGTTGGCAGATGAAGACATACAGAAGTTGATAGAAGAATTTGTATGCCTTGGTATGAAAATTGATAAAATTGCAGGGGAGTTAACATGGATGCGAAAAATTAAGAAATCAAATCAAAAGTTGTAGATTTGAAACGTGTGTTTCAAATTTGGAGAGTGACGTCAATCACCTGATCACAGCAGTCATTTTTATAAATAATGGAAAAATTCACCCAAATATATTTCCTGTTGCAACCTTACTGGAAAAAGTCAAACAAATCTATTCATAAATAAAAGACGCAGAAGTCCCAGTTGAATTGATAGTGGCAGGAATGGCGAAATTGATGAATATCGTTCGAACCAAGGCTTACATCAATAACGGGGAACTAATTAACATACTAAAATTTCCACTCATTCAACGCAAAAGTTGTCTCTTATTCAAAAATTATATTTTTCCAGCTAATCAGAAACAAAGTCAGCAATTATCTAGCCAACGTGAACATATACAGCTATCGCCGAAGATTTTTCGAATTTACAACAGAAGAGTTAATGAAGTGTAAGACAATCGAAGAAGAGATTATCTGTGATGAGTCGAAAACAACCTACAAAATAATCAAGACAGTCCAACTTTGAACAGATTCGCAGTTTTCTGAGTTTTCATTATGTGATGTTAAGATAGTAACCCTCCAACGTTGTTTCCGGAGACAACTCAGCATCAGAAATAATTGGATCTTCTCATGTCCAAAGAAAGAAAACGTAAAAATCCAGTGCAAAAACAAATTCACAACGCAGATAATACTGGAAGAATCAGGTACATTTTCACTGGATTTGCATTGCAAAGCTCACGCTAAAACAATATCGCCCATTCCTGTAAAAAAATCGTGATGAAAATCAACATATCTTTCGCAGGTACTGTCCCACTTGAAACAGAAAAACTACTTGAATTAGTTACTGATGATTACACAGCCACACAAAAAAAATATTTTTTCGGGTCTGGAAGTCAGACCATGTTAACTATATGTTTTCAGGGTTCCTGAATCTGACTCCGAGATCCAAAAAACCCCAGCACGTCAGGGTTCTGACATAACCTCAAAAAACCTCATACAAAATTTTATTCGAGTCCAGGGGTCAGACCATGTTTATTATATGTTATTTTGATCACTAAATCCGAATCTAAGGTCCAAAAAACCCCAGCATGTCAGGGTTTTGACATAACCTCAAAAACTTCATAAAATTTTTCTTTCTGATTCCGGGAGTCAGACCATGTTTACCATATGTTTTTGGGGTCGCTCAATCCGAATCCGTTGTCTAAAAAACTCCAGTACGTCAGGATTTTGATTCGCAAAGAAACTCGCGAAATTTATTCATCCGACTTACGACTTGTGTCTGCATCCAGGGCACCTACTCGCGGTGACGGCGGGCAACGGAGTGTGCCTGTGATCCAGCTAAGTCCCTGGATTACGTCTTCTATGCCGTCATGGCAGGCGCACGCAAGCGTTTTACGATGCAGAGAGTCGGATCCTCAGTATCGGCGGCTGGTCAGGGTGAGATAGCGGGCCCGCAGGCGTCGTCGTCAAGCGACCGCAGTTTCACATTAGTTGGTGACTTGGCTAATGTGGAATTTAATGCTACAAGAAAGCGGCCCGAAGTTTCGCAATCACGTGATTGTCATGCGAATCATGAAAATTTTTGTAACGTTTGTTCCAAATATGAAGTTACATCTTTGCAAAAAACGATTGACAATAATATTTGCAACTTATACGAAGAAATTTTCAATTCAAAGATGGGTCAACATAATTGCTGGGTTCCACGTGTCATTTGTAACATGTGCAAAAAGATGTTGTATCGATGTACGGCGGACAAAAATAAAGAGAACATCAAATTCATCACTCCAGCAATTTTGAAAAAACATAGTAGCGCAGAGGATAGTTACTTTTGCTTCAATAATATTAGAGGCATAACATAAAAAACAATCAAAAATTGTATATAACAATGCTCCATCAATGACGGCTCCCATTATAGTTGATTGAGTTTAATGCCAATCCAATATTGATCGTGTTACTAAGGGTATCGAATCCGGAGAGCTAGATGAAAAAAGTGATTTTTCGAGCGACGACAACGATAGCAGGGGCTCAGAGTACACGTCAAATGAAAAAGTACCTTCAATTCCTTCATTGGTATCGCAGTTTGAGTTAAATGATCTCGTTAGTGATTTAGGTTTACCAAAAGATGGTTCTGAGCTTTTGGCTTCATTTCTGAAAAAGAAAAATCTTCTAGAACCTAAAACAAAAGTTTCTACTTATCGAAACCGAGACTTCGAAGTTGGTAAATTTTTTACGAAGGAGAAAGATTCATCTTTAGTATTTTGTACCGATGTCGAGGGTCTCATAAATCAGCTGAAAGAGAATTATTACAAAGCTTCTGATTGGCGACTCTTTATAGACTCTTCGAAACGAAGTATAAAGGCGGTCTTACTTCACAACACGAACGTTTATGCTCCTGTACCGATTGCTCATTCTACTGTCATGGAAGAGAAATATGACAATATGCAAATACTTTTACAGAAAATTCAATATGAAAAGCATTTATGGCTAATATGCGGAGATTTAAAAATAATAACCATGCTGCTTGGACAACAATCAGGATTCACTAAATATCCTTGCTATTTGTGTTTGTGGGATAGTAGAAATAGAGAAAATCACGACAGCAAGACGAAACAATGGCCAGTAAGATCATCGCTAACTCCAGGTTCTAATAACATCATCAATGAATCTCTTGTGAATCCATCGAAAATTCTCATTCTTCCGTTGCATATAAAGCTTGGTCTTATGAAACAATTCATCAAAGCCCTTGATAAATCAAGAGCATGTTTTCAATACCTTCAATCCAAATTTCCGAAACTCTCTGAGGCTAAGTTGAAAGAAGGTGTATTCAACGGACCACAAATTCGAACTATGTTCAAAGATATGAATTTCATTGGTACCATGAATCGACTTAAGAAAGCAGCCTGGCTTAGTTTTAAAGATGTAGCACAGAACTTTTTAGGAAAAAACAAAAGTCCGAAGTATAAAAAGATTGTTGGCAAAACGATTGAAGATTTTAGAAAGCTAGGATGCCTGATGAATTTGAAATTACATTTTTTGCATGCACATCTAGAAAAATTTCCAAATAATCTAGGTGATTTTAGTGAAGAGCAAGGCAAACGCTTTCACCAAGATAAAAAAGTCATGGAAACTCGATATCAAGGAAGGTGGGATGCAAATATGATAGCAGATTTCTGTTGGATGTTGAAGCGAGATACACCGAAAGAAGATAGAAAGCGTAAATCACTGCATAGATCTTTTGATGAGAAAAGAACCCGCTATAGTAGCAAACAAGAGTCTGACATTTGATTTATGCGTCTTGTTTTTAGATCGTCTATTCCAATAGTTTTATTTTTGAGTTCGTATACTTAAGTCATTCGATTCCTATTGTAGTCATGTAACTAGTCATTTATTGTAGTAGTTAAGAATTCTACACATCATTTTTCATATTGTAGATGTATACAATTCATTTATTTAATCATTTATTTATTGTTGGTGATCATTCCACAAATTTCAATTTTTGTTGCCAAAAGCCCTTATAAGGGCTATATGATGTACAAAATCCGATCGTGCAACCTCCTTGCGGTGTACATCGGATAGCGCTGATGCCGACGGTCCTATATACCTTTGTTTTGTGTAGTAAATAGCGTTTATGGGTTGAACTGATTTTTGTTCAATATACGGCTAAAGTTAAAACGTTGAAGCGTTAAATAGCTTAGATAACGGGATATGTTGAAGGTTATGTCAACAACCTGACATGCTATTGTTTTTTGGACGACGGATTCGGATTTAGCGACCCCAAAAACATATGGTAAACATGGTCTGACTCCCGGACTCGGAAAGAAAAATTTTATGAAGTTTTTGAAGTTATGTCGAAACCCTGACATGCTGGGGTTTTTCGGACCTCGGATTCGGATTCAGCGACCAAAAAAACATATAATTAACATGGTCTGACCCCCGGACTCGAATAAAATTTTGTATGAGGTTTTTTGAGGTTATGTCAGAACCCTGACGTGCTGGGGTTTTTTGGACCTCGGACTCGGATTCAGCGACCTCGAAAACATATAGTAAACATGATCTGATCTCCAGACCCGAAAAAATATTTTTTTTGTGTGGCTGTGTTATGAATATGCAAAATTATCAGTCGTGCTTAGTGAAATAGAAAGTAGTAAAAAAAAGAAATTATTTAGCCAGCGTGATTTCAGCGAAGAAGTAGACCTTAACCAAATAATTCAAAAGGCGAAAGAATTATATAATGGTAACAAAAGTATTTCGAAAAAAAAAACAAGTAAAATTTCATTGACGAAAATTTTTCAAGGCCTTGGAATGGCATCAACAGCAATAGGAATTATTTAGTGTTTGATAAACAGACTACCTTGGTTGAGGAAAATTAAAATTATCCATACAATATTTGACAGGCTCAGAGGCAAAACGACAACAAATTCCCAAAAAAGGATAGAAAATATGCTGAGTCACATAAGTCTGTCTCTCTCTTGAGAATATTTTTGTCGTTTTGCCTCTGAGCCTGTCATTTAGCTTATGTAAAAAAAAATCACCATCAGATTCATCAACATCAAATGCTGAATCTCAGCGTGAAAAAATATGCGCATCAACAGTCTGTTTTCAGGTAGCTCCACAACTGACTGTAATAATTCCTCAAATTCTCAGTAAGCATTCTGAAAAAGAAGGCACGGGCTCTATGGTATTGGCCACGTCCGTTTCGAAAACCCCTTGTGTCGAAACATTGAAAGCTATAACGTCCTTTAATGCAGAGCATATTAGCAAACAGAGCCATACTAATAAGCGCCCTTGGTTATATGTTTTATAAATAAAAAGGCGCAATCTTCAGTTCAATCATTTATTATTTGTATATTGGTGATTTCGATGACTCTGGTACTCTTTTCTGCTTTTTCCTTGTAACCGTCGGGCTGTTCGACCGATGCGTTTCCCCGCTTCACGGTCACGTATGCTGGTCAATGCTGGTGAGGTCCGATGACTGCTTCAGCCTGCTGTTGTCATTTTTTCTGAACGTTGTTTTCGAAAGCTCTTTTTTTTCTTAAATTAAAACTCCGCGCTCGTGGGCTATATAAGTTTATATGTTCCATACGATAGATTGGCATATTGATTCAAATTACCTTTTTTCTTTTTTGTGTGGATAATTTATTTATCTTTCTCTCTCTTATCGAAAATAGTTTTTTTTTCCGAAATAATATCATTAAATTCATGTTGTACTTGAATTGATAGAGACAAAATATAATATACATAATGTACAGTCTTCTATTATTTGCGAAGCGATACTTGATTTTACATTGGAATATAATTTTCAGATTGTTTCTGGAGTAGATAGTATAAGAATTCTATATTCATAGAGAATTTTATGAAACATATAGTTAACATGGTCTGACTTCCAGACCCGAAAAAATATTTTTTTTTGTGTGGCTGTGTAATTAACTGTGATGATGAAAAACAAGTTATACTTTTGCTAATATTTGAATATACAATATGTCAAAACAAAATCTTATATCATTCTTAATAAAAGTTTCATTACATTAAAAATTTTATGAAAATTCATTTACCTGATTCACTTCAAGACACTTACACAAAAAATTGCAGAAAATTCAAATTTTGTTACTGCAAATATTAAAAATAATAACTTCAAATGTCAAAAATAATAACTTCGAGACACTTCGAGATACTTTGACATGCTTTTGCATGCTTTGACACACTTTGACACTTTGAAAAGGTTGACAATGGTTGACAAACACTGTATTTCGTTAAGTTCCGCCGAACTCCGAACTTTTTAACCCACAGTGTGTGCCCCCTGAGTGGGAACTATCTAAGGTCCGTGCGAGTTGGTATACCCGAGCGAGCGAGCCAGATGGATCAGTGTGCCGTGAAGTAGCGGCAGAAGCGGAGGATCTGCGGAGCAGCGACATGAAAGCTGGAGGACCAACGGAGAAGCCGGAGGAGCAGCGGCGACGACAAATCTGGAGGACCGACGGGGAAGCTGGAGGATCATCGAGGAAGCTAGAGGACCGACAAGGAAGCTGGAGGAGCAGTGGAGACGACGAATCTGGAAGACCTACGGGGAAGCTGGAGCAGCAGAAGTGGCTGAAAGAGCGTGCTCGAGTTAATTCATCAAGGATTGACTCGAGGTGGAGACGCTGCTAAAGTTTTTAGCCCTTTTCTGGGCTTCAAAAAATTTTTTTCATCCTAATGAACTTCTAGTGACTGAGGAAATTTCCTCAGTTTTTATTTTTTTAGTGAGGAAATTTCAGCATTCAGCCTTTTTCAGGGCTACAAAAAATTTTTTTCTTCTCAATGAACTTCTAGTGACTTGGAGTCACGAAAATTTCAGATGCGAGTCCTTTTTAGGGCTACGAAAATTTGTATGCTGTCAAGAAATATAACTTTCATTACGAATATATGGTCAATGAGTTAACATTTACATAGGTCAAAAATTCACATTAATTATCGGTTCTTTTCAGAACCCTCAATCATGTTTTTTCAAGGAATACACATCATTACTATCGAATTTGATTGGTCGTTGGGAACGTGGTGGGGAAAAGTGAATTTTGATTGGCTCCTGAGTCTGAGGTGGGATGAAGACGAACCTCATTGGCTGAAGGGTGGAAAAAGTGGGGGTAACTCTAAATATTCAGGGTATATAATGAGGTGAATTTCAGAGGCAAATGATTAGTTTCATCAAACTCTCGTTGGAAACATCTCGAGCGACATTGTAGCGTGACAACGGAACTTCAAGAAATCGCCACTAGCAGCAGCAGCAGCAGCAGCAGTTAGAGTGGGGAGAGGCCCTTTATCAAGGGCGATCCCCGAGCAGAATCATCAGTAGTCTCTTGCCTGCCAAGTTGACGTGCACATCGAGTAATCTGGTTTGAATCCAAATTGCGAGATAGCTGAAGCTCCGGCTTCAAGACGTGACGTTGGCGACACGAGGCGCGTATTCAGGAAAATTAACAAACGCATTGATAGGTCAAGAAGGCAATCTACTTAGATTGCGGGTACAAGCCCCGGCTGAAAGCCTAGCACATTTTTGCAAAATGGCAACTGAGGAAATGGACGAGGAGGGCTTCATCTTCACGGAGAACACAACGAAGAAAAGGAAGCTCCAGGAAACGGACACCAGGGAAAACGAAGTCCCTACCAGGAACAGATATTCTGCACTACAGAGTAAGGAAGACATCGATGAGATGGACCAGGCCAATACCGAGGAAAAGGACAAGGATGGATCAGAGGCTCCAAAGATTCTAAGGAACATCCCCCCGATCATCGTCCACAACATCAACACAAATATACAACAAATGAGCAAGAACGTCAAGAAATACACGAAATCAGCAGTGACGTTCAAGTTTACCAACAAGACGGCGTACGTCTACACGACGACCAAGGAAGACTACGAGTCCATGAAACATGAACTCATCAGAAGGAACCATGAATTCTACTCCCACACACCAGCATGGGAAAGGACAAAGAAAATCATCCTCAAGGGCATCCCTGGCGCAGACGATGACATCATCATGGAAGAATTAAAACAGAAAGGGATCACTTGTCACCAATTAACATCATACAGAAAAAGGACGCGCCGATGCCGACCTACCCTGTTCGACTCCTGACACTGGAACAGAAGACGGACATGAAGAAAGTGAAAGCCATCAGGAGTATATACTCGACCATCGTCCGATGGGAGGAGTATGAAAATAAGAAAGGCGTGGCGCAATGCCACCGGTGCCAGATGTTCGGACATGGGTCAGGGAACTGCCGAATGACTCCCAGATGCTGCAAATGTGGCGGAGAACACCTCACAAAGGACTGCGTACATGACATCTTAGAAAAACCCACCTGCGTCAACTGTGGGGGGGATCATCCAGCAAGCTACAACAAGTGCCCGAAACTGACATAATACAAGGAAAAATTCCAGAATGAGAAGAGACCGATAACCAGCAACAGGCCATACAACCTAGCAACAGATAACTTCCCCACACTCCCTAGAAAGAAACCCACGAAGGCGGCCTGGACTAGCGCAGCACCAACAGAGAAGGACTCGGAGAATGGACGCAATGGCCTGGAGGATATTCTCGGACTACAGGAGGAGATGAACAGATTGAACAGACTATGCAATGTCAAGGAGTTGCTCGAGGACCTTAGGAGACTTAATAATCAACTAGAAGGTTGTAAGACCAGAGGAGAGAGATTAATGGCACTGATCAATGCTACCCAACACTAGTTTGGAGGAACTTATACTCGGCCACTGGAATGCCAATGGCATCTGTCATAAATGGGACGAATTGAAGGACTTCATTATCAGCCACAAGATTGACGTCATGGCCATAATGGAGACGAAGCTGTCGGACAGGGTCCAACTCGCCATGGCAGGATTCAAGATCATAAGAAAGGACCGTGACAGATGCGGGGGAGGAGTCATGCTCGTCTACAGGGACAACATCAAATGCTACGAGATCGTCGTGAACACACGGAACATAGAGACCACCGCCTTAAAATTAGAGAATGGAGCAAGCGTAGTGTGCGCCTACGCCCCTCCGAGGGCCAAGATAGAGACGGACGACCTGAAGGCGATATTCAACACGGCTACCATAGCATACTATAGCATACCATAGCATACATAACATCGGGCCCAGTAAGAGAAGAGGATTGCGTGAAGCAGCAGCTCGAGATTCTCCGCGAGGCAAAAAGACGGTGAACTTCTAATTAAGATGCTGCGCGATACCAAGGGATACAGCCTTTTTCTACGTTATAAAGCAACGAAAAGAATGCTCGAAGTAGACGAACGTGAAAAATTTGATTTTTACATCAACGAATTCATGTATCCAGACGATGAGTATGAAATGTATGTTTTGAGAAATTTGGTTTTTCCATCAACGAATTCATGTATCCAGACGATGAGTATGTAATGTATGTTTTAAGAAATTTGGTTTTTCCATCAACGAATTCATGTATCCAGACGATGAGTACTAAATGTATGTTTTGACATGAAAAATATACTGTCACAACCAAAAACGTTCGAACTTTACGAATTTCTACGTCAATGAATTCATGTATGTCGACGATGAATATTTAATGATTGGTTTGACATGAGCAAAATATACTGTCATTATAAATGTATTTGCATGTTATT
Organism: Platygaster robiniae; assembly: GCA_028476575.1. Lineage (NCBI taxonomy): Eukaryota > Metazoa > Arthropoda > Insecta > Hymenoptera > Platygastridae > Platygaster > Platygaster robiniae. Next base: position 23,098,063 of record CM052019.1, on the reverse strand, counting down.
ATAATTAAACCCCCCCCCCCCCAATTTTTCACGTTTTGATATTTTTACCAAATTTTGTTTCAGTGCTTGCGAAGAATAAAAACACAAATTTATAAAACACTTTGTTTATTGTTGAATTGCAATAACAAAAAAATAATACAATATATGATGCATCATCTTAAAGCTAAATTTATTGTTAACAGGATTGCACAGTACCGGTACATAATGATAATTATGAATAAACATTCACACACGATAATTTTGAGCGTGACAATTTTGAATAGAACCACCGTAGGCTAAAGGTTCGATGCTCCAATCGTAGACACTTAATTCCGTTTTCACATTTTTCATGAGTGAATCGTAGAATTCTCTAACAATTCTGTCGTTGTCGCCCTATCGGGCAGGTCGCAATAGTCGTGCAATAGACAAGAGTCAGCAATAGTCAGGAACAAGTCAGCTAAAGTCAGCTGTATGATGATTCTCACGTACATGTGAATCAGTCACCGTGGTAAAATCGCATCGAAAAATTTCACTTCGTTAAAAAACAACATCAACGAATTAAACAATGTAAATCACTAGAAGCATAAACAAATGTGAAAATGATGCTAGTTACACTGTAAAAAAAATCATTTTTGTTCGATTTCGACACTGCGAAGTCCAAATTATTTAAACTTCCAAAAGTTTGCAAGATTCCGAATCGTCAAAGTGAAAAATGATAATTTTTAGTCATCACCTCTTGTGATTTAGTACTAAAATGATAACACTTTTTGGTCATTCGGCAAATTAAACGTAAATTAATTATTGTTTTTTGCACACACAAGTAGAAAAATCGCAAATAAAAACTTTCGATTAGAGGTACTGCAAAGTTAAGGTATAAAATTGGGTGTGCTGAAGTAAATGCAAAATTTGTTAGAAAGTTACAATCTGTAATATTCTGGAGTTTTGGAGAAATACAATAAATTGACGATAAATTTACAATGTTTGTTCGAAAAAATAGTTCTACAGAAAAAATTGTTTTTTTTTTTTTTTTTTCAATCCATTGCACGTACTATATATCCTTATCGAAACTTTTAAAATTCAACCCTTTTTAAAATTTTCCTATTTAAAACTGCTTATAAAATTACTGTTAATGTTGCAAGTAAAAAGTTATACATAATAATAATTTTTAAAATGTTTAATATGACAAATTTTGAACAAACGAATTTTTCAAATTACTACTTTTGTGAAAGGTGTAAATAATGAATCATTTTTGGGTATCAATACAATATTATCACAATTGTAAAGAATCGCATGTATTTACTAATTTCATGATATAAAACCTTATTTACGAGTTGCAAAAATACGTTCATATATCTAAAAATAACCTCTCATTCACAAAAATTTTATCCTACCGTCAGTAACATAGATTCCTCATGCATCGGTTCGTCCGCTAGAACCATGAGTTCTGCTGACTTGGCTCCTGACTATTGCCTGACTTTGAGTATTGTGTGAGTATTGCGATCTGCCCGATAGGGCGAGAAGATTTTCGGAAAAGATTGAATGGACCGAAGGAAGTCGACACCAGCACATACAATAAATAGAAAAATAACGCAAAACTGCTCACAAACTTCAGACATATCGCTTTGTAGCTGACGAGTGTTTCGGGTATGGTATTCGCAGTTTGATCCAATTCGCTCGATATGGCTCTTAACGATATGGCTTTTTTGATTTTGTCTTGTCCTTCGACACGTAAACTGTACATTTTACTTCTTAATCCTACAAACTCTGTTATGATTTTTCCGTTGCATTCGTCCTTCATGAGACCCACAACTTTTTTGTTTTTCAACTCGATTCAGAAACGATTCGGTGAGGGATAATCTGACGTATCGAAGTGTTCATTGTTTTCTTTCATCATTTTGTATGGGTCAAGATTTCGAATTTCATAAATCAGACTGTCTGTACCGGTATACAGAATTTTCGCGTCGCTTGCAGGTTTCATAAAGTCGTAATGAAAAGAGTAAAGACATGTTTTGGATAGGTCGAGAACGTAGAAACCTATGTAAATGGGTTTGTTCACTGTAACCTCAACGCGAGCTAATTTAATTGCAACTAAATTCTCATCAAAAATTTTACAAGAGCTGAAGTTCGCTTTCGAAATCAAGGCTTCTGCACCGTATCGACCTAACCATTGCATGACTAGTTTTATATCTACACGTTTTCTTACATTCTCCATGGTTTTTCCGTATACACCATTGTTCATCAATAAAGATTTTTTTCAAATTCATTTTTGGCATTTTTACGCAATTCACTATTCAAATCAATGTGATACTTTAACCATGGAGATTGCTTACATTTCAATATTCTATGAATGCAACGTAAAACCAGTCCATGACGCAGTGCTTGTCTCAAATTTCTATAATGAATGACGTAACGTGTTTTCGATTCCAAAGAAGTTAAAAGTTTTGTACATTTTGTACCAGGAGGAGTCTTGTGCTCTGCGCAAAACGGCAAGTCATTATGTGAATCATGAATTTCCGGTGGATACTCGAGATCCACTTCTAGGATGTAACCTTCTCCGGCATCATCAGCAGCATCCCACGTAAAATCTTGTTGAAAATTTTCAACCCACTCAAATCCGCCATAAGGCAAGCACTGCGTCATGGCCCATCCATAAAGGTTATTAACATCGAAGTACATTAGATACTTGTCCTCCTCTTGAGGATTATACTCAGTGGCGAAGTAGGGATTGTTAGCCCTGGCGTAACGATGGCTGCATAGGGAGATTCCTCCTCAAATCCCCCATTCAATGAAGAGGAGCTTGTCAATGTCTGTAAACAGCTCCAATTCAATACTCGTATGCTTGAGCATAGCGTCCCAGCTGAAACCTGGCGTTGTATAGTAGTGCGCAGGATCCAGTCCATAGGACGCGAGGCAGCTGTCTCGAAAGTTCTCAAAAACGTCCGCCAGGAGAAGCACGTCAGTCTTCAGGTAGAGGTCCGAATACTCGCCAAGCGACTGTATGTTGAACGACTGCCAGACTGTTTGAGCATGGCTAAAATAGAAAATGAATTTTTTTTCAAGTCTTTGAATAGAAAGATAATACGAAAAGTGATAATGACGATAAAAATTAAAATAGTTTATTTACCAATAGTCATTGTCGGAAATGTTTTCATTCGTCAGGGTGCTATAGAACGCTTCTTGAGGAGGTAGCTGGGTTACCTCCAATTTTCCCCAAGAGTCCAGG